>JAJSRV010000106.1:214847-367507 GCA_021527715.1 Neoseiulus cucumeris
AGTACTCGTTGACAAATGAGATCATAGATCCAATCAGCAAGTGATGCGAGCTTCCGAGATTGATGTACTCGATCGGATGTGGAACCGATGATGGAATGAAGTTAGCTTCACAACTCCTGCCTGCGGGGGATGTTGGCCTCTAGGCGCATCCGGCTTGCTGTTTTTTAAGCCTCTCGTATTCGGTCTGCCTCCCTTGTGTACGTACGTGAATCATGTGGATCTTGTCGAGTGACAGACGGACCAAGCAACCGAATTCGCAGCATGTCATCTGGCAAATGTATGGTATGCACGAGATACACGTTATGATTATGGCGTGCAAGATCTTGCTAAGCAAGGCGAGTTCGCAGACAACGTAATCAAGCTGCTCTCCTTCCTGCTTGTGAGAATGGCATTTACTACGCACTTCGCGAGTCTCACTCGGAGCAACCGCAACTGGATCCATGATCATCTGCAAGTGCGTCGTCCGGAGGACCCAAATGGCGTGCGCGCTCGCGGACATACGCCTGACTCGTAGGTTGCGCGGCTGCTGTGGTTTCCGCGAACGTTCGTCTCAATAAGGGTTGCTAATTAGTTAACTCGGTCGTGATTATCCGTTCGGGAAAACTCTGCTCTTCGGATGAATCCTCTTTTTTCATCATCGATGCTTCTTTCTAATGATTTGGACGCTTATTCCGACAAAGACGCTCTTCCGAAACGCATGGGAATTTGAACGATGCTTTGATTCCTTCTCGTGTTGAGCGAACACCTGAGCTCTCGAGGTTTTCGTCCCCCGACGAGTCGTCGGAAGTGTCGGCGCACTTCGAGGAGAATCGTTTTGGAAGGCGACGTCAGACAACACTCTTGGCGTGGCAAAGCTCGCGCTGTACGAGTTCAAGAGGGCTGTTGGTCTAAGGAGGAGGAGGAAAACAAACCTCTTTAGCGATTTCGGACTCCAAGTTTCCAGAGGTGGCACTTTGTTTTGCGAAAGATCAGAGAACTCATGTCCTTGCGAGACAGGCTCTCGGATCGAAATTCTGCGAGTTTAAGGATGATCAGCGGAATCATTCGACTTCGACATGAGGTCAAAACACTTCTCATCACATTTCTGTTCCGCCGTGGGAAGTGTAAGAAAAATAAGTCTTCCAAAACATATGCTTTTCATTTGAATTTCATGCATCGCCGCTTCTCGGCTCCTTCCTCGAACCGTTGCGCGAGGCCCAACTCACTTTTCTTCCTCGGAACACCTCGAGGATGATGGATTCGGCTGCGCATTGGTTCGGGATAGTTCTCTGGATGTGAATTCGAATCGTTCAAAACTTGAAAGAATTTCAAGTTGGAGGAGACCTGAAAGCGCGGTATCTCCTACACCGCGAGTCTGATTCATGGAAAGCCACTTCGATTCACTTATTCTTCTCCTCCAGTGGAACCCAAAGCGCGTGAGCGGCCACGAACCTCACGATTCCACAGAACACTATTTACTCGATATCTGTTTTCGATCGATACACTAATTACAGCTGATGAGAATCAAAATCGAATTCTGGATTTGAAGCTTCCGACTCCGCCGTCCGATGTGAGCTTATCCAGATTGGATGACCTCCTCTCCAGGAAAACACTCAGCGTCGTCGTCGTCGTACGGTTGTTTTTCCACGCTTCAAGTGCGCAATCCGTTCTCAGTATGCCTACTGCTGGCTCAGGAGGCCCAAGTGTGGATTGCGTGCGGCATCGACCGATGTTGAATTCAAGTGAGTAATATATATGCAGATCACGGTTTTCCGGTTTATCCCTTGTTTTGAAATGACACGTCTAGAGCCGGAACTGCGCGTCTTGATTCCCACGCTCGACGAAAACTTACTACACATCTCCTGAATTCATCACACTTCGGATGAAGTCAATCGTGCCGGCCATGGGCTCTCCTCCTCGGAACCCAGACCCCGAGACGAATGCTACGCAGTTCCATATCCGAGTCCTGGATGCTCTCACGAACGGGGTCGACTCTCGATCCCTAAGAATGCCGGCCAGCAGCTTACAAAGCGTTTTTCCGGAGGCGAGGATCATCGATGAGGTGCATATCCCCCTCCTCTTGGGAATGCGAGCGAGTCCGGGACAAACCCCAAAGATTCGTTCGATTCTCGGCGAAGCGAACGAGGGATAACAACGCTCTAGACACCCGAGCTGCTTCCCCGAAAATATCTTACTTCTTGCTCCCAGACTCGCTTGCCAACCACGAGTCTGCTGCGGACGACAGAAACTCCTGAATCATCGGGAGCGAAACGTAAGATACGTGCTTGCTGTTGGTGTTGCGTCACACCGAAGACATGACGGAGAATTTCAATATTGCACAAGTCGAGGCCGATACGCTAAGCAGGAAAAAACCAAACCAATACTCCTCAAAATTCGAAGCTCGATCCGTATCCGTCGAACAGATCACTGGCTTGGTGGTTGTGAGCTTCAGAATATCGAGCCGGAGTTCGGACGAACAAATGTTCTCGAAGATCGATTCTCTGATTCGAAAGAACGGCAGTTTCACAGAAGTTTTGTTAGACAACACCGCATGCCGTTCACGGAAATCGCTAATTCACCGAGTCGAAATCAGAAACTTTCTTGAGTTTGACTCTGAAGTTCCGGAAAATGTCCCGGAAGCCGGATGATCAAACTTTCAATTGAATCGTTATGAATCTCGAACTCCTAGTTCACGTGACGCCGCCGCGGCTGAACTAGAGCAGAACGCATACCTGCAACCTGCAACAATGTGCGCGATCGGTCCACTTGTGCGGAGGCGGGAACTACAAACATATCGGCGGAGAATAGAACCTTGAACTCGACGCTTTCTTCGCTCTCGAGCCGCCTTCCAACGAGCAAAAAGTGCTTCGGGGTCATAGAGGCCATCTTCACGTTTCTCAACAGCTTTTCGAACGACCCCACTCTTCGTTTCGCTCTCGGTCAGGAGTTCACCTTCGGCCTAATTCAGAAAATGCTCTGAAAACGTTGTTTTTGTTTCTACTTTCATTCGAGCCTCAGCTCCACCAAGATCGATAACTTTGTAAACAAGGACGCAGCCAGAGCTTCTCCTAGAATGGTGTTGCAGTCACAGTCGCTTTCGTGCGTGTCAGGATTAGACTCTCTCCGAAGTGGGCCTAAACTTCTTTCAGCATCTCCCATAACACGTTGGGCGGCCGTAACATTCTACTAATTGCTGCTGAGATTCAATGAACTTATCTCACTTACAGGAAACGTCGCGCGGAATAGTGGGCTGCCACCGAGCCTCACTAATGCGGCCTTTCATAATCCTTTAACTAATGTTCTCGACGAGGTGAATTATATCATGAGCTACTTTGTCTCAGAGATTGTTGCCTGATTTAACACGGAGCAAGTTTGACGGCTCCGGTGAGGATCATTGAGCGTTAAGCGAATGTACGGAATTGTTCCGGGGATGCTCGAGGAAACCTCGCACACACCGTTGAATGAAATGTGACGGTAGAGTCCGAGAGACTCGCGGAAAGATAAATCCACGGAAATCAATGAAAGAAGGAATAAACGTGGACAATGGCTCAGAGTCGAAAGGGTTCGCATCTATGTTAAGTAATCGATAGCGTGGAACTTCCTCTGATCCACCCCCGCCACAGATGTGGGACTCCAATTCTTCAAGTGAGTTATTAGCATTTTGCGTAACGGGTATTGCTGATGGTGAGCCTACATCGACCGACAAAACCTTCCATCGCTCTGTAGAGCCACGGGATAGTCGCACGCTTCACGATGGTTTTCGCTCTCAGAATAAAGCGTTAATGTGATAGTTACGTCGCCACATTGTCGACCGTTTTTTCCGCAGAAACAAGAGACCAATGAGGCCGGTGACCTCTGACGAAACCGGACATTTCTGCCTAATTCACAGTTCACAGAAAAAGTAGGGGAGGGGACCCAAATATGGGACACCCCGGGATCTCTACGATGGGAAGCTGATTCTGCGGGTACACTGACATGAACGGATGCACCTTGGGTCGCTTAGAAAATACTTATAGCGAAGCAACTCTGAGATTCATCGATTTCTCCGGATCTGGTGGCCCGAGCACTGTTTTCCGACGATTTGAGTTTTTCTAGCAGCCCAGTCGAATTTTCTCAGGACCACTCAAAATTGATGTTTTGGAACTATTATTTAGCTGATGGGTCCCCCAGAGATCCCTCGTATTTGTCGAACTCGAATTTCTTCGCTATCTCAACTCGGCGCGATCATGGAGCGTTTTCTCGGAAAATTCTCTCGGTCCCCCAATATGGGACAGGTCTGGACGATGAAAATTCGACAAAATCGTCGAAAACTGACTCGAGTTCACTGCAGTAAGTGAATTCCCAATCTTGAAATGTCGATATCAGCGATCGAATGTCTCCCAATGACGGATTCCGATCGGAAGTTGAGTTGATTCATTGTTAAATCGGTCACTGGTTGATTCACTCAAAACTGAACGGGTGCCAGTTTCCCGGTTTCCGAATCTCCAAATATTCTGATGCGTGATTCTCCATATTTGTAGCCGTTCATGTCAACGGATTCACTACATATATCTTTGCCATCACTCCAGCCAGGGAATATGAAACTTAGAATGAAAAGCCCACCACAGCAACGAGCGTCGTTCTCAATCCAGTATCTGTATCTCCAGTAGAAGTTCGGGCTTCTATAATTTCAAAGTCATTCAATTATCCATCAGACGTAAGATATTTCGCTCGGAGGGAGGTTTAGAGATCTCCCCAACTCATTGACACGAACCTCTGAGCTATCCCATATCAAGAGCCCAGGTATCCCATATTAGGACTCCTTTTTGTTTGGGGAGATTTTCCGATCCAATCACTATTCTCGGAGGATAGAAGGGGTGTAGGGGAGCTGATTTCACCTTTTTGTAGTCCGATGGACAGGGAATTCGAGACATCACGCCAGGTTCCAGATATCGTACTTCGATCGACCACAGCATCGATCTCAAAAAAAGTATCCCATATTTGGCTCCCCTCCCCTATCCAGAAAGACAGCCGTCCGAAATTGTTTTCAATGCTCGATATTCGAAAGGTCTCGCAATGCGACAACGAATTGAGCTACCTGCTCCAAACCGTGACTGACTTGCAACCACGTTTGTTCTCCTCCGAAGTCTGAAATTTGGTTCGATCTTGGACAGTTTCTCTTCCCAAAACCCGAAGCTTTTTTCCAGGCAAATGGTTCCCATGATTCTCTCAATCTGGCTCCATCGCCCAGTCGATGATTCCCAGACTCTATCTCATGTGAACAGAATGTTCAGCTCCAAAATCAGAATTCTTGTTGAAATTGCTCGCTGGGTTGTAAGTGTGACTTATATGGGAAACTCCAACTTCAGTGTTATGACCCCCTGACAGCGCCATTGTGGTCTGTTAGTATTTGCAGATGTCAAGGCCCGGCGTGCAAGTTCCACCCGCATGTCCGCTGCTGCTTAGATTCGGTACAGTTTTTAGCGGACTCTCGGCTCATTGGCAAAAACTCGGAAGATCCAGAGTGTCAGTGGACATCCGCCTCCCGTGTCGGCATCGGCGCCAAGAGCAGTTCTCCCTCATTCGACCGGCATCACACCGAGTGCAGCCAACTCACGTTCTATGCAGTTTTACCGACCTCATAGAAACTGTTTTTCCGCACAGAAGGGCGATCGGTCTGGATCTGTGTGTGGTCCTTTCAAGTGAAGTTCATCGAAAACTTCATACAATTGTCCAGTTTCTGGGGTGTAGGCGTTTTGCTTAAGAAGGTTTGGTCTCCTTTTCAAAAGTACAGAATTGAACAAGGTCATATGACCTCCGGGTTCCGAGGAATGAATGTCGTGAGATGAGAAGGGCTCGATATTATCTCGAAAGGCTTGTCTTTGTCAAATCGGTTCGAGTATCCATTATTTTACAGTTAAGCCACGCATTGTGCACTCTTTGAAAAGTGCGTATGGAATACGAGATGGCGTCTGGAAAGCGGCAGAATAGCATAACTCGCGCGGGAAACCGGTCATTGTCAGCAAAAGTTTTGCTCATTGTAAAGTTCCACTTCCTGCCAATGCGAGTTTAAATCTCGCCTCCCCTCAGAGGAGATTACCTGGCCCTCGAAGGCCATCCGCGAACTCGGCGATTACTCGCTCTCTGCTCAATATCCCATGGGATCCGCTCGAAGATTCCACTGCGTCGTGTGGCTATTTCGGAAAACAGCAATTTCCCTATCGCCGAGAGATGATGCATCTCAAGCATTTAACATTCTGGAAGAGTAAGTCGGATTCCTCTCCAGGAAAAGCGATTCTCTTCGATGGCGACAGCGTGTCAGGCTGCCAGAAAGTCGCTCTTTCTCCGATCGCATGTTCTCAGAAGTCCAGAATACGCTCTCGTGCTCCTCATCAGCATACACAGTGGAAGTCCTCGTTCGCTGTTGACATTCCCATAAACGGAAACAGAATTTAGAGAGATTTTCCATCCGGAAAGATGTACGCTGGTAGACAGTGTTGCTCATTCCACCGCTGTTGGTCTCGTTCGTTCTTGTTGTTCCTGCACTGATGGTTGTTGTTATTTATTGATGTTTACGCCGGCGATTGTATCCAGCTCGTTTCTTTGATTCCCACTCTGATAAATCATGGAGGAGAACACACACAGTGAATCAAGCTTGATGAAAAATGGCGCGACATCGTTTAGTGTTGTTGTGTCGCATCTTGTCGCTATCTCCAACTCGGTTTCGATCGCTCGTGTTTCGCCAAGAATGAACTCGAGCGACACATCGAAGTCTAAGCGCTTTGAGGGACTTTCCTCCTCGGCTTTGGTTTCGACCGTGTTACGCTTCTTCTGTCCTACGATTTGGAGTCGCTCGAGAACACACCCGACTTCCAGACCAACGTTGCCTCGGGAGAACATCGACTCGCAAGTTGATCCTCGCAAATCATCAGTGTCTGTCCGCAATCAGGAACTCTAGGGCTTCTGAATGAACGTAAACTTCGGCCTGGACAGACTCTCACGGAGGCGGTGAAGCCCGAGCGACCTTCAACAGAGATTCAAACTCGCGGACCGCGACACCGTTTTGTGTCCTGTGTTGGCGACACTCAGCTGTCGGAATGCTAATCGCACTGGAACTCGACTCTGTTATGATCTCATGGATGGATTCCGAGGCCATCACGGAATTCCGTGCTGAAATGTTTCTGGGAATGTCAAAACCTTCGTCCTCCAACTCGGAATGAGCGAAGCCAACTTGCGGAAAATCACTGTGTCGTCCATGGAGAGCAACGAATCCTGTGTGCTTGTTAAAAGTGAGATGTTAAACGAGGATCAGCGTCATCTTTATGGTTACGATCCCCGTAGGAATTGCCTCGTCCCGCAGGAGGTTGTTGTGAGCTCCATGGTTTGTCATTGACGAGTCTCGCAACAAATCCGGAGATTTTCCCCACGATTACGAGTCCGCCCGGCTAGGGATGAACGTGACAGAGGAGTTATTCGGATCCGCACCGAGCTCCTTTGATTCGTCGTCGCTGTTGCCCTTCTCGCACGCGGCCTGGATCAAGAGTATTAGACCCTCGTTTTAGAATTCTGATCTCGAGGGTATCACGTTTCACTTCCGTCGTTTTTCGGAACTCCCTCGATTGAAACTTCTGCTTGAGGAAGCTTTCTGGTTCCCTCGGAGTTCGTCCGCTCGAATCGCTTCTGTCCTGCAGAACCGCTTGAGACGAGAGAGAATTGTAGACATCTCGCCTTTGGTGAAGCGTGGAACGTAGTTACTATGTCACCGTCGACGCAGAGCTTATTACTGGAATCGTCCGGCTCTCTCAGCAGAGGAAACAGACACGAAAAGTTGTTCCTTGCTCTTCTCATCTCGTCAAAATCAGACTCGCGAATGCAATAAAGTTCATGTTCTGCTGGTACGAGAATCTCAGAAGCCTTATTAGGGTCAGTGACGAGCATGGTCAATCTGATTAGGCCGAGTTTCGTTCTCTGCTGTCGGCGTCCGAGCAAACCTCACTCACTCAGAAGTAGTGGCACTTTCGCGCGCTGCTCTAAATCATGATAAGCGCTGCGGAGTTCCGCGGGAAAGACACCAAATATGGGGGACGAGACAAATCACTGTCGTGGGTGTTGCCGAGAGCGTCTCCCGTTCTGAAACAGCAAATCCATCCACGCCCTGTACTCTCGACCAACTGACATCGCTCGAGCAGGTGGAGGTTCGATCACATCCGATGTCCTGTTCGTTCGTAGACGAGCGAATCCCGCACACGCATCTCCGGACTCCGGAGACGTCCACTGCACACACTGTTCAGCAGAGCCCATAATCTCCAAACACTCATCGCGGAGGACATGTCGGCTCTCGCTCAACTGGAAACATCTGCCAGCCGACAGTCGATTGTCGAAAACTCCGACATTCTGTCTCTTGTTCTCGCGCTCTGTTAATGACGAAAATCTATCGCCAGCATCACATATGTAGTCTGAGCAACAGCGCAGACGGTCAGCTGCCTTGATTCAAAGAAGCTTAATTGCTGCGAAAGCCCGCCGCCCTCCACTTCGGAACATTCTCGACCCGCACGTTCGGAATGAGGTGTCGTGGGGTATCCACTTGAATAAATTTCTCGAAGCGGCGATGCTCTAAGACCGGCTCATCACACCACGCTTGAATATACAAGCTGCGCGAACCTCGAGAGTTCGGAGCAAGCCACTAACAGACATCCTGTCTTAAAACTTACCTCGTGCCGCCACAATGTTCGTTATCTCAAGTTAGGTCGAGGGATTTCACACTTCTCGTCATCAACAATCGATATCTAGACAAATTACAGTGGCGCCCGATGAAATTGAATTATTCTGACTTCTTCGCCAGCCTGCTTTGCCCCGACCTATTGGTCTGCTCTAGCCACCAGCTGCAAAGCTTGTTTTAGGGTCGGACTCGGGGAAGTTCACAAAAACCGTTAACTCGTTGCATGTATTAGAGTTCGGAGTCAGGACTCCACTGCAAGGGGGAGTCTCTGCGACGCAGATTCACTTGCATTCCAGTTCAATTAGCGTCGGACATTGTGGTTTGCTGATTAACATCGGCGTTCTCGAAGAGGTGAAGTGGGTTTGTTTAAGCTAGAATGGCGGGTTTCAAGTTCAGGACTCGGTTTCCCCTTTAAGAGAGCTATCTTCTTTTCCAGAAATAGCAATCGTTTTACGAACCCATCCGCTGGGACTTCTGTTCCCACGCCATCGAGTCTAAACTCCGTGAGTCCAGTTCAGCAGATTCCTGTGATTAGCGAGGATAAATGAGTTTCTTTACATGAAGCATCTTTTTTTCCTTTTTCCCCATCACTCGTCCCGCCGCATTTCCGTTCTTGCGAAGTAGGTGGGAAATCCACCAGGGAAGTGACTTTCTCACGGCATTTGGAAATAATTCCGCGTCTGCCCAGGATGGAACAGTGTTTCGCATCAGGACTCGGTCACAATTTCGAAATGGGGCTCTCGTCACGGAAATGAGTATTCTGTGGTCGTGAGACATCTGAACTCCCTGATGCCCTGAGGGGAAAGTTCGACCGGAGTTTTCCTTCGGGAGCCGTGGTCCGTCTGAAACTTCCACGAGAACAAGAGGTTCGCTGAAAATAATGAGACTGGTACCATTACTTCTCAGTTCAAGCTCTGGAACAGAGGGTGACAGGTCTCCGGAAGAATGATGGTTAGCGCCCCGAAGCTTCATCTTCCAGAATGATGTTTAAGTATTGTCATCGAGAGCTCTATCGAGCAACAGTGTTGAGAAATCCGGTGGCGGAGAATATTCAGTAAGTCTGAAACTGCGAATGTTTCCGCTTCATCGAGGAATGAGCATCCTGAAAGTTTTTCTCGAAACAGCCGCGCATGATGATTCCTACTAAGTGGGAAAACCTTTCTCCAAAACTCAGAAAACACAATTGTTGACTTAAAGCTTCGTTTGCCCCTCGGTTCGCGAGGTCTGACCAAACAAATGGTGGAATGCTTCGGCTTTGGAAACAGTGGAAAGATGGAGCGTTGTTTCGAATGCAACACTTTCGAGCCGTGTGGAGCAGCTTGTTTTTCGGGAAAACGGCTGAAGTCTCAGGTTCCCACTGCAGGCACATCTCATTATTTTCAAGTAGGATTTCATTCTTCACTCTTCCAATAATCCCCTCCCACCTTCGAATCCGCTTTCGTTATCGCCGTCCAAGAGGCATGACTCTGTTATCCGGAATAGCGAGATCGGAGAAGTTTTCCGAAGCCGCTGGAAAACTCGAGATTCACATGATACTTCTCTAATCCATCAGCCTCGGAAACGATGTGACGAATGAATCACACATTCTGAATAAATATCTTCTGAGACCTCGAAGCTCGAGAAGCAAACTTTTCGAACGCGTTTCTGACGAGATGGCACCCGAGCTCTGCTGTTCTGGAACGGGTAAACAAAAATTCAAATCTCGGCACCCTTCGTGGATGAAAATCGTATTTGCTCGGGATCGCGACGACGCCGGCTCTAACAACTAACGTTTGTTCCTCTTTCGAGTGCCACGCATAGCCAGAGAAAGCTTTTTAGACGGATACCTTCTGATGAATGAATGGAGAACGAGAGATCCTTGTTGATATGTTAATTGATTGATTTGCGGATTCCATTACTTGAGCAAAAAAGAACGATGACGGTTATTCCCATGGCGGGAGCTCAAGAGCTCACGTGGCTGGGAGTTCGCTGAATCGAGAACGAAACCTTGAGTTCGTAGAGTTTCGTGGCCGGACTTTGTTCCGTGAAAACTTCTAAGCATCAAAAACCAACCTCGGACGATTGCGTCTGTGCAGTGACCTCCATTTTCATTTCAGAAGGAAACCATAGAGTCAGAGAACTGACATTCATTCGAGGAATGATCGCTCATTCTCTTCTGGAAAAATCGTATTTTCTCTCTCGTTCTCGGAATGGAGATGTTTCCGGAGTCAGGAACTTCTGATAGGAACGGTTTACGTGTTTTGACGCCTGAACGAAGAATAAGTGCAAGTGCAAGTAGTGTCCACACTCCCTTAGCTGAACGTCTCACACCAGTTTCGAAGCTTCTGACCAACACGATGCAGACACTTTGAGCTGCAAAACTTTTCGGTACTGACTCGAGGGACGACTATTGGCAGTTTTCCAGGATGCCGGCTACGCCATCCTCGAGAGGCGGCGATTTGAGCGACGAAACTGCTCACGTGAAGTGTCGAGATTTCCAACTCTGAGGCATGAGTCGTCAACAGCTCCCTCGGAAGAAGAATCTCGAAGTTGTTCACGCGGTCGAAAAGAAGCGGAATCTGTGATGACAACGAGACCACTCACTCAGGCTTGAGTTTGTCGGGGTCATGGAGTCTGACGTCGCATTCGCTGATACCACCACTGCCACGGCGCGTTCGGTCGAAGATGCGCAACAGTTGGTCTTGTTGCTCCTCTGTAAGCTCGCTGATATGCACTTTGGGCACGCAAATCTAATTGCACGAGCGTTCCTTGAACTAGACGTAAGCTGTTTGCTCGCCGTCTGTAGGACCACCGCGCCGGGCGTGAGAAACTCTGATTTCGTGCTCCGAACTTCGAGAAGCAATCTACGCAGGAGCGACATCGAAAGCAGTGAAGGAGGAAAGAAAAACGCAGAACGCCTAGTAACACGCTGTCCGCAGACTCCGGGACAAATCACGTGGAAGAGGAACGGGTGAATGAATTCCATCAGAAAGCTGCTTGCTTAAAAAATCACTTACTTTTTGGGACTCGAAGTCGACAGTTCGTCCGCGGAGGCATATTTTGACAACTCGGGGCAGCTGTTGAAATGTCGCCATCAGTGGAAAAACATTTCGAAGTCGATTTCGATTCGGTCGGCTTTAGAGGGAAGTTTGTATGTACGTCGCGCTTCTAATGGAATTCTTCCGTATGTTTCTCCATGACGTCTCGATGTCCCCTGTATTCACACCTAATGGTGGCGCGGTCCATCTCGTCCACGCGAAGACAACCAAAAGTGAGAAATGAAATAGAACCGAGCGCAAAAGATGTTAAGATCTCGGAACTTTTGATGCTACGCCATCATGGTTTCGAGAACAGTCGCGGCCTGGAAACTTTTCCAGCGGTCAATCGTCGCTCTGAGACTCTTTCCGCCGTTGAACGCGACTTCCCAGAACGAGAGGGTTACACAAGTTCTTCCACGATCTCAAAACTGGTCAAAACAGAAAAAATCCAACTGGCGCAGTTTCGACATGATGTAAATCTCGGAGGCCGCGTTGGCTTCTGGCCTTTCGGGCGAGGAGTTTTCATGAATAATAAGAAAGAGAATCTCCGGCGTTCGGAGTTCCATCCGTTCGGAAACGAGAGAAAAACGATCTCCCGTATTTCATCGGAGGCTCTCCAGCCACGATGGAAATCGTATGTACACAGGTGTTCGTCGTAAGGACATTCCGGCTGTTTGTTGGAGACGTCCGATGCTCGATTCCTCCGGAGATCTGACAGAGGATACCTCCTATGTTTCTACAACTATCGACAAATCAAGTCTTGGAGCAGTGTTTCCCAAATGGTTCTCGCCATTCCCCGTAGATCTACGCAGTTGTTACTCACAAGGGAAGATGCCGGTAAGTGCCGAACCGGTATTGAAATCGTTGGGTGCGCGATCTGTCCCTCTCTGTCCCATCGCGCATGACCCCTACCCTGGATCCCCTCTAGTTTCCGGAATACGGACCGTTTTTGGAAAAAATAATTCAGAGTCCTCCATCGACTGCGAAATCGTAATCATCAGGATTCTCGACTCCCTTCCGATAAATACGGAACTGAGAGATTGTTTTGCAGATAAACTGATATACAAATTTGATGGAATGAACCCGCCCCAAAACGCCGTGCCCCAAAGGAAAAGCTCCAAGCTCCACGTCCCTAATTAGGAAACGCTGCCTTAGAGGAAACAGCACAAAACTTCGGTGATTCCCACGAAATCCTTGGAAATTCCACGAAGAACCCTCGCCAACCGCGAGCACAACTCGGATATTGCAAACAATATCGGTATGTGAAGCGCAAATCACTTCCGTGCTGCGAATCTGAGCTATTTGGAATGTAACAATCACTCAGTAGCCATCAAGATGCCGCGACGGAGAAGTTTCGTCGACACGTCACGGCCCAAGCGGCAGGTCTGATGTCGGTAGGCTGCCGCTGACGATCTCTCCTCGGGAATGATTCCCATGGTCCTCGTTCTCTCCAAGTCGTAGTGGATCTCGGGGGCCATAAGCAGGAAGGAATCTGTCGAAGTTGAAGGAGACGACCCTGGATTTTTTCTCAAGTCGAAGTTGAACGAAGCGTTCGCTGACACCTGAACGTGCTTTGAGAAGAGAATATTCGTGGCTCGATTCCTATGTCAATGAATGTTTGAATTTCAGCTTGTTATAGGGCCCCCAAGCGAGATATTCTTTGTTTCCACTGGATCAATAGCAAATCATCTCTTAACTCTTGTAACAGGATCATCCACATCGTCGATCATCCACATCGATCGATCGATCGATCGATCGATTGATTGATTGATTGATTGAGAGCCCTTCGATCAAACATCTCTGAAAAGGGAAGCTGGGAAGTGTAATTTTGATTTCGGTACATAATATCTACTTTAAATTAAAGCATCGCCCTGCATTCAGCTATGGAACAGTGTTTATTAATCAATAGTACACTGTGGGGTGATGGATGTATGATGGATGAGTCGTCAGTGAAATGTGAAACAGAGAGTGAGTGCTTTATAGTTGGGCGGGGTTGTTCAACTCGGAAACCTCATCTAATCGATAGGTGATTCGATGAACCGTTCCATCAGAATGTGGTTGTTTGCCGCCGCATCGAGGCAAGAGCTTAACAAAACAGCTAAACACGCGTCGTTCTATGGATTAGACGAAAACAAGAGATAACAATATGCTCTGCTGCGTTTATTTAACGTCGGCCCTTTCAACGCTGAGACACGAGTTGGGTTCGTTCGTTTGTCTGTTTGTCTGTCTGTCTGTCTGTCTGTCCATCCGTCCGTCCGTTCGTTCGTCCGTCCGTCCCTCCGTCTGTCTGTGTGTCCGGACACGGCATGTCCCTCCGGACATGTCCTTCCGGACTTGTCCGTCCGGACATACCCAGCGCCCCGGAGACCTCGAATCTTCGATGACAGCTGGCTCTCCGCTGGACTCAAGCAACATGAGAGAGAGAGAGAATTGTTGAAATTGTCGATCTACGAGAATAGAGGCTAGGATAGAATGTCTGCATGTCCCGTCGCACGATCTAACAATCTAGACTACAAATTGTGGGATTGAGGGATCCCACCGCCCAAGGCCTGCTTCCGTGTGTGCCCTGCCTTGAAGAGACCCTTCGATTCCGACTCTTCTTCTCGACTCCCCCACACGTCCCCTGTTCCTTGTTCCTCCGACGTCTCCTGCACCCGCCGACCAGCTCCCCGTTCGTTAAGTGTGACCTCATGCCTCCTCCGCTTGAGATAGCTCTTCCAACACCTGCAATTGTTCGGAATAATGACTCGACTGGAAGATTATCCTCAATCCACAGCAACTACGAACCACTGGTTCGAGAATCTGGCGCGATGACCACTTGAGGACCCAGAACAGAAGCTTGGAGCACGCTATAGCGGTGGAAAAACGTCTTAAAAATGACTTCTTAACGAGTCTCTGAGCGGCGAAACGTTCCCAGCCGAGAGCTAGATATGCGTTCCCTCATGATTCTCAAGCTATATGTAGAATGTAGTACGGCGCGGAATTCGAGAACAAAGGAATTGAGGGGCTCTTCGCTCGTTTTGAGAACACGCTGCTCACATGAATGAAATGAACCCGGGCTCGCACGGCTCCATTCGAGGCACCGACTGGGAAATGGGAGTTACTAAAGTGGGTCCACTAGGCATTACAGTACGAGCTCGTCGTCTCCGGCACTTTGGCGAGCTAACCGCTGTTCTTGAGGTGAATGTCCAGAAGTGATCGCATCGAACTTACTTGAAGTAGGCCTACGGGCTCTCCTCGCTTCCCGAGTCTTGAGAGGAAAGCGTTATTTGCGTTGATTTTATCTGCCAAGATTCGATTCATCTGGCTTTCACGCAGTACATCGAGTGGCGAGACGACTGACAGGGACGGCATGCTCGCTCTGGAAGGGAAATTATTCATTTTTCCAAAAGCTAAACTCGATCCAGTCCCTGACATTTCCCCGACCTGTGCCAGACTCGGATTCAAGGCGGAAGGCCCAATGAAAGAAGTATTGCCATCGACGTTTGAGCTCGCTGTCGGTGCTTTGACAGGAATCGGTGGCATTGTCGTCAAAACTATGCTGGAATTGCTGTGCTGGATGACGCTGCAGTTCTCCGCAGCAATAGAGCAAGTGCTGACAACAAGCGGCAGTCAGTGGCGGCCGCGCATAATGAGAGGCCTAATCGAACGAGAGAAGACGGAATGCCAGTGTTCTTCACATCATTCCTCAATGTTCTCCAGTCAATCAGAAACGGTGTGGAAATGTACTGCAGGTGTCGCTACTTTCCATGAAGGCGGATCTGAGTCTATTTCCGGCAAATAGAAGCCGATAGCTTCCTGATTCGAGGACCATCAGAGCAGGCTCATGCTCTAGAGAACACAGAGAAGTTGAAACTCTTGAATCCACATCGATTCGCTCATGGTCGGACTCAAGACGGTAGATCGGCGTTTAGGCCGTGTGGATCTTTTCGTCGGTACACATCGCTGGCGCGCATGACCTCCGAACTGACCTAACCAATTTGGGACCATCGACTGAGGAAGAGATCTATCGCGGAAAACTGTTGAAATGAATCGATCGAGAGATTGTGTTGATACTCAACTCGCCCCTCATACTCGCGAGGATCTTTTTTGAGAAATCTCTCGCAGATTCAGCGAGGATTTACGTCAGAAACGACGGACAAAGCCTAATTGGGAGCTTGGACTCTGAAATCCAGACTGACATAATCCGAATGTGAGCATTTTCGACCCGACTCTAGAGCCAAGATTTCACACTCGATCTCAATGAGTTATCTCGATTCTGGCAATGCACAGCGTTGCAAAATAAGCTCCTGCGAATTTGGATTCCCAATGTCAAAGTCACAGGATCTATGATTTTCCGGAAGTTTCACGCTCCAGACGCCAGGAATTGCATCATTTTGGTTCCCTGATCAGAAAACAGCGTCGAGTAAATGACATTCCGTCCAGAACTGGCTTCCAAATAAGTTCTCTGAGTTCGATCTGGACGAAAGCTCGTTCGTGATACTCCTGGAAAGCCTTTGAAACTGATTCAAAAGTTTTTCCTCGGTCGAAGGCTGCATGAGTTTTCATAGAACTCAAAGGATTCATTCCACCAACACAAAGAAACATGCGTAGCCGTACCGGAGGTAAGAACGGAAACTGTGGAAAACTTACCGCCGGTGGTATTTGAAGGCGTTTGGTGGGGCGTAGTTCGGTACTGACGCTCCCTCGGTGAGAACCATCAAGGCCGCCAAAGCAACAACACCCAGTAGCAATGCGCTCGTGGATTTCATTTTTGCTGAAAGCAAAGAAATTCTGAATTAGACAGACGATCCCGGAGATCTGAGAGACTCGTGATGATTCCCACATAGGAAGTAGTTTCCAGTTTTCCGCGAACCCCATGAGCAACGAACATACTCGGCGAGTAACGCTTGGCTGATTGCGAAAATTGAGTCCCCGACATGGAAGGGACTTCACCTCACAGGGCAGATGTCATCCATGCTCTCACCAGCATTCCATCAGATTCGTTTCATTTCTCGCTAATTACTTTCCGCAAGCAACCTAATGGGTGATCCGCGCTCGCCGTGCAAAATTCATGAACAGGGCAGTTAGCGACCGTATTAAGATGTCATTGTGTTTGAACAGGGGAGGTACGGTACGCGATTCAAAGTGAATCTGTCCTGGCAACAGCGCGACGATAATAGCAGGATGAGCAGGACGCGGCGGAATATGATACGAGATCCATGTGGGTTTATCGTAGGACCTTCGCTTAACTCCCAAGAGGAGTATAAACTGTTATCGGATGGCTATTTGTGCGCGCTCACGTGAGCATACGTGCGCTCTGTGCCATCGACATTGTTTGTTCTCATAGCGAATGATTACAACGCATAACCTCCTACGGCTGCCGCCTGTTATGAGTGGCTGGTCCAGCGAATCCTTGCCTGCCCGGAGTCCGATCCGAGCCCCAACGTTTCTTGGCTTGCATAATAATCGAGGAGGGTCAGAGTACTCCTGTGTCTCTCCGTGGGAAAACTTTCGTTCTAGTCGCTTGTCTGACAGACAGCTGCTCCGGAACTTGAAACTTTCCAGTCGAAAAGCGAGCGATCCGGTTTTCGGAGGCCGTGAGAACTCTACTTTGACGATACTTTGTGAACGTGGATAATTAGCCAGACGTCACAGTTCAAAAATGGAGAATATACTTTGAAGCGTGGAGGCATCGTTAAGGGGTGACCGACGCGGAAGCTCGCCTAAAGTCACGGACCATTGTTAGCTTTTCCATTATGCGAAAGTCGAGCTTCGTTAGCGTTCGTCGATCGGCTCCAACTTACTGAGTGTAGCTATCAGCAGAACGGCTCATTGTTAGTTCCAGCAAGAATTCATAATGGGAGCCCCCAAAATCCAAGTGACCTACACCACGACCTCGCGTATCTTTGCGACGGATTGAAACCGAACCCGCTTTCGTCGAATGCGTTATTCAGGCGGGAATTCCTTTCTAAAGATCTGCGGAGGGAAACACAAGAGATTTTTGTCCGATCGAACCTCCGGAACGAAACTCTTGAGAGACAATGCTCGCGTCGAGTAAAGTAAAACAGACAGTTTTTCCTCAACTTTCGTGAATCGAAAATGAGACATCGCGACCGATCTCAGCTAGCGAGAGGAGGAAGATAGCGCGACGCGGCCGATGTCATTCAAGTTTTGTCAATAAATAACGAGAAACGTCATTACTCGTTCTCGTACATGTACATATTTCTAGCCTTCGTAGAACTTTCGCTCGTGTCCCACTTCGAACAGTGAATCTCATCTCCGAGATTCCACGGCGTGGATCACTCGCTCAAACCCAACGCGATCGGTCCTCCCGAAACACGCAATCATCACGGTCGTTGATCTTTGATCGTCAGTGTCGGAACCCGAGTCATTGACTTTCTACATCCGAGTTCGACGCAGACCACGTGCATAAACTGTCAAGACCTCTTTCGTGACATTGTTAATTGAATATTCCGCTCTCTGAGGTCGTTGTCTTCACTGGGACATCGGGTCTCGTCGTGGTCAAGGCTACGGAGTTTCCTCGACGTTCCTTCATGGAGATCCGAGGGTCAAACCGGACACGATTGACACAACGGTTCGTTGACACAAAGGTTGCGGACGAACACAAATTAATCCGAAGTTCGCCGTAACTGACGTCCAGCGGCGCTGTCTTC
This sequence comes from Neoseiulus cucumeris, assembly GCA_021527715.1. NCBI lineage: Eukaryota > Metazoa > Arthropoda > Arachnida > Mesostigmata > Phytoseiidae > Neoseiulus > Neoseiulus cucumeris. The sequence goes on from JAJSRV010000106.1 coordinate 233,198, forward strand.
ACTCGATTCGGGATCAGGAGAGACTGTAAAGAACGCATTCGGAACTCACGTGTGGCGGACCGGTGTTGCTTCGACGAAGTTGATCGCTGTTTTGCCGCGAGAAGTTCTGGAAGCTGGTAGAGTGCAAGTGTGGCCACAAAGCCCCCCTGAGCGGCGTTTTGTGTTCGCGGGCGGAGAGGGAAAACGAGTTCTCGAAGCCACGCCCCCGTACCCTCCTTCCTGCAGTGCCTCGCAGGATGGGATTCGAGTACACCGCAAACACGGAACGGCTCCAACAAGTTGCAACCAGAACCCGGGATGAGCCGCTTGACATTTAAGACAGCGATTGTTGCTTGGACGCCGAGTCGTTCATTTTCTCCGAAAGTTCTGTCAAGAAAGAAACGACAACAAGACATGGATTCCGCTCGAAACGGTCTAGTCCCCATGCACATGTTCCTCGTTTGAATGCAGCACGTTCAGGGTCTGGAAATGTTCCTTTGGACGTCGAGCATTTCCATCTTTCGTGTACACGAAGCGAGTAGAGGAAATCGCGAACTACAAGCCGGTCGTAATAAATGGGAATGCTCGAAGTATTTCGATAGAAAGTCGAGCAGAACGACTCAATATGCCGTCGACTTTTGATGTCCTGACGTCATTTTGTAGTTGCATCGTAAAGTCAGACGTCGTCGAAAAGTTTTTTGAAGTTTTTCTTCCGCCGAAACTCGAAGAGTGGACCTGTACTTGATATTGATTATTTGACTCACATCAATATTTCTGCTTACGCTCCGACTCTCGTCTTCTATCGCATGACTAACAAACTTTTAGGAGTGGATCCGGCTGTGGATATCAACACGACGACATCGCCTCAACGACTCTCGCACCCGACCACTGAATTTAACACCGGGAGGAGGAAAACTCCAAGATCAAAACGACCGACACGTTTCTTTTTTTGCCACGAAACCATGGTGAAGTATGAAGATGCGAGATCGTTCAATGACTCTGGATTCTGATGGATTCGACGAGGTCTGCGACTTAACACCCCTGAGCTCCATGACTGCGAGGAGAGTGGAAAACGTTGTTCGCAGCTCTGGTGCTCCTGGAAGTGGAACAAATGCATTCCGACGGAATTCGACTGCGAAGTATGAGTTCCGATTCCTCAATAACACTCATACTCTTGCTTTCATTGACTCTGTTCCAGCTGCGATATGCATAAGAATGAGCATATGTATCTCCTGAGGTGAGTTTCGTTCCCTGCGAAACGCTCTCATGCCTACGGTGAGATTTTTCCGGCGCCCATTTACAGATACTTGGAAGATCGGGTCATTTTTCGCGAGAAAACTGTGTTTCGAACCCCCGGAATAAGGAATTCTTGGAGTAGTGGATTTTCGTGTGAGAAGCCCTCTTCGGCGCGTCTTGAAAACAAACTCGAGATCAGAGTCGAACTGTCATTTATTCGGGAAATAAATTTAAGGACGGAGTTCGTTATACTTGGGATTTGTCATTCGCACAATTTACGAAATCTGACTCCGAGAAACGCAAATTATAGAAATTCTTGTCTGATTGTTTTTGCTCACCAGACAAGTTGCCTTCAAGCTTCACTTCCCACCTTTGTATCTTTTCACAGTATAGCCTGAAAAGATGGGAGAGACCTCAGCGGCCCAGCCATATTTGCGAGTTGTTAGCACCAGCTTCATAGTCGATGTGCAAAGCGCCAGTTTCCTATGGATAGTGAAAAAATGAATGTCGGGAGTCGTCACAACAAAATAGTATTTTGAGAGAGGAAATCTCTCATCTCGATCTCTTGCCTTTGTTTGATGGCTGTAATTCAGTGTATGCCCTGTTCGAATGTACAAAGTGCCGTCATCTTTGATGCCGTAGAGCAGTTACTCCCAAACTTTTTCTTGCCGTGAACCCCCTCCCGATCCTTCAATGCCCCCGAGGACCCCCAGTGGGTCTGTGCCAAAATAGCGTAGAATAGAGAGTTCAGGTGAGCGAGTTCCAATCATCGGACGCGACCTGAGTTATTCCATGTCGAAAAGAACTGTTCTTCTATGTCATTCCTCGGCTTCCATCTTCCTGTTTCCTTCTGCGCGTCCCCGGCCGGTGGGCCCTGAACCGTAGCTCGTTTTTCGCTCGAACGGAATTGTGGTTCGGATGCAGAATGTCCGTCGATGAAGTGTGGGTGTCCATTTTCTTTCCGATCTCAGGCACCCTCTGGAAACCGCTTTGGACCCCTGGGGGCCCCAAGGACCACTTTGGGAAACAATGCCTTAGAGCATGGAAACTAAGCGTCGAGATCGGGAGACAGGGCCCCGATATTTCTCCTCAGAAATCCCGCGGTGGTTCATGGTGAACATCGCTTTGATTGTGTTATAACTAGAGCCTGGGAGTTTAGACATTAATCATTTTTGGCCCTCCATCTATCCATATGAATTGATGGATATATGAGTATTTGATGCCTGATTGTTCCAGCCCAGGCCGTGATTGGGCGGAAATCATCGACGTGGTCGACCTCCGATCAATTGTTCCATGAATTGATAGAGAGTGATTAATGAATAATGCCTGAACTTCCAGGCTCTAGTTATAGCTCGAGCTTGGAAGTTTAGGCAAGAATGATTTCTGAGCCTCCATCAATCAATATGAAATGATGGATATTTAGTGAAATAGTGCCTGATTATTCCAGCCCATGACTTTGTTGGGTAAATATCATCGAAGTGATCAAACTCCGAACAATTTATCCATGGATTGATGGAGGCTGATTAATGAATAATGCCTGAACTTCCAAGCTCTAGTTGTAACCAAGCTTCTTCGGGGAATCCAAGTTGGAGTCGATGCATCTCTCACAATCAGCTGTGAGCCACTATATCCTTTGCAGGAGATCGACGACCAGCGAACGAGGTTGGATCTGGATTTCGAAAATGCGCGTTCCATAGTTTGTCAATAGATGATGATCACAACCAAACACTTCAAAGATTCCACAATAAAGCTGTGGCTTATTTACATCCGTCTGCATTTAGATGGAGGGAAAGCTCAAGTTTCCACTGATCTGATATACCTAGACACATCGTTAAACTTCTCTCTTCACGCCCCGAAGGCACCTAGAATACAAACTGAAAGCTACTGTGCCAGAAGGAGCTCTTCATTTCGGGAGCTTGAATATGAATTTCTAGCTAAGATCGTTTGAGGACTCAGGTTGTCGAGCTGAAGCCTCGGCGTCCCGAGATGAGGATTCCCTGCCGTTCCAGAGTGATGGATAGAGTCCGAAACGAGCCGTCTGCTCTGAAATAATTTACCGGCGCGCCCCGCATACTCCGCCAGAAAAGAGAAATTAGATTTGCAATGAGTGATCAGCCTCATTCTGAGTGGGAAGTGAGAAGAGCAACACTTTCGGAAGGTCAGTTTTATTTTGTGATAATTTCCGATTCTGGAACTCGACGAGCCTTTGACTTTCCCGAAATGACGTCAACTGTCGCAGCTTCGCTTGTCAACGTTGAATTATGCTTCATCTGTTCTGGGTCGCTTCGGGCAACAGGAGCGGCTTCAAAGAAGATCGAGTTTCAAGTTGCAGCTCTCCTTTCAGAAAGTGCTGTGTCACCTTCCGAGGAGCACCTGTTGATTCATCGAGGGAGAACGAAAGCCAAATCGACAGACGTCGTCACAAGCAACACGGACTGGAAATCGCGGAATTCCTTGTCAATCTGAACGAGATCAAATAGGAGGAGGATGATGACGAAAGGAAGATTGTCGCACATAGATGAACTGGGCGTGACTCAGAATCGGAAGGCTGTTGTTTAATTTCGAGAACTTCTGAAGAAGCTCCGAGAAATTTCCGGGCCAATAAGTTTGAAACAGGCGAACGGACAGTCAGGCCTTTCCTCGGCCGAGTGATATTGCGTTGCTCTGGTCGAGCGTAACCACCACCCGTTCGGCTTTGTCGGGCTTTTAGTGATGATGAGAGCTCGGTGAGAAGATGGACTCTTCCGTCATTCCGTGTGTCGTTATTTCGTCGTCTGTAATGGTCCCCTGGCGTAACTTGATGTAACTGAGATCGATGAACGCTTGTTGACTAGCTCGCATATCGCTGTCGTCCCATGTCATCCACTGCGTTGCTGTGGCCGTGGTTGATTTTAAAACGCATCGATACCGTGGAAAGCTTCTTGCTCGAATCCATGAATTCGACGTCCTCGGGCGGTGTATCGCGGAATCCGATAGAAGCTTATTGCATTCCGGATGTCGCGATTCCTGGAGGCGGCGTGAGGTGTTGTCGAGAGAAGACTGTTCCGCACGAAGAACAGAGATGACTGATTTCAGCGTGGAGATAAACTAGCTCATGACATCGATTCAAGCGAAGTCGGAAAACTTCATGAGATTCCTCAAAGCTCTTGATCCCGATCGTCGACATCATATTTTCATCATGCAGGAGGCACTCGGATTTGGAGACAAAAAACAAAGCTCGTCGACTAACCAAGTAAGACTCTCAGATGTTATTACAGTCTCAAACGTAACGGTATGCTTAACCCCTAGTTGTAAGCCCGGCAGAATATGCATGAGCTGCGTGCCGCGTGCAGAGCAGAACAACTCCAAATATCCCGGGGCTATTGCCTCTTCTCGGGCTGTCGCGTGCGCGCACGCAAACTGCCATGTAGACATGAAAGAAGGACTACTCACTCAGGAGGAAATCAAAAAAAAAGAATCCTAATCACCTCACAACTTCAGCTTCAGATTTCATTCGAGAGTCTCTGTTTCAACGAAACAGACCCCCAACCCGAGGTCTTGCGAAGTTCTCTGAGTGAGTACTGTTCCTCGTGAGAGTCACTGTGTGTGTGTGTGTGTGGGTGTGTGTGTGTTCTATGTGCAAGAGTCAGGTGCAGGAGGGGAAAGCGGACTTTTAACACAATGAACAAATAGCCGGCTGGCAACTTTGCCAGTCTCTGGTTGTGTACTCGTGGCATCATCATCATCAGAGGCCTCGTAGTGTGTTTGACCTGGCCGCGTTTCAAGATTGAGAAATCTCCGCGGGTGACCCCGAACGAAAACTCGTCACTGCCACTCCGTTTGAAGTCGGAATCAGTTTGATACGATGTTGTTGAGAGCGCTGAAGGACCGGGACGAACTAGAAACAACGAATCAAAGAGCTCGGAACCCGATGTGGAATCTTCAAGTGCGACGGAAATCAGAAGCGATCCGCGGGTTTTCCACGACGACGACGACGCTCCTTAACGAATTCGTTAAACTCCTTGGGAGCACCGGGCGGAGTCAAACAAAACGCTTGCGAAACCGGAGTCGCATTCGTGCACGGCTCCGGGCGATGGTCGAGGCTGCCTCTCGCAGAGCAGAGAATCATTTTAATTAGGTACAGACAAGAAACTCGCGTTGAAATACAAATCGTAAGTTGAAAGCAGTAGGAATCTGATCAAAACGATTCCGACCTGTCGGGATGAATCAGAAAAGGTGGAACGACGAGGCTCCTGACCCAGAACGCGTGGTTTTCAGGAGAAAGCGAGAATCTAGTTCTCGACGAACCGAGATTTGAACATCTTCCAAATCAAACATTGTTGAGCGGTCGTCGTCGTCGTCGAAAAACTGTACAAGCTGAGCTTCGTCGGAGAGCATGAGAAGAACGTGAATATTTTGAGCACGAGTCCCTTCCCGCGGAAGCTTATCCCCAATTAAAGGCATGGGTGACTTCAATATACCGAATGGAGCGAATCGTGTCATTCTCGTACAAAGGCCAGAAGTTTCCACCTGATGCTGAAAGCGATCCGCTCATTAATTAGCAGAAAACTCTCCGGAACGAAACACTCTATACTCGCCGTCTCGGATTAGTAACTGATTTTTCTTGTTTGCACACGTTTTCTCGAAGGCAGCTATTACGGGCGCTCGTTAGGGACCGGTTTCGACATCTGGCGTGGGAAATTCGGACCCGATGACCGCTTAGAGTTCCCGCGGACTTTGTGGAGACAAGGAGAATGTCGAAAAAACTCATCTCGGAACACTATTTGGGTCCTCATTCAAATTTCCCCCTGATTTAAGGTTCAAACCTTGAGTCCAGATCGAGAAGACGTCTGGATCTCCGGCATTTCAGCTCCGTCGTCGCGAATTTCGGGGAAACGGCAGTTCTCCTGTCGGAAAAGTGAAACAGAAGGAGGCGCAAACAATGACCGTATCGAAGCGTGTCTCGATCGAAGGAGGAACTGAGGATCTCATTAAGTATTCTCCTCGATCAAGACGGAGTGGGAAGCGACGTACACGATGAAACAAAAACGAACCTGATGAGAGAGCTGTCAGGTGCCGTCCCGAATTGTCGCTGAACCTTCTTCCCTCGAGCCCGAGTAGAGCAACTTGGTAATCGAGAAGTTGGAACCTACGCAGGACTCCGCCATCCACGCGAATGCTTCCATCCGTTGATTTGGAAAATTCTGGCTCGTGTCAAACAGTAGATATTTCCACGCTCGACGTGCTGAGTGAGAATTCCCGTTTCGAGTGTCGCATTTTAATTAACGATCGCGCTACTAAGCCACGGCCTTTGAAACTCTGCCATCGATTTCACGGCCGGTAACGATGAGGAGCGCCGCCGTTGACAATGGAAGCGCGATATTGAACTCTCATGACACCTCGATCCGCATCTGAAAATAATGATGAATAGACAGCGAACGTCCTTCCTATTGAGAAGACTCCTCATATTCATCTGATCGCTCGTCGATGATGCTGAAATGATTTCCAGAACAGCCTGCGAATGAATTCTATGGGGATCCGAATCTCTTCGATTCATAAATTCTTCGAAAATAACAGGCTTCCTGATGATGATTATTCATCAGCGTCGAAACGTTTTTGATGTGTACTTCACCTTATCTTTTAATTCTCGTGGTCTGAGGGTGTAGTCCGTTATGGCTCCCCTTTTTACTTTCCAGATTCCAATTTTCATTTTCCAGTTTCCAGAATGCAATCTGGGAGCTTGGCTTCCGTGAGATTTATGATCACGGTAGACAAAGAGATGGTTAGTTCTAGAACCTCTGAGTTTGCCGGAGATCCTGACTTGCGTTCTGGGTGAAGTGGGCTGCGAATGCTTTATTGTGACGAGGTGCATCTCCTCGTTTGTATTTGGGTTTGTCTTCCGACCTCCTGAAAACTAGCGTACACGTACGCACGTGCACGTAAGAAGATCCGACGAGTCACAAAGGACCAGCCTACGATGTGTGTTGGCTCGACATAGGATACATGTTTCATCTATTTCAGTCTCCGCACAATGATCCTCTCATAACGTGAAGCATTGAATCGCCGTGCAGCAGGCCGTTGTTGTTACGATCAGAACTCTTTATTCGGTCCAAGGTGATTTCCCGAAAGTGAAAGGCCATCGACATTGTGGTTCCTTAGAAGACGTCCTGGCGCGTGCCCAACAGCATCTGATGGAAGTTTCTCTCGAGGTGAATCAGGTTCATTTCTCCTTTGACGACGGGATCCATGGCGCTCTGCCTTCCCACACGAAATTCCAGATTCCGAATGTGATTTCTCTTCGCGACGTCATAAACTAATGCATTCCTGATATACATCCCGCAGACGGCGGCGCAGCGGATCAAATCCGATAAATGAATGCGTCAATGAGCTGGCTCGTTATGGCTCGAACGACGAACACAAATCATCCGGGAGGAATGTCAGAATTTTGAAGCAAAATCATGAGATGACTGTCGCAGATGCCGCAACTGAATTTATAGTCACGCTAGTCGACGACCTCATGGGAATAGGTGACTGAGAAGAAACAAATGAGCCCTCGAGGTGTTGATGAGCGTGACAGATGAGGGAATGGAGAACGCAACGCATTGGTTTCGCTTCTAAAATCGAATATGTCGAGTCATTTTCGATTATTATCCAACGTGAACGTGATTATACCGTTCAGTGTTTTCCTGTGCGTGATTGTCGAGAAATACAGAGCACCGCAAGGAAGAAGAGGAAACCGAAGAAGTTCTTTGAAGAGAACATACAACTCTACATTTTCAGTCGGACTGTTTTCCTTTGTTTCCCTACCGTCCTGTTGTACTGACGGCGAACTAATTCAAATCGACGTGATAGCGACGTCACGCTTGTGGATGTGGATGTGGATGTGGTACCACACCACACAACATCACATCACATGCCATGTAAACTCGTGGTAACACGCTAACGAGTGGCAGGTCGTTGGTTCGATTTTCATTTTTTGGAACAAGAAAGCCGACTTCTTTGGTCAAATGTTCCCATCTCTGTTGAGACAAATGTCGACGAAAATTATTTACCTAACGACCTGCGGTACCTGAATCTCCGGAACACAGGCCGTAGAATTCCGAAATCTATAATTACGAATTTGATCTTGAATGTTGAGGTGGATCCTCTGGGGAAATTTTCAGTCGTCATATTAGAAGCAAATTGTTGTCTCTCATCTGTGTCTCACAATGTGACTCACATGTACAGTGAAACCTCGTTACAACGAATCCCACCGGACCGGCGAAATCCGTTCGTTGTAACGAAAATTCGTTATAACAAAAGTCTTTTTATATCAGTTCCTATGGCAGACTGGCCGAATGGGAAATGTGAAAATTGTTCGTTGTATCGAAAAATTCGTTGTAACGAGGTTTCTCTTTTGAACTTGGTGGTGATGCCACCAATCAGCTCTTCGTGAAGCCCAAGCACGCTGCAACACTTTTCCGCACTCTCCCGTGTATTCTTGTCCACATTCTATACCACTCGACGAGAACTTCAATCCTTAGAGGCAACTGTTGACTCCGTCGAGTTTCGTTGTTAACAAACAGCTTACATTAGCGTCGTAAATTCCTGATTGGAACTCCGGATTTCAGGATGGGGAAGTTTCTGGGAGTTCGGAACTCATTCTGAAGAGCTGAGATCCAGAACAGCGAAACTTTTGCATTTTTTCCGATCTCGTTTTTCACCAGCCACTTTGCTGCACTCGGAGATCTGTAACCACACCTTGTGATATATCCATACATTCCTCCGGAGTGGAATATTTCCGTGCCTACTCTCTCGTTCCAGATTACTGAGCTAGAATTCTCTGAGTCGAGTTCCAAAGTGACTATTCAGAGAGCTCTGGAATCGCGAATCGATCCGTTTCCTTCCGGAAAGAACAGTCCATGAGTCATATTTCAGAGCGCGATTGGAAGAAAAGCTTCACCAAGAAAGCGGCGTGATATCGATGCCAAAAGTACTGGTGGTTAGAATTCACCCTATTTGGAACGTCGAATAGCAATCGTCCCTGTTCGTGGATTGGAGAAACGAGCATCCATTCTCTAAAACCGAACGAAGGATGAAGAGAAAGACATTCTCACTATATTTGGGGAGCCGAGATCCGACACTTTATCGAGGAAACCACGAAGAACTTTCGTCGGAAATCCGTTCATCCGATATCGGCTCAACGGATCATGGTCGCGCAGACCTTTCGATTCCGTAAACAACCGATGAGGTCTCTCTCATGAGAGAACTTTGAATCTCAATCGCCCAAAACAGTGGAAAGCTGTTGACATCATGACTCATCTAGAGGGCAAGTCATTTACCACAGAGCCATGTCGCCATGTTATAATGACGGTGCCGGTCCGAGCTGATGTACGCTCAACTATTCTCTCAGTTGCCGTCATTCAAAGTTTTTGGTCTCTCTGGAAGTACAACATGGCCCATAGTCTTTCCTAAATCTCTGTCGACGAAGAATCCTTCTTCTCTGTGGCCAGTTGAGCTAACGTAACCGCTTCGCAGCTCCTGATTCCCTGACGAGTGCAAGAAAGCAGTTGACGAAATTGTGAGTATCGATCTCTTTTTCTCGGGGTGATCCGCCTGATCGAGAAGAAGTTTGTCATACGGAGAAGGATCGCCGATCGCGGATGCCCAATTTGATCTCTCGACAGAACAATCAGACCAAGTGTCAATATTATTTTCAGTATTCTTGCCAAGTGCTGCTCACTCCGGTGTCGATGACCGCCAACATGATCCGAATCGTTTTAATCGTCACCGTGTTGTTCTCTCGAACCTTTGCATCGTTCAAGTACAAGGATTGTGACGACTGCCAATTGAAATGGGGAGCCTGCATGATTACCAGGATATCCGGAGAAGTCTTCACAAAAACGTGCTATAGAACCCAGAGTTCATGCGTTGAGAAGTTGGACCCGCAAAGCGTGTGCATCGATTTTGTCAATACTGTCACTGGCAATCAAACGATTTGGCCGGACTTTGAGAATCATAAACTAAGTGCAAGAACCTCGTCGATATCAACCAGCGAAATCGAGAGCTCTCGGACACCGAAGCCAAACGACACATTGAAGTCAACAACAGAGTCTTCGGAAACATCTCCCGAAATGGAGCACACAGAAGGGCTATGCTTAGTTTCTTGGGTGATCGTGGCCATCCTTCTGATACTCTTGGCTGTGGTCTGCTATTGTGCTCTGATATTGAAAAAGGTACTTGAGATACACGAAAACTTCCCTCTGAGCCCATCGGTATGAAAACGCAATCTGCCGATGCGGTTTGCCCGGCAAATGTGAAGGATTCTCGAGCCTCGGGTCTGAACCCTCACAGAACTTGGAACCTTTGGTGCTTGTCCACAGATATTGACGCGAGCGGATGGATCTGTTGAGCTGCGAGACTTGAGTGGAACCGCACCGCGAGGAGAAAGCTTCCAGCGATTCATAAACAAAGAAGGTGAGAATGGAGAAAATATCGGCAGTTATAGAGCTTTCATTTGAGCCGAGATATCTTCCAGTCGTTTCACAAAACAGTCGTTCTCTTCAACGAAAGCCGCGGAGGAAATAATGATATAGAAAATGAAAATGAGAGGTGATACAACTTGAACACTGAAGACGTAGTGAAGTTCAACAAAAGAGAATGGAACTGGACTTCCACCGTATTCTCCTCCCTATTTGGAGAAGAATCGAATCATCGACGCCGGAGTCTAGAGAAACGCTGATCGCAGCAGCGACGCCGGCGTTTCTAAGTAACTTTGTCATTGGGATATCTACATAGATATGTGGTGTGAGAGAGCGACGTCAGCGGGTGTTATTGTTGTCATCATCGATGAGTTGGTTGGAAGGAAGAGCTGACGAAGACAAGCGTGGATTTGAATGGACTTCGGACTGTCTTTTCACTCGCAATTCACCGGAAGTTTCTCGAAGTTCAACTCGCGAGGCGGCGTGAACCCGATAAGCGGTGGAAACAACTTGTAAGAGAAAACGGTGTGCTCTGGAGTGTTTCTTGTTCTGAGATGTCCAGTAATCGATGATACAGAGGATGATTATTCAATAAAATAGAGCCACCTCCCGAAATCGGTCATCATTTTCCACCATCTGTAACTCGGTGGAATTCCAACCGAATAAGGCAAATAAAAGGAGCAAATCGTAGAGAAAATGATGAAGTTCGCGATGCTGATTGCATTTTTGAGGATATCTCGGGAGATGATGGGGAAATATGGCCGAGAAGTTGATCATCTTTTCCATTACCTCACCTCTTCCTCCTCCTCCTTGTAACTTTGTTGGACGGCATCGGATCTGATTTCTGTGAGCAGCATCGGAAAGCTGACAAGAAAAGCTTCCGATTACGTTTTTAATTTTTTGAAATCCAACCACGAGTGATGGAGAAACGGCCAATTCTCTCGGACTAACGAAGCGTTCGAGAAAATAGAGCCAACCCTGGAATCGTTCATTATTCTCAATCTATGAAAACCGAATTTCAGAGAAATCGCTGTCAAAGGGCCGGACTTCAGATTCTAACCAATCTTGTCGATTTTTCTGTGAGTTCCGGCTCGATCTCTACAAGTTTCTTCCTGGAACCTTCGCAAACCTCAGGATTTTGAAAACTGGCTCTATTTTTTTGAACGAGACAAGATTCGTCTTACCAACTGGTGTTTGAGGAACTTCAGGTATCTCCAAATGTTCCAGCAGAGCGAACTCTTCCAATGAGACTCCCGATCCCTTGTTCCCCTTCGTCCTTTGATACTAACGAAGCTTGTTGCCAATCTCTCTCTGTCTGAGTCGAAGCTCATCACATCCTGCTCCTATGTATGACTTTTGTTCTCGACACACCTCACACTCTCTTTCTTGAGTGAAGCGTATCTTCACTCCTTTCGGCTCAAGACTCTGGAAGGAAGAAAAAACGAGCTCCCATCTCACATCTGTGCAGCATCCACTAGAGTCTGTAACTTGAGAACGCTGGTCTCGGTCATATTCGTTGATAACTTCAACTCCGGCCATGATTCTTTTCTCAACGAAAGATGACGCATCGGCCGCCTTGTCCATCAGCTCAGAGACTCATTCGTTGATCTCTCGGACTTCTTCAGCTTTCGTATCAAGAAAGTTTCCATTGATCTTCGAGTTCTAGATTCATGGGCGATATCTTCATCGACGCGAAAATCATTCATTGTCGACCAGAATTGTGAACTAGAATCATTCATTCATCGGCAAGGAGCGTTTCGGCTCCTCGAGACGTTCAATGCAAGTCGAGTATTGGACGTTCGGGGCTCGTGCGCGCGTTTGTGTGCATGTGAACAGCTGCTTTGTTTACGTGAATCTCGAGAGCTGAAAGAGCAGTCAACAGCGCTGGAGCAGATCCGCTGCGTGGTCGTCGAAGAAAACTGGCATCGCGCGAACAACCGGGGAAATCCTAATCGTAAGTGACTTCTGTTTTCATGACAATATCTTGTAAGTTGCAGAAGAGCATCTTCACGACGGAAGATTCGTCCCTCTGAGAGATACGTTTCGGGTATGATCACTCTTCAAACGCTGTTCGTGCCCGATGGACTAAATTGAATGCTTGCAGGTTCCTCAACGAGGCCTCGGCTTCGCTCACGATCGGCATGATTCGAACAATTCTGTTGCTCACACTGTTCACCTCTCAAACCTTTGCATCGTTCAAGTACAAGGATTGTGACGACGACTGCCGAGGTAAATGGGGAATTTGCATGATTACCAGGATATCCGAAGAAGTTTTCACAAAAACGTGCTATGGAACCCAGAGTTCATGCGTTGAGAAGTTGGACCCGCAAAGCGTGTGCATCGATTTTGTCGATTCAGTCACTGGCAATCAAACGATTTGGCCGGATTTCGAAAACCATAAGCGGGTCACAACCGCAGCGCCAATTTCAACCAGCGAAGCAGCAAGCTCGACAACTGACTCCATCTTGGAGGTCAGTTCCGACCCGGCTGAAGGTCCAACCGCTAGAGGTCCCTTGTCTCCCACGATGACTTCAACAGAAATCGTTCCTACAACTTCGCTTCCGAGCGAGCCCTCGCTGCAAACTGAAAGTGGAACACGGAACGAAATCATGATTGGCGGTGTCGGTCTTTCCGCTTTGGTGATACTCGCTCTAATCCTCCACCTGTGCTGCCGGAGAACGAAAAAACAACGCAACTTCAACGAAGTTCCTCTGAAGCTCCATTCCGAAGATTTTGTCGAAGATGGATTCGAGAAACCTTCTCATACCAGTCCGAAGAAGAGAGTGGAAGCATCGACGCTCGATTCAAGTTATCTCTGAAAAATTATCCCGACACTTGGCACTGGAGCACTTCCGCCTATTTTATTCGTGTTTCAACTTTTAGACTGGACCTATTTTCAATACATTTATTTAAATCCATACTTTACACATACATCTAATCTTATGATTGAATAAATTTTTATTCGCATCTTGACCGTTGACGAAGAAAATCCGTGAATTCATTCTTTGGGAATCGCTTACATTTTTCAGAATTGATTCCGATTGCGTTCTGCCTGCGCAAGGGTCTTACTTCCGAAACGATACGAGTTTCCTCCAAATGTCTCAAATGCTCCGAGTTAATATTGAAAACAAGATGATTGAGGATACTCGACGAGCATCCTTTCTACGTTGTTTCTTGGATGGGTGGAGGCGGGATTGCCTCACCGTCCGTTCATAATCACCGAAAACAAAATAATGGTTCCGCCGGTCACTCCCACTTGCGGGAAAGGTTCGCGAGCCGCGCGGAACGTCATAACCTGAGATTTGGGCATCCAAGCACCGCTTGGAAACATCGAGGTTCGTCATTAGTGCTGCCTCACTTTGCATTCAACGACAGAAACATTCCAGCGACGATGACGCATTTGCTCGTCGTTCTCAGAACTTGGGAAATCAGGAGAAACACAAAAAAAAAAGTTATTCTTTCATCCAGGATGACTGCGCCAAACCAAGATGTGATCGAGACGCTGCACAAATAAAAGCTTCTCGCTGTGCGCAAATCTCAAGCAAACTAATCAAGTATTCCTGGCATTTCGATATTTACAGAATTTATTCAGTTCAGCTTCTTATGGTTCCAAGTTTTTTCTCCGTCCGAAGCCGGAGTACATATTCGATCCTCGCTCGACGTCGTTGTCCGTTAGAAACACATCGTCTTCGTGTCCGAAGTTGTCGTTGACGTAGAAGAAATCAGGGGCGTTCCGACAGGGTATCGACTCATCTTCATGCGAGCAGGTCAAAGTGAGTTGATTGAACACAGTCTGATTTCCGCAGAGGAAGCTGTAGTGCTGCATTTGGACTCTGTTGTCGATTGTCGGCATCGGGTTGCAGATGTGGAACAACTTCAAATGAAATATAACGTTGAAGCTTGAGTTTCGGAGTAAGTTCTACACTCGGAAAAAGAATGAGGGAGGGCATACCTTGCAGTCGTTGTCCACGTCGGCGTAGTATCCGTACTTTTGAGGACATCGAAACGATGTTCGAATGCTCCCAATCAACAGCTCAACGCCGTCCGGCAATTGGTATCCTGTTTGTGCGGAGGTAAGATGGAAAATACCGAAAACTGTCCGAAAACAAAATCAATATGATTCAAATCCGATCTCAGACTTCACTATGGTAATGGCGACATTGAGTATCACTCTTCATCGATCAACAGTCGGGAAATGTAATGGGCATCTAGGAATCACCGGATTCTCAATCGTTGAATCTCAAGTTGTCCCGAGGACAAAAGGGAAAAACTCTACCACGCGACAGATCAGTCTCTGAAGCACTTTCACACGTGATGCTCAATGCACTCTAGGTACCACGACCACTGGATATGAAATATCTCTCTGTTGAACTCACCGACAAAGACCGCCGTCGCAAATGTCGACATGATTCCACTCGGTCCGATGGAGGCGGACTCAGCACCCTGGCCCTTGAGTCGAACATTTTTATAAGGGACGAATCGGAAAGAGAAAAGAAGGGTTTGAGACAGCAGCCAACAGGCGACACCATGAAAAGAACTGCTCTCGCCGCCGCGGCTGTTACCGGAGCCGAAGAGCTTTTCAGAAGAAAAAGCAGAAGCATCTTACGTAATGGAGACAATCCGTGGAAGCCGTTTATTCTTTCCATAGCACGTGGACGCTGTTTGTCGATCACACAATTATTGGGTAAAAAAAAGTACCTTCAAGCCCTAGAGATGACATCCCTTGACTCGCAAGTTGACTTGTTCACAGATCGATGATCGATGACACTTCCCTGAGCGACGCTTTCGTGAACCACAAGCTCACAAGTCAAGACTTTCGACTCTTGATCGAACAATGCATCCTCTTGAGCCGAATCAATCGGATTTCTTAACTTTTGTGGGCGAACACAAAATTCACTGAACACGCGATTGACTTGTGAACCTGAGAGGCTGAAGCGAATTCTCGGGACGATTTCAAGTTTTTCTCGAGGTGCTCAAAATCGATTCCTCAAATTTGGATGAAGAGGCGTCCGCCGAGGCCAGAAAGATCTGTGTGGCCTTGATTCTGGACGGATTCAATTCATTGAAGATTCGGGCTTTGTTTCAATAATAGCCTCCGACTGCTTCCGACATTGAATGCCGCAGTTTTGTTTTGGAGCGTGGCGCGACCTCATGTCATGTTAAACTATTTCGGAAATTTCTTTGTTCTCGTGAACAGACACGTGTTGGATCATCAGCTTCAGGCAAGGGAGGAAAAAATGAAAAGAAACGGAATCCCGAGAAGAGCCGTCGACGCGCCCGAGCGAACGTTGCGAATTCTTCTCCGAAAATTTCCATACGAGCATCGCGAAATTCTTTGTCAGCGATCCTTTATCGAACTAGAAAATCCACTACGAGTTCAAGGTCATGCTCCAGAAGAAGGCCAGGGTTCGGGAGCTGTTTTTTGGCTGAGATTTCATCGATTTAGGAAATGAGTTCAGAGCTATCGAGAACTATCACAAAATGTGTGATTATCCTTCTGAGCAGAATCCAGATGGTGTTCCACTCTTCCGATCATGATTCATGAACTTCACCTCGGCAAACTTGCCCTCGACATCATTTCGTTGGGGGACATCGGTCCGACGGGAAATCCGCGACTTGGAACTCGAACTCCATGACGTCAGTCAAACGTGATGGTTCTCTAATGCCGTCCAGAATAAGTAGGCTCTGCCGGGCCATGCAGGCTTGCTTACGTAAAATCTGCTTTCAAGATATGAAGGCATTGTCCAGTGACAGAACAGTTTGTTTCCTAAGTACATCGTCATTGATCGGAGCGTTGAAAACCTACTCGGTTCAACAAATGAAATTTTCATCTGGTGCTGAGCAGGTCAGTGTTATGACCTGTTATCGATTTATCCGCTCGAAAAGGGTCAAAGTGAGCATTTGAGTAACGCCCAATGGATCCGAATCTGTCCATGGTAACTCGTAGACTTCGAGAAACAAAAGAATTATCATATCCTCGGCAGCGAGCTTCGTGACAAAAGTTTGATCCGGAAAAACTGTTCAAACAAAATGAGAGAAAAGGTTACGAGGTCCAGAAGAGAAATGATTCATCGCTATCATTATTATCCACATTCTCTTCCAACGATTTCTGAAGCGAAACAAACTTGGAAAATTCCCAGCTCCAAGAAATTTCATGAAGTACAATACAGTAGGGTCCCAGTTAACGAACGATCCGGTTAACGAACACGCTCGATTCCACACCCCTGGTCCGCTCTACGAACCGCTGATCCGGTTAACGAACCACTTGGAAAATATGATGAATGAGGAATGAATATGAATACACTCCCATTACACAGAGAATTCATGTGCGCAAAAATATCTCTTCTATGGAATGCTCTCCTGATGAACTCTTTTCTGATTGGGGGTCAGTGATTATACGTGTTCCGTGTCGAACGAGGTTATTTTCCTTGGCGTCACTAACGAAAAAGTAAAGATAGAGAAAAAGTAGAGAAAGTAAAGAGCACGATAAAACTGGTTTGAGATATAGATTGAGGATCACAGTAGATCTTCTCTTGATTCAAGTTCGTATCATTAAAACTTTAACGAAGCGGAGTTAATCGTGGTTGTGGTTGACGAAAAGGTGTTTATCTTGACTGCCTGGAACGGATTCTTTTTCTCCTCATAGGAATCAATGTTGAAGCGTGTTCCGGTTAACGAACGATCCGGCTAACGAACCTTCCGCCGGGACGGATTAAGTTCGTTAAGCGGGACCCTACTGTACTCTCGAACTGCGGATGATGATAGAGTTCAGGGGCATTGCATCCTGCATCATTTCTTCATTCTGCCGGTGAACAGAGCTAACTTGAGCATCAAAGCGTGACTCGAGAGGTGAAACGATTCTGTTTTCACTGTTCTGCTGTCCCAAAGTCTCATCTTTGTGTCTGTCTGCCTTCTGGATCATTCCGTGACATCTGCACACGCGAAATGAATAAAACGCCTCTTAATCGAAGTATGTTCGCGCAGTTGTCCGCCCATGACGGGTCGTATATTCTCATGAAATCTCAGACAGGAATTCGCAGTCTGGAATTTTTTTTTTCTCTATTCCTCGCCCCGTTCCCCATGGAGCGCGGCAGCATCTCAAAACGGCGCATTGACGATGGCGGAGTTTTATGGAAATCCAGGCCGCCCAGAATTTTGAGCGAGCACAATCTTTTGCTCGAGATGTCCTACATTTCTGACAGCGTCTTCGAAATTCGAGAAGACTTGGTAAACATGGAATTCAAATGAGGAAGTTTGCGAAACGAGGTACAGCCCTCGGAGTATAGCGTATCTGTCCAATAGATTGTCCATTACGCTCCCTCCGAGGCGTCGTTTGATGATCGGTTTTTCTCGAAATCGAAGAGTGACGCATTCGAGCACGCGATTAGCGGATGCAGACTCTTCTACTGAAACTTTTTCCTGATCGTTTGAGGAACTTCCGGTCGTAAGTTATACGTATGCTTGCCCAACGGCTCCTTGAACTTCGCGTAGATGCGACATTCTATCGCGTTTTTTTTCTCCTCCATCTTGGCTCCATCATCTGGAGACAAACCGCCGGGGCAGGGAAGCCGAACAATGTCTCCGTTTTGATCCAGCGTAAAAACAGTCGACCGTCTTCAAGTTATCCGTTGTATAGTACTTCATTCGGTTTCTGTTTCGCGCCACTCCTTGCTTTCTCCGTGGGGGCACTGGCATCCGAAACCATTAACCTTCGTTCGAACAAGCGTTTCAAGTCCCGGGAGGTTCGTCCCGTATTTTACGCGCGAGTATCGGTACACTCTGTCGACAGAACATCCACAATGGAGATGTCTGACTGACTGACTGACTGACTGAGAGGTTTCCAAGGTCGGCGGATCAAAACAGTAGCGTGGGATACTGAAATGAGACGAAAACGGGGGCGACCCCGGCTGAAACGGGACCTGTTTACGTGTGACAACTTGTTTGTGTTTTGTCATCAGAAATATTAACCGTTCTTTAACAAACAATTCGTTTCGAGCGGGAGTAATAGCGAATTTCATTCACAGAGAAGATCCAAAACTTGAAGATTTCTCGGAAAATAACGAGAAGAAGTCGTCAGAGCTGACACGAGATTCGTTGGCACGGAGCAACAAAATGCTTTCAGTGGTTTGGACGAGGGAGAGGCTTTCGAATGTATATCAAGCATTTCTAGTCTCGAGTTCATTATTCGAAATTGTTGGCGCGCAGATGGAAAACCATCCCGACAAATGCGTTCGACTCAACAGAGCACAAAGGGGTATCGAAGCCACTGTTATAGTCGGATGACGTTTATGTCGACACTCCATTTTCGCTTCGATGTGGTATCCCAGCGCCCGATGCCGCATTCACTCGTCGACTCCCTTGCTCGATCTCTCAGTTGGTGAAACCGAGACTGAGAACCCATGTCGGCTTCGGTCGCTCACAAGCGAATAGATGCGATCGTCAGCCGAAATTAAAACCGCACACATTCCATTCACAAATATGACCTCGCTCTGATGCAGCTCCAGTCCCAAGAGAGCTCCTATTGGGAACTTGTGAATTCACTCGAACATTGTTTGTTTGTTTGCTCGTTTGTTTGTTTGTTTGTTTGTCTGTGTGTTAGCCGCCGCAGTCTGGGTCTGAGCGTCTACGAGCAAAGTGTGTGGACTTCCATCCGTAAGAAACTATGTGAGATATGAACAGGCTGCAACTGTTATGCCATTGTCGCCGTCGTCGTTAGATTGTTCTTCCGTCCTTGGACTGTTCTGTGCGGTTCGTCTCCTCTTTGTGCGAAGTAACGAAGAGATCAGAGACGCCGTCTCCGCGAGAAAGCTGTTGTCAACAATCGTCAAGGGACCCGAGGAGAACGGGAAGGAGTCCTTGGCTCCTGAGCGTAAAAACCGTCTCGAGTCAGAACTTCATTCCGAAACGGCTTCGGTCAAAAAGGACTCTGTTATAGTTCGTCATCGCCATTCGAGTGAAATAGAAGCTCTCTGATGTCATTCACTCAGACCACCAGAAGAAACTTTACGATCGGCTCGGGGTGTTTCTTCTGAGACGACGGATTATCCGCTCGACGATGTGACCACAGGCTAGGAGAGGAATTCGTCAGATGTTCGCTCCGGGAAAGCTAGAAAATATACAGCACTTTAGTCAGCGAAACGTCAGCCCGTTGCTGTGAAATTCAAAGTAGCACTGTTTGTTGAAAAATTCATCTTCGTCGGCTGGCCAGCCCGAGTCGGGCCTCTTCTTTCGAGCATTTTCGCCAAAGCGAGGCTCAAATCCGCCAAACACAACTTTCTTATTCTGAACTCGAGTTCGCAGATATACAATTTGGATCGCCGGAAATCAAGACAATCATCTCCCCGATTCCTCCGATATCTTACAAAGTGCTCTCATTTCATCTCATTCAGCTGTTTCTCCAACGATTTCTGGTAGTTCCTGAGACGAATTCGAAGACGATGTCTCTCTCAGGAGTCTCAACTCACTCGAAGTCTGTGGATCTTCAGGGAAGCCTTACGTATCAAGATGAAAGTTATTCGCAATCTATCGACGCTTTTCTTGAGGCTCTCTTAGTTTCGTGAATGCCAAAAGCTGCCGGAAGCCGGGTTCAGCACAATTTCGAGTGAAGACAAGTGTGTGCAGCGGAGTTCGGTCAGTTGTCCGAGTTGTGCTGTGAGTCAACAGCATCCTTTTTGCGAGTATCCAAACATATTCCCGAGACGTGACCTGCACAAATCGTATGAAAACCGCTCGGAGGAACGTTTGAGTTGAAGCCGTCAATGACATTCCGAGAACCGTGTTCTTATGTCGCGATGGGGATACATAGCTCACGTCTGAAAATAACGACTTTTGAAGAAATTTTCCGTCTAGCTCTAGAACGAGAGAAACATTACCGTAAGGTTAGGATTTTAGGTTATCACTAGAGCTTGGAAGTTAAGGCATTATTCATTAATCACCCTCCATCAATCAATGGATAAATTGATCGGAGGCCGATCACTTCGATGATTATCACCCAACAGAGTCGAAGGCTGGAACAATCAGGCCCGATTTCACCAAACATCTGTCAATTCATATTGATTTATGGAGGTTCAAAAATGATTAATACCAAAACTTCCAAGCTCTAGTTATCACCTATCGACCTTTTTTCTGGCTTCTATGGGTCGTGCGAGACTCACTTGGTGTTTCAGCAGCTCGAAATTTACTCAGTCGCGGGGTTTTTGGAATGTGTTTGAAATGATAGAATTTCCGTCGAAAGTCGATAATCTTGACGGTTTCGGTGGAACACGCGAGGTACGCCAAGGTGAGCTTTAAATGCTCGTCCGGACTTTCCGATCTTGCGAATGGGAGACACAGTGGGAGCCGGTTCATCCCTCTGCAGGTGATTTGTCCCGAGTTTGTCGCATTCATCGGAGACAAACCCCCTTTTCCGGCGGATTCCAAAACCCTCTTCAAAGGATCCTCTTCCAGCTGTGTTTTCCATCATCTGTCCTCACCGATCGTCATTTATGAGGTGTCTGACCCCTCGACAGCTGCTCCAAGTTCCCTCCTGTGACGTGAAGGGCTCAAGAGCGGGAGGATGGATCATGACAGAACAACGGATGAGTAAAAAAAACTGAGTTGGAAACTGCTCAAAGTCTGATGGACACATACTAGCGATCGAGAGCTGCCGCTGTCGGGGAACCAATGACGAAAGACGTAATCCCGCTTCAGCGATCTGACAACGTTCCTCTCTGGATCAGGACACTTCTAATCTGAACGATTTCATGAAAGCACTTACGATACACGAATGGAATACAGCGCTGAGATAGATTCTAATAAGAGTTACACGAAAGAGCCAGGAAAACAGAGCTTTTTGTTCCAGCATGGAATCGATTTCCAGTGTGTGAGCTGAGTGAAGGATCAACAAGGAGTTTGTTGACCTACTCGTTCATAGAGCCGACACAAGAGAAGGTTCCCGATCTCCTATACGATATTTCTCACGATTTTTGATCGATTCCGGATGAGACTCTGAAACACTTGGGATGAGGAGCCCCGGACTCGAATCCGCCCGCCAACAAGAGGACCTGCGCCGGTCATCGAATTCAAATCAGCGAAGCGGTGATTTCGGATGAGATTCGGCTCTCCTTCGCCTTTGTTTGCTCGACGCCTCGGACTCTTCGTAGCGAGTTCCTCCTCGGATCGTTGAGTCAGCGTTTAGTTTCTCGAGACGGGCGATTGTGGTCGTTTTCGCCTCATCAGAGAGATAGCTTAGAGACAGTGAAATACGCCTCTTGTCCCCAGGATCAGTCAAAGTGGCCTCGCGAGGGGGAGGATCATGACGAACTCGAAAAGTGAGGTCATGGCATGGAGCTCCAGTCTGTTTAGAGCTCGTGGGCACAGAGGTGACATATGCGCCGATTTTCCCCTACTTCAGATTCCTTTCAGGGGACTTGACCTCTACCGCCCTCTGGTTGTCCAGATTTGTCAGAGTGACATTCGAACAAAGAACCGCGGTTTGACAAAGCTCTACGTAACCAAAGACAGGGCAGCCGCGGATTTATTCGTTCGGTTACTCGTTCCCGGAGGTTGTCATGCTTGACAGCTCGGGACCAAAGCACGAGATGCTGTCTGAGACTTCTCCTTGTCCACAAGCAGCTTTCGAGACCGCCCCACTGCAACTCCACGATCGCATTCCGCTGACTTTCCCTTCCAGCTGGAAATTCAAAGCAGAAAATGCGCAGTTGAGATATTCGTCGAAACTCATTTGGAAATCACAATGATTTCCGGAATCAAATCTCCTTGGCTATTCGGAAATTGTGAAGTTTTCAACTTTTCAACCTTCAGGGGGCGGTGATGAGTCATTGGAGGAGTGTGCCATCTTGCCGTATGACCGACAGTTTCAGACATTGGCTGGATTGCAATCTTAGATAGATCTCAGGTAGTTTGCTGATTGGGATTTCGAGTAGGGTATATGTTATCTGTCATCTGTCTGACCTGTTGAACCTGCCAGACCTGTTCTGAACCGTATCCTGGTCAAGGGGATCCGACTACCTGACCACTTTTGGACCATTACATTGTAAAGGGTCCATACCTGGTACAAATACCCTACAGGAATCGCATAGCATCTTCGATACAGTCAATATGTGAGGGGGTCGTGTGAGGAAGATTCGACAAAACGTCAATAGGTGAGGGCCCCGATTCCTGTTTCCACGGCCTGAACTTATGGAAACGCTCGGTGGGTGGCAAGGAACCCACGCGCGTACCCACGGAGCACCTCAGAGCCGCCAGCTGAGAAAATTAACTGAGAAGAAAATAGTCCGGCGCAGTTCTAAGTAGGACTGGGAAGAGAAGATTTTGTTAGCACGCTTGGTTTGGGAGGGATCGAGTGATCTTTTGATGGCGACGCTCTCTGCATGGAGACAGCTAGGCTTTCCAGCGGTCTCAGGACCGCGGGTAAAACCCGCGGGACCCGCCCATTTTTCTCGGGTTCTACCCGCAGAAAACCGCACGTCTTCCGCGGGTAAAACCGCAAAAACCCGCAGAAAGAATCAATTTTCAGGGAAAATGAGTTATCCTGTATATCGACTCATTGCACGTCTATGCGTTTGAGTCTAGTTTGTTCTTATTCTGAACTCCCAAACAACGNTCAATGTTGAAGCGTGTTCCGGTTAACGAACGATCCGGCTAACGAACCTTCCGCCGGGACGGATTAAGTTCGTTAAGCGGGACCCTACTGTACTCTCGAACTGCGGATGATGATAGAGTTCAGGGGCATTGCATCCTGCATCATTTCTTCATTCTGCCGGTGAACAGAGCTAACTTGAGCATCAAAGCGTGACTCGAGAGGTGAAACGATTCTGTTTTCACTGTTCTGCTGTCCCAAAGTCTCATCTTTGTGTCTGTCTGCCTTCTGGATCATTCCGTGACATCTGCACACGCGAAATGAATAAAACGCCTCTTAATCGAAGTATGTTCGCGCAGTTGTCCGCCCATGACGGGTCGTATATTCTCATGAAATCTCAGACAGGAATTCGCAGTCTGGAATTTTTTTTTTCTCTATTCCTCGCCCCGTTCCCCATGGAGCGCGGCAGCATCTCAAAACGGCGCATTGACGATGGCGGAGTTTTATGGAAATCCAGGCCGCCCAGAATTTTGAGCGAGCACAATCTTTTGCTCGAGATGTCCTACATTTCTGACAGCGTCTTCGAAATTCGAGAAGACTTGGTAAACATGGAATTCAAATGAGGAAGTTTGCGAAACGAGGTACAGCCCTCGGAGTATAGCGTATCTGTCCAATAGATTGTCCATTACGCTCCCTCCGAGGCGTCGTTTGATGATCGGTTTTTCTCGAAATCGAAGAGTGACGCATTCGAGCACGCGATTAGCGGATGCAGACTCTTCTACTGAAACTTTTTCCTGATCGTTTGAGGAACTTCCGGTCGTAAGTTATACGTATGCTTGCCCAACGGCTCCTTGAACTTCGCGTAGATGCGACATTCTATCGCGTTTTTTTTCTCCTCCATCTTGGCTCCATCATCTGGAGACAAACCGCCGGGGCAGGGAAGCCGAACAATGTCTCCGTTTTGATCCAGCGTAAAAACAGTCGACCGTCTTCAAGTTATCCGTTGTATAGTACTTCATTCGGTTTCTGTTTCGCGCCACTCCTTGCTTTCTCCGTGGGGGCACTGGCATCCGAAACCATTAACCTTCGTTCGAACAAGCGTTTCAAGTCCCGGGAGGTTCGTCCCGTATTTTACGCGCGAGTATCGGTACACTCTGTCGACAGAACATCCACAATGGAGATGTCTGACTGACTGACTGACTGACTGAGAGGTTTCCAAGGTCGGCGGATCAAAACAGTAGCGTGGGATACTGAAATGAGACGAAAACGGGGGCGACCCCGGCTGAAACGGGACCTGTTTACGTGTGACAACTTGTTTGTGTTTTGTCATCAGAAATATTAACCGTTCTTTAACAAACAATTCGTTTCGAGCGGGAGTAATAGCGAATTTCATTCACAGAGAAGATCCAAAACTTGAAGATTTCTCGGAAAATAACGAGAAGAAGTCGTCAGAGCTGACACGAGATTCGTTGGCACGGAGCAACAAAATGCTTTCAGTGGTTTGGACGAGGGAGAGGCTTTCGAATGTATTTCAAGCATTTCTAGTCTCGAGTTCATTATTCGAAATTGTTGGCGCGCAGATGGAAAACCATCCCGACAAATGCGTTCGACTCAACAGAGCACAAAGGGGTATCGAAGCCACTGTTATAGTCGGATGACGTTTATGTCGACACTCCATTTTCGCTTCGATGTGGTATCCCAGCGCCCGATGCCGCATTCACTCGTCGACTCCCTTGCTCGATCTCTCAGTTGGTGAAACCGAGACTGAGAACCCATGTCGGCTTCGGTCGCTCACAAGCGAATAGATGCGATCGTCAGCCGAAATTAAAACCGCACACATTCCATTCACAAATATGACCTCGCTCTGATGCAGCTCCAGTCCCAAGAGAGCTCCTATTGGGAACTTGTGAATTCACTCGAACATTGTTTGTTTGTTTGCTCGTTTGTTTGTTTGTTTGTTTGTCTGTGTGTTAGCCGCCGCAGTCTGGGTCTGAGCGTCTACGAGCAAAGTGTGTGGACTTCCATCCGTAAGAAACTATGTGAGATATGAACAGGCTGCAACTGTAATGCCATTGTCGCCGTCGTTGTTAGATTGTTCTTCCGTCCTTGGACTGTTCTGTGCGGTTCGTCTCCTCTTTGTGCGAAGTAACGAAGAGATCAGAGACGCCGTCTCCGCGAGAAAGCTGTTGTCAACAATCGTCAAGGGACCCGAGGAGAACGGGAAGGAGTCCTTGGCTCCTGAGCGTAAAAACCGTCTCGAGTCAGAACTTCATTCCGAAACGGCTTCGGTCAAAAAGGACTCTGTTATAGTTCGTCATCGCCATTCGAGTGAAATAGAAGCTCTCTGATGTCATTCACTCAGACCACCAGAAGAAACTTTACGATCGGCTCGGGGTGTTTCTTCTGAGACGACGGATTATCCGCTCGACGATGTGACCACAGGCTAGGAGAGGAATTCGTCAGATGTTCGCTCCGGGAAAGCTAGAAAATATACAGCACTTTAGTCAGCGAAACGTCAGCCCGTTGCTGTGAAATTCAAAGTAGCACTGTTTGTTGAAAAATTCATCTTCGTCGGCTGGCCAGCCCGAGTCGGGCCTCTTCTTTCGAGCATTTTCGCCAAAGCGAGGCTCAAATCCGCCAAACACAACTTTCTTATTCTGAACTCGAGTTCGCAGATATACAATTTGGATCGCCGGAAATCAAGACAATCATCTCCCCGATTCCTCCGATATCTTACAAAGTGCTCTCATTTCATCTCATTCAGCTGTTTCTCCGACGATTTCTGGTAGTTCCTGAGACGAATTCGAAGACGATGTCTCTCTCAGGAGTCTCAACTCACTCGAAGTCTGTGGATCTTCAGGGAAGCCTTACGTATCAAGATGAAAGTTATTCGCAATCTATCGACGCTTTTCTTGAGGCTCTCTTAGTTTCGTGAATGCCAAAAGCTGCCGGAAGCCGGGTTCAGCACAATTTCGAGTGAAGACAAGTGTGTGCAGCGGAGTTCGGTCAGTTGTCCGAGTTGTGCTGTGAGTCAACAGCATCCTTTTTGCGAGTATCCAAACATATTCCCGAGACGTGACCTGCACAAATCGTATGAAAACCGCTCGGAGGAACGTTTGAGTTGAAGCCGTCAATGACATTCCGAGAACCGTGTTCTTATGTCGCGATGGGGATACATAGCTCACGTCTGAAAAGAACGACTTTTGAAGAAATTTTCCGTCTAGCTCTAGAACGAGAGAAACATTACCGTAAGGTTAGGATTTTAGGTTATCACTAGAGCTTGGAAGTTAAGGCATTATTCATTAATCACCCTCCATCAATCAATGGATAAATTGATCGGAGGCCGATCACTTCGATGATTATCACCCAACAGAGTCGAAGGCTGGAACAATCAGGCCCGATTTCACCAAACATCTGTCAATTCATATTGATTAATGGAGGTTAAAAAATGAATAATACCAAAACTTCCAAGCTCTAGTTATCACCTATCGACCTTTTTTCTGGCTTCTATGGGTCGTGCGAGACTCACTTGGTGTTTCAGCAGCTCGAAATTTACTCAGTCGCGGGGTTTTTGGAATGTGTTTGAAATGATAGAATTTCCGTCGAAAGTCGATAATCTTGACGGTTTCGGTGGAACACGCGAGGTACGCCAAGGTGAGCTTTAAATGCTCGTCCGGACTTTCCGATCTTGCGAATGGGAGACACAGTGGGAGCCGGTTCATCCCTCTGCAGGTGATTTGTCCCGAGTTTGTCGCATTCATCGGAGACAAACCCCCTTTTCCGGCGGATTCCAAAACCCTCTTCAAAGGATCCTCTTCCAGCTGTGTTTTCCATCATCTGTCCTCACCGATCGTCATTTATGAGGTGTCTGACCCCTCGACAGCTGCTCCAAGTTCCCTCCTGTGACGTGAAGGGCTCAAGAGCGGGAGGATGGATCATGACAGAACAACGGATGAGTAAAAAAAACTGAGTTGGAAACTGCTCAAAGTCTGATGGACACATACTAGCGATCGAGAGCTGCCGCTGTCGGGGAACCAATGACGAAAGACGTAATCCCGCTTCAGCGATCTGACAACGTTCCTCTCTGGATCAGGACACTTCTAATCTGAACGATTTCATGAAAGCACTTACGATACACGAATGGAATACAGCGCTGAGATAGATTCTAATAAGAGTTACACGAAAGAGCCAGGAAAACAGAGCTTTTTGTTCCAGCATGGAATCGATTTCCAGTGTGTGAGCTGAGTGAAGGATCAACAAGGAGTTTGTTGACCTACTCGTTCATAGAGCCGACACAAGAGAAGGTTCCCGATCTCCTATACGATATTTCTCACGATTTTTGATCGATTCCGGATGAGACTCTGAAACACTTGGGATGAGGAGCCCCGGACTCGAATCCGCCCGCCAACAAGAGGACCTGCGCCGGTCATCGAATTCAAATCAGCGAAGCGGTGATTTCGGATGAGATTCGGCTCTCCTTCGCCTATGTTTGCTCGACGCCTCGGACTCTTCGTAGCGAGTTCCTCCTCGGATCGTTGAGTCAGCGTTTAGTTTCTCGAGACGGGCGATTGTGGTCGTTTTCGCCTCATCAGAGAGATAGCTTAGAGACAGTGAAATACGCCTCTTGTCCCCAGGATCAGTCAAAGTGGCCTCGCGAGGGGGAGGATCATGACGAACTCGAAAAGTGAGGTCATGGCATGGAGCTCCAGTCTGTTTAGAGCTCGTGGGCACAGAGGTGACATATGCGCCGATTTTCCCCTACTTCAGATTCCTTTCAGGGGACTTGACCTCTACCGCCCTCTGGTTGTCCAGATTTGTCAGAGTGACATTCGAACAAAGAACCGCGGTTTGACAAAGCTCTACGTAACCAAAGACAGGGCAGCCGCGGATTTATTCGTTCGGTTACTCGTTCCCGGAGGTTGTCATGCTTGACAGCTCGGGACCAAAGCACGAGATGCTGTCTGAGACTTCTCCTTGTCCACAAGCAGCTTTCGAGACCGCCCCACTGCAACTCCACGATCGCATTCCGCTGACTTTCCCTTCCAGCTGGAAATTCAAAGCAGAAAATGCGCAGTTGAGATATTCGTCGAAACTCATTTGGAAATCACAATGATTTCCGGAATCAAATCTCCTTGGCTATTCGGAAATTGTGAAGTTTTCAACTTTTCAACCTTCAGGGGGCGGTGATGAGTCATTGGAGGAGTGTGCCATCTTGCCGTATGACCGACAGTTTCAGACATTGGCTGGATTGCAATCTTAGATAGATCTCAGGTAGTTTGCTGATTGGGATTTCGAGTAGGGTATATGTTATCTGTCATCTGTCTGACCTGTTGAACCTGCCAGACCTGTTCTGAACCGTATCCTGGTCAAGGGGATCCGACTACCTGACCACTTTTGGACCATTACATTGTAAAGGGTCCATACCTGGTACAAATACCCTACAGGAATCGCATAGCATCTTCGATACAGTCAATATGTGAGGGGGTCGTGTGAGGAAGATTCGACAAAACGTCAATAGGTGAGGGCCCCGATTCCTGTTTCCACGGCCTGAACTTATGGAAACGCTCGGTGGGTGGCAAGGAACCCACGCGCGTACCCACGGAGCACCTCAGAGCCGCCAGCTGAGAAAATTAACTGAGAAGAAAATAGTCCGGCGCAGTTCTAAGTAGGACTGGGAAGAGAAGATTTTGTTAGCACGCTTGGTTTGGGAGGGATCGAGTGATCTTTTGATGGCGACGCTCTCTGCATGGAGACAGCGATCGAATGTCGGTGCGTCAGGAAGATCCGGTACTGTTCTCGAAAGTATTCTCGTGAGCTGATCAGTTAAAAACCGCTTGTGTCACTCTGAAAAGAAGAACCATCAGAAGTAGCGTGTTTACACTACCGTCCTAGGTTGCGCGAAAGCAGGTTTCATTATTTGAGGAGTCGATTTCCAAACGGAGTTAAGTCCAATTTTGACGATTCTCGTTTTTTGATCGATATCGACTCAGACGCGTGTTACGCATCGAATGCAAGCATCGGTTCGGAGTTATCTGCCCGTTATCAATGCTCAAAAAAGACTTCAAATGGGATTCATTTCCAAAACGAGTCAAGTCCAACGGTAGTTCATCTCTAAAGGGAGACAAAACCACTAAATCTTCGGAGAAAATTCTCTCACTCCACTTTAGCGCGATGGAGAGGTTAATTCTAATGTTAGAAACAACGAATTATTTTTCAAGCGTTCGAAGACTGATAGATTTAGAGAGTATCCTATTCGATGAAATTAACGAATTTTTTCCTGGGCTCTACAGTCCGGTGTGCTTGCTTTGACGTTTCTTGAATCATCACTGCGAGCAGTCGTGATACGACACCAAAACACGTCAATTTCGACTGTTTTTCCAATGTTCATTTCCAAAAAGCGTCAAGTCCAAAAGACCTCATTGCTCTAGCCGCCTACACAGGACTCATTGATTTGCGAGTTAGCTTTCATCATGCTCACGATTCCGTCACCCATCACATACCGAAGTTTCATCGTGATCCTGTGCAATTAGAGCATTTTAGAAGAAAAAGTTGATTATCTCGAAATTAGAAAAATGGACTTATTTCCGTTTGGAAATCAACTCCTCATTTGTCCAACGAGTCCATGATTATGATTCGAATTTCGTTGTTCTTGTGATGAGTTCTCAAGAAGTACGCCCAATTTCGGTTCTCGATTTGAAATGCGCTCATTCCACCACAGTTTTGTCATGAAAAAGTTCATGACCTGAAGACCAATGATTGGATAGAAGTTGACGGCCTAATGTCCGATTTATCGTCAATGTTCGCGTATTTTTGTTTAGCACCGGAAATCGGTAACTTGGCGAATTCGCCAAGTAATTTCGTAATTTAATCCAGTAATTTCGTTTTTTTATTTTTTTTATTTTATTCATTCAGAAATCGAACCACCATACGGACGGTGAGAGTTTTCAGTTCAAGCTCGTAACGATGCTGTTTTGCTGAAAACCAATTCCTTCTGCGCCTCTGCGTGAACGAACAAAACCGTTATACCCCGCAGATTTCTCGAATTTCACGCTGGGGTCACGAATCTCTATCGGGGACCCCTTTCTCGAGATAAGACTTCCACAGAAATGACGAACCACTTTCATTCTGCGCTCTCTTCAACCTATTCTTTTCAACCCTATCTTCCATATTTTCTCCAAGATCAACAACTGGAATTGGAAGTGCTCTTCCAAAAACCACGATTCTTCCTGATCGGTAAACGCCTTCCGGAGATATTTCGTACCTGGAAACGAGCTGATTCTGATTTGAGGATATGATTACTATTTGCTCATGAAGGATTCATTTTATTTTGTTTATTGCTATTGACCAGAATTATTCAGATCCCGAGAGCTGGGAAGGCAAATGATAATCACAACTAGTTGAGTGTGCAGTATAGCAGGAGATATCAAAACAAGACCCTTATTTTGACTAGAATGAGATTATCGGATAGCAGAGGCTTTACGAAATACTTCTCATAAATGCGGGCCGAGCAGCTTTTTGAAGGTGGCATAAGGCACATGACTCTTACGGATTTTCGCCGGAAGCGAGTTCCAGATGACCGCTCCTCGCGAGTGTAATGAGAATCTAGTTACATTGGATTTGGCACGAACTGGGATAAAGATCAGCAAAACACGAGTAAGAGCTGACTCGGTTTCATCCAATCTCACGTTTGCTTCCGAAACGAACGCGATCACGATTCCGGACCACAATCTTCCCGCAGATGTCGCGTGGGGAGAAATGTCAACAAAAACCGTGGGAAACAAGACCCTGAAATAACTGATGGCTCGTTTTTATTATGAAATATGAATTGATTACAATCACCTCAGCTGTCGATCGACTATCGACCAGCTCAGTAGCGAAGCCATCAATGATAATTCCACCTGTGTCCCTTGTTTCACGCACGCCACCAGAGCAGGCGATGGGCAGAACAAGATGGAAAAATGCAAATACCATTGGCAGCGTGGGACTTCTTTTTTTCAACTGTCGGTTTCCGCAGATGCTCAACGATGCAATCACTTTCGATCACCTTGGTAACACTTGGAAGTGTGGATGGTGGTTGTCTCATCGAAAACTTGAACCTCTTCGGATTGGATTCTTGTTACAGTTTGCTAACGGCTTTCCAGGCGTAGAAAATGCCGGTGGAGAAAACGAAGTCAAGCAGGATAATTGTTGGTGCGTCCTGCGTGACGGAAGCGATGACTCAACTGTTACGTCTTCAAACATCGGATTCGACCGTCGGTCCCGTTTCTTTTGTGAATTCCTCAGGAACCATTTTAAGTCTATGACTTTAGAAGACTGAGAAGTTTTTGAATTTGAATTAGAAGGAAGTCGGATTTCAGTTCATAAGGCTCGAGATAAAGAGCTGATGTTCTCGCGCACGCCATAGACCACGCCGAATCCGTGACCGGAGGACTCCCCACATGAACATGAATTGGAAGCGATACCGGTTTTCCGAAGCAACCCGTTTCTTCCTCGCTGTTACCTCAAACTACTTCATCTCGTCACTAACTGCGGCCAAGTTCCTGAAGGGTAGATGAAACGAGACTTCCATCAGGTTCTCCATAAGATTGATCCGGGTGTACATATAGTGGCGATATTTATAACAGTTTCGACGGAAATGTATCTTTGAAGATTGGGAGAACCTTGCACACATCACCCTGAAGTCCAAGAAGAGAATTGGGAACTTCCCTCTATCTCAGCAGTAGCCACCGCCGAGGTTCCCTTGACCCTTTGGAATCTGATCGGTCGACAAAACCGAAGCAAAAGAGGGCGTCGGATTCTCCCAAAAGACCGCGGTCTCATATCCCTGGCTCCGAAGTTTGAGAGACACCATTAGTGTTATGAAGAAAATAGCGTCGGAGAGCCGAGGATCAAAAAAAACTCTGCTTATACTCGCTGTGACCCGACGACCCACCGCAGCCCCACTTGGAAGTGAGCGTCAACTCATCCGGCATCGCTGCCAGGATCTCGTCGGGCAGCGAGCACCAAATGCTCAGCTGTGTGTTTTAGACGCTCCCCGAGATAAGTCATCTTGGGTTCCGCTCACTTCTGCTTGTTCGGGGCAGTCTCTTCTTTTGCTCCGAAGACTAGGGTGCGAAGGCTCCGACATATCGGTGTCCACCAGTAGTGCCGGAGCTCTTTCTGGGCTGAATTCAGGTTGAGTAAGTGCCTCTCGCAGAAGACATCTTCCATTCTTGGTCCAGGGGCAACACTCATCGAATTCCTTCGACGGTCGACCGTGAGTCTTCCACCCGGGGGAAGTTCGATGGACCCGGAGCCAGCGAAGGACTCACGGAGCTCGACAGGTACCCACAAGCGCCCAAAATCTGCTCCGACACTACAGAGTCCGTTTCGGTGTTGTTTCCGCGAGCGCAGTGAGCGGCACTCGTCAGCACAATTCTTGCGAGCTTGATGCATCGATGCCACTTTCTTGGGCTTCGCTCGGCGGCTCAGCGAAGCCGCCAAGGGGAACGATGGAATCTGCTAAAAGTTGCACTCTAATCGTATCGGCGCGGAAATTGTCGCGGCACTCAGGTCAGCGCGCGCCCAACAATCGATTATGATCATGATCCTTACTCGATGTAAACAACTCAAGACCTGAGCGATGGTCACGGTAAACGGAGCCGTTGTTCTGGTGCCGTTGTTGAAGCCAAACGAATAACATTCAAAATGACACCAGAAAACATCTCGCTAGCGTTGTCGGAGCGGAAATGTTTTCGCTGTTCCGTTCGGGCTCCGACCTTGACAGTTAGGACGATGCACGGTTAAAACTCAAAAATTTGCCACAATTTATTTACATCCGATCGAGCTACATCTTCTTTGGTCTACACAGAACAATACTCGATTACCACACAAACACGCAAGTTCTCGAATCCATTAAATTGGCACATACTCGGTTCTTCAGACCGCAAACAGAAGCTAGACACAGAAAAACAGTGCGGAGGCTCTCGCAGGAACTCTACAACATTCAATTACTAAAACACTGAGAAACAGCGAATCGAACATGGATCTCAACATAAGTTAACAATCGGTTTCAGGGACTAGACGAACACCTTCAGTATTTACATTCCTTGAACCTATGACGATTTCAGGATGGCGGTGTTTGATACTTTACTATGGTGCGTCGGACGCTTGCGTTGCAGAGTAGTCACGTGGGGCCGAGACTCGCTCACCAGGAAGCTATCGCTCGCTGAAAATGAAAGAATTTCATACAAGAACTCTGTCATTCTGTGAAGAATTCTCGGGTATTTCCGAGGATCCAGTACCTCACAACTTACTCAACAAGGGATGTCGGTGCCTTACGGTAGAGGACGCCGTCAGGAGATTGTCTTTCATGTCCAGAGTTTTGATGTCGTCGCCAATCATCATGTGGCTAACGTCGTTACCGATGTCGAAGTCTAAAACAGACGAATCGTGTCAGACTCTAACTCCTAACCGAAGTCATGGAACCTTTTCCTTAGAGCTAGGGAATTCCATTCGAGTACCTCAACTTTCTGAACACCTTTCATATCATGAATACCTTTCATGGCGTCGGAGAAGATGTCGGCGCTGATCGAGCCGGAGCTGAGCGAGTCGTCCATCGATTGGAACATGCTGTCGTGCTCATGAACCCCAATCATGTCTTTCAGTGACAAATCGGAGTCAGAGAGGAAATCGTGCATCGTGCTCGCCGAGTGAAGATCTCCGGAAGTGACCGGCAGCTGGCCGACCGTTGGCATGCCGTGCATATGCACAGGTCTTGAGAAGGGTCCGAGCATCATACCGTCGGTGGTTTTTATCGCGACAGGGCCACCGATCGGGGCCTTGATGATGTGCCGGGGGATGGCGATCGGAATTCCGTGCATAAATTGATTCTGACCGTAAGTCAGGGCGCGACCACCTCTCGTTCCTTTGTAGAAACCACCGTTGAGGGGCGGACCGCGGTAAACGTACCTCGGCGGTGCAGAACTTCCAGGCATGTAGGCCCCGTGGTGCATGACGACAGGGTAGTGCACGGGACGAGGATGACGATAAATTGCCGGATGGCTTTTGTACGGCGAAGGAGCAGAAGCGTAGTGCGACGCGGACGAGTAATGGGTCGGTGACGAATAATGTGAGGCGGTCGCGTAGTGCGACGGGGATGGAGGGGGCGGGGGAGGTGGTGGGGGAGCCACTGAACGCACTGGGGCCTGATGCGAGGAAGCTGGTCGGTGACCCGCACTGCTGTATCGGGGCGGCGCCGGCACGTAAACCGGATGCTCCTGAGCGGCCTGCGGCCTACCGTACCCCATCAGCGTCAACAGACCCGTCGTCATTGGAGACATTCCGAAGAAGCCACCGAGGCCGGACATGCCGGTTATGCTGAGAGGACTTAATCCAAGAGGCGTCGCCATCGGAAGTCCTCCAAGACCCATGCGACCAACCATCCATTGCTGTATCCTTTGGGAGATGCTTTTAGGCGCGTCCTGCTGCGCCAACGTGACAGAACAAGAGCAGACAATCAACACTAACACCGGATACGACCATCGAAGATGCATCTTTGAAGTGAGCGCCACAACAACGGCCGGGTCCGTTTTATGAAGACGCGGGAGAGGGGGAGCAGATAAACATTTTCAGCGAAAAATCGCTCGCACAAAACCCACAGTCGGCGAGACGGGGAGAGATCGATGCCGATATGGACCCACCTGAACAGTGAAGTTTGCTCAAAACTTTGTCAGAACCCCATCAATTATAATGACGATAGTGTGAATTCTTTGGAAAGAAGCTGTTTTCCAAATCTAACCGGTGCACGGCCTTGGACGCGACCTAGCTGCGCAAATTCTCCGGAAGAAGAACTACTTCGAGGAATTCGGGAGTTCCTTGACTTCTTCTAGACTATAGATAGATAGACTAAGTAAAGAACACAACTCAATTCGTTCATCAGAGCGGGAGGAACCACATTCGTTGTGGTTGAGGCGAAGCTATGGTTCTGTGCTGTCAAATTTTTGATTTGATAAAGGAGGGATTTCAAAGTCATTGATATCGATTATTATTATTGACCGTTGAAGGAAGAAAATTCGAAGCAATCAATCCGTCTTGGCTCTGAATCTTTCTTCGGCTAACTGGTTTTGAAGGGTCCAGTTTCCTGCTGATATTCTCATCGATCCGATTACTATTTCCAGCGTACTGAAATATCGATTGTACCGTCACACGATTCAATGATATGGCGTCGTGATTCCCCGCGGCAGAAGAGAAAAATGATATTTCATATTTTTTGACGCCCCATGATCAGATCTTCGATTCAAAAAAGATCCCTCAACTTGAGTTCTTGAGAAGACTCCGCGAGATACTTCGAATCGAATTTCCATCAATCAGTACAGCCCCGAAAACAATCAATACTCAATCTATCAGAATAGGTAGATTTACGTTGGTTTATTCGATAGGTAGTTGATTGGTAGATGAATGGATGGAAGATATCTGAGTTTACCATTTCTAGCAGCTAGTAGACTTCATTCCACAATCAATGTATACATACACCTACGCAACATTGCACTCACGGATTGATGAATTGACGGATAATTGATGAAAGAAACCCACAAGTTCAGGCATTAAGCGTTTCGGGCCCTCCATATGTCCATATTTCATGTACATATTGATGGATGATGCCTGATCATCGATATGGTCGATCTCCGATGAAATTGATTGATTGATGGGGGTCATTGATAGATATTTTCTAATCTTGCAAGCTCTTTTGATGAATGACTTCAAAACAGAGGGTCTTCGGATCCGCTGTTGAAAGGGTAAATGTTTTGTGATCGCTTCAAACTTTCCACCGAAAAAATGTTCCTCGTTCTGGAACACATCTTCTCCGTCATTAGATCCCCTTTTTCCGCGTGGCAGGAAATTATTCATCATCCTAGAAGCTTTCCCCAAGATTTTCGCCTTTTTTTTTTCTCAAGTCGATGTTGCCGAGTTGGTCACGTCCAATCGGAATGGAATTGGTGTTGTGAAACGAACTCAGTTTTTTTTTTCTAGGGTTGATACACGCCGTTTCATTGCAGTCTTGGATTTCTCGAAGAAATTCCGTTTTTGATCATGAGCTGACTGTCATCCCGATCGAGTGAGATTACCCAAATGGACGAAGGGGCCACGAGTGACGGGTCCCACTGTGAACGGTTTTTTTTCTCCCCTATAGGAGCTCGGGGCGCGTCGTTGGATTGTCGCGGTAAATGAAGCATGCCACTGTTTCCCCTCATTTTGTTTTCTCCTTCGGCGAGCGCCTTTGAATTGGCAAGCGACACCAAGCAACGGCTTAAATCGACGCGTTCGATGTCTTTGAAAGCATTTCCGTTGAGATAATCGTGTTCGATATTAGACCCGAACGGGCACTGTTACCAAAAAAAAAAAAAACGAGAGAAACACATCAAGTTATAGGCGCCACAAAGAGCCGAACGCTGAGCAATCGCTTCAATCCTCATTTTGATGCGGCATTTTTTGATACAACTGACCGAGCCACTCGCGGCTTGTTTTGCTCGCTGAAAACCACAATGACGCGAGTGAACAACTTGTTCTTACCTGCGTTTCGCAAAACGATGCAAAGTCAAATCATGATTCGTGCCAAACGTAAAACGGCTCCCACCGTGATCGCACAAAAACTGCGATTTTGACAGTTGCACACCATCTGGCGTTTGAAGCTCTCGATTCATTGCCCTCGTTGAAAAATGAACTCCGCGGCAGCGTGTGGGAAATTCGTGTTCTGATACTGATGCTTGTGGTTCGCCAAAAAATGTTTGATATTTTGACAGTTTGACTTCCATCACTGCTCTATTGACGTGTACCTATGTTTCAAAGAGTCTGATTTGAGCGATTGCAAAGCTCGTTGGCGGTCTGATCGGTTCTTGCCGCGCTCACAGTCACCTAGAGGAATGGCTCGACTTCCTCTCTCCATTTCAAGGACGGGAAAGCTCAGTCCGTGGTTGGAGTACAGTAAGGTCCCGGTTAACGAACGATCCGCTTAACGAACACGCTCGATTCCACACTCCTGGTCCGCTCTACGAACCGTTGATCCGGTTAACGAACCACTTGAAAAATATGATGAATGAGGAATGAATATGAATACACTCCCACTACACAGAGAATTCATGTGCGCAAAAATATCTCTTCTATGGAATGCTCTCCTGATGAACTCTTTTCTGATGGGGGTCAGTGATTATAAGTGTTCCGTGTCGAACGAGGTTCTTTTCCTTGACGTCACTAACGAAAAAGTAAAGATAGAGAAAAAGTAGAGAAAGTAAAGAGCACGATAAAACTGGTTTGAGATATGAGTTGAGGATCACAGTAGATCTTCTCTCGATTCAAGTTCGTATCATTAAAACTTCAACAAAGCGGAGTTAATCGTGGTTGTGGTTGACGAAAAGGTGTTTATCTTGACTGCCTGGAGCGGATTCTTTTTCTCCTCAAAGGAATCAATGTTGAAGTGTGTTCCGGTTGACGAACGATCCGGGTAACGAACCTTCCGCCGGAACGGATTAAGTTCTCTTCTCTGGATTGCATAGATTCGCAGTTGACGTTTGTCCGTTTTGTCACCGATTCCGACTTCGGAAAAACTGTCGTTCGAGCAGCTAGAGAGCAGAAAAACAAGATTTGGAAAGATTCTTCCGCCGGAGGCTTCGACATAGAACCGCGCGGATCTCTGCTTTCCGCAAAGACTCTCTGTCCGGTGACCAGGAGCACTGAAAGCACCACAGAATCCTCTGCCAGAACCAGGGAGCTTCGAAGCGAAGATGGTTTTGAAGTGGATGCCCACATTTCCTAGCGGAAATATTAATTCTGCAGAAACACCGGACAACGCACCGCAAAAGCATTACATCATTCTAAATGTCCCATTCCAAAGAAACAAATAACAAAAGCTTAGTGTTTAACCATTTTTCCGCATAGCCTATAAATCTTCAGCATGAAAGGAAAACTTGAAGAAGAGAATTCAGCCTGGTCGAGGCGGAATCCCAAAGAACAAGAAAGAAAGAGAAAAAAAACAGTCCAGTCCTTGCGGCCGAGTTGTAACGATCAAAACAACAGCAACAACATTGTAACATATTTGCCGATGAAACTAAATGCGCGATGGCGTTGGTGGTAATGTTTCCAAAACTGGAGTTAAATGCCTGTTGGTATCATCAGTTCATTTTGCATCACCTTGTTTTGATGGACTAGCGCTCCGAGCAACATGAGCTCAGAGTAAACATTTCACGAAAGACTTCGGATTTCACCGGAAGACCATGCCAAAACTCTTATCTGTGCGCCGAGTCAAAACTCCGCGGCCGGCTACTGCAGCGCCACCATAAAAACCACGCGACGCTCATTTGAATCGACGCCAGGAGTACTACAACAACCGCTGAACGTAATCACCGTAATTGTTGTGTTGGAGCAACGCCTTGTCCGCTGCAAATATATGTAGACGACGATCCGGATAGATGTTTCTGCTGTACCGCAGAAGTTCTTTCTCTAATAAATAAATTCTAACGGTCTAGTAGATTCTGTGATGACTCATGAGTCGGTTCCAGATGGGAAAGCGAGAAGACAACTCGTTTTTGAGAGCTTTACGCGTTGGGTAGTCGAGAACTTGACATGAAATTCCGAAAATTCGAGTAAACCTGGAGTTCAGCTCCTCCAACTTCAGAAGAATCGTGAAGAAAACCACACGCCGCTAAGGTACAAGAAGAGTATGTAGCACGGAGCGGACTGGAACATGCTCCACTACGTAGTTGAGACAATCGCGAGCCATCTTCCGCTGCCCGGAACATCATGGAAAACTTCGTCGTTGAGGAGAATCCCCGGACCGAAGGAGAAGGTGGAGCCATTCCAAAGTAATGGATTTGGTTTGCGGCTTCGGTTTCGCCACCGCGGCAATTTATTTACGACCGCTTTCGCTCCGACATTGAGTCTCAATGCGAGCAGACTTCCGACTCTTCTGCGTTTGGAATCTGTTTGAGCTCAGTTCGTCCAGTCGATGACCTTGAACTTGCGATTGATAGTGACATCGAACATTTCCAATCTATCAGCCAATGGTACTCGAAGCTTTTCTGGCAGAAGTTGAGATAACGAGGTACCGAACGGTTTCTTCCAAATGAATAAGATCTCGTCCGAATGTATTCGAGCTCAGGAGCTCCTCAAGACGATTTATTTCCGATCTTCAGAAAGAATTCTTTTTCTGCTTTCTTTTTCGGTTTACAACGGGACCGTGTTCGAAGCCGATTATCGATGTTGTGTTTTTCGGTGCAGGATTAAAATTTTACACGGACTTGGAACAAACAGCTGCTCTTATCGGATTCCCGCACGAATCAAGAACAACTTCCCAGGTGCACAATGCTCGCGTTCTTCGACATTTAGACCGCCATTTTTGGTCGGCGGAACTTTACTCGTCAAACTTTTTACGTCGAATTTGACTCGGACAACAACTAAACGAAAGGCGGCATGGACGATCAAACAGTCGCGCGACGGACGGACGGACGAGTAGGCACGTAAACGATCGAATAGTTGACGTCGATGAAAGAATTGCCCTTCCCGACTCGGCCACAACAGGGACGAGCGCTGGCCGTCGGTTACGCAATCGACGTCGCTAGGCGTCCGGCAGCCGTCGACGAAGAGCACCGAAAAACTTTCGATTCGTGCCATTCATTGGCTTTGTAATCTAAAGCGGGTGCGGTCCGTCGAATCTGAAGCAGCGTCTTGTTGGCCGAGCTCTGTGTCGTCGTCTTGGTGGTCGGCCATCTTCACCGAATGGGGAGCCGCGTCGCCGCCACACGTGATTCGGGAAAAAATTCCAAAGTAATCATCATATCGTGATCTGTATTTTACTTTTATTTTTCGAACGAGATATAGAACATCACTTGTGATGTCAGTGCCACTGTGCGTGTCATTGTGCTCACTGACTACTTTCACTTTCGGCCAGATGGTGGAAAAGATCGAATTGTCACGCCACGGATTGATTGGTTTCTTTGCCAACGCTCGAGATAAGACTTCTTGTTGAGAGAGAGAGGAAATGGCTCTGGCGCCGAGTGCTCTCGGAGACTCGAAGCGAATTTTTTCTCCGTTGCGGCGTTGATACGCCGGACAATGTTATTGTTATTGTTTTTATTTTCCAGATTTCCGACGCGACGTACGTTGAACGGGGAAGCGATCACGGACGCAAAAGCTGAAGTGATCCCGCGGCTGCGCCCTTCCAGAACGATTTCGTCTGCGGGGACTTCTTTATCCCACGCTTCACATATTTTTTTCTTTTTTTCTCTTTTCGCAAGGGAGTAAAACCAAGCCTGCGACGATGCGGGCCGTACCTTCCTTTGATTTATCTTAATAACGTCAGCGAGAGGATTTCAGTTTCAAGAACGTCGAGCCGGGCGTCCACGGACCACAGGAGTTCCCTTCCACTACAGCAGGCGTGAACCTCTAGCGGGCCACTGGCTGCGCTTAGAGCCCATGGCGGGCCGGCCGCAGTGGTCATCCCTCGTGGTGCTTGACGTGATTCTTGACGTGATTCTCAGATTTAGATTTCATGAATTGGGTTTCTATTTGTATCGTCGCGGTGTTGAGTGCCAGATTTTCGTTTGCATCTCAACTCAATGGGAGTTATTGGATTGTTCCACAAGTATCTCAATCCGTGGTTGGAAATCTGGCCACACAAAGAGGCCTCACGGGCCGCGGGTTGCCCACCCGTGCACTACAGGCTAGCAACTTGAATCGGGGCATCGAGTGTTTGATTATTTATTGGACAGCTCCGAAGCGCGCGCGCGCACGCGCGAATCCAGAATCGTACCCCGGCAAATGGCAGACATCCGAATGCTAGAATTGGAGAAACGGAAGGAAGGGTATCTTGACTTCAAGTTTTTGATCGATGTACTTGCCAGGTCGATCCCAAAATCGCCACAACTGGCACTGAGATGTCGGATATTTCGGGCTTTGAACCCCGCATTTTTCCGCGTGTTATTTTCCCATGTCCAGATTCCATCCCGAGGTCGCTCATTTATTATAGTATTCGTCCATTTATTATAGTTGCCGGTTGAATTTTCGAATTCTGGAAAGAACAGATAGCTCACACACTCATTCTATGGGCCGAACATCAAAGATTATTTATCCATCAAGTAGATTTCCTCTCGGGGTATAAAGAATTTTCATTCGCTCGGGCGTGGCACGAGACTGATACGATTCAGACGCTTAACGAGGTGCGAGCATCGTTTCCGGCGGTCTCGAAGAGAATCAGAATCGATTCCTCACACATGACTGCTTCAATGCATCGGAACTTTCATCTCTGACCATCGTGTGCGAAATCATTCGTGGGAAACATTTCCCTCGAGAAATCTCATGACGAAGAGCTTTTTGCTGCAGAGAAAATGCGACATTTTCCGCCGATTGAACACAGAAGATGTTCAAACTTGACTCTGGCTTCGTACATCTGAGAAGCAACGAAGTTCTGGAAGATTCTGATCGCTGAGTTTCCTGTCAGAGCTCCGGATAATCTGCGGAATGGGCATAAACAGCGAGATATCGTTCGAAGAAACCTTCACGAAAACTTTCAGCCATCGAGATCGCGGCAGTAGTAGAATCTTCGAGTATTGCTTGCATGTCATCAGAAAGAGTGGAGTGTTGAAGAGCACTCGTGTTCTACTTCTCACCGTCTCGACGATCTCCATCATTTGGCTCGCCTGGAGATTCACTTTCAGGTTTGTTCGCAAACATTTGCAGCTCTGGAACTCCTTCCTGCTCATCACAATTCTTGTTAAGGTCTGTTTGTCGTCGCTTCAATAGACGACGTTTACCACCCGAGATGTTCGGTCCAAGTCGAGAGTGTTCAATCAAACGTGTAATCGAACCTGCAAAAGTCTGTGTTCAGTATCGCGGAATTCTCATTCCCCGTTATCTGCAACCGTGAAGGTAAAAAGAATCTTCGATGGATAATTCGTCGGGAAGCAGAGTGTGGATGCAACGAAGAAGCTGTCATCGGAAGCGAGCCGTTTTATAACTTATTCACTTCGATGAACACGATCCCAGTCTAGTTTGCGGAAATCTTCGACGAATTTTCTCGGATGTTTCCGTGGGTTAGCCGTTGCGCGTCGGGATGTCTTCTTCGGTTGACAATTTTACCTTTCTTCGATCAGGTCGCAAAGCAATGCTTACAACCCGATGAAATACAGCACTGTGGCTGGAGATTATGAGCACGGAGACATGGATTATTTTCTGGAGACGAATCCGATTGACGCCCGCCCCGTGGACCTTTCATGAAACATCGAGACAAACCCTTCCTCACCTGGAGATATCGCCCTCTGGACATGTCATCGCTAGATCCGAACGGAGAGCAAGCCAAAGTGTTCGAATCGACTCCGAGGAGAAGTTTCACTCGTATATTGACATTCGTGGAAAATGAACGTGTTAACGGACTGTTTTGTAATATCGATCGGAGCGACGCGCGACGAGGAACACTTTCTCAGCGTGCTTCCGCGCGCGGGCTCAAACAACAAAAGCGTGACGGAAAACTGCCGATCATAACACTTTGGTCAATCACTTGGATGTTTTCGGTGCCTCCGGGGAACGCCCTGCACGAATTGTCTCTTCAATTATTCAATAGACTTGTGTCCAGATGAAGCGTTCCTGCAAATCGAGGAACCCATTGCCAGCGCCGGGAGCGAGAGTTTTCGGCGCCGCGCAATTTCCCAAGATAGGATCACGGGGAAACGTCTCCGAACAGTACACGAAATCGAGCTCATATTCGATCGTTTGAGGAACGGCTCGATTTGAGACGTGTTGAAATCACTGCAAACTGGC
The DNA here is from genome assembly GCA_021527715.1 of Neoseiulus cucumeris. NCBI lineage: Eukaryota > Metazoa > Arthropoda > Arachnida > Mesostigmata > Phytoseiidae > Neoseiulus > Neoseiulus cucumeris. The sequence continues at coordinate 276,218 of JAJSRV010000106.1, forward strand.
TCGGTTGGCGCTTCGCTCTGCGGAATGCTCGCCTTCTCCACCGAAATCATCCAAGGGTCGGGAGAAGAATCTGAGTTTTCTGTTTAATCGGACCCAGCCGCCAAGTATCGATCTCACCGGAAGGAGAGACCAACTTGCGATCTACTACGAAACACATTTTCACCGTTACCCCTTTTCGCGCTCTTTCACTTCGGTGGTGCATATGCGAACTTTTTTTTCTCGTAATCGAACGGCTGGTCATGGTGATTTCATTTGAGTCGAAACGCTATCTGCCCAAATCGACGTAATCTGACCAAAATGGCGACTTTTAAATAAGTCAAATGCTGTGTGAGCGAGCCCGCGACCGGAGCGGCATGGTTTTTATCGCGCTTCCGCCCAGTTTACCGCCAAGCGTGACATTATGAAGAATCGCCGACAACAATCCAGTGAGCCCTTGAAAGCGTTGGATGATGTGGCGGGAATTTGGGGCTTGGATTGATTTTGCATTTTTGTCCGCTTGCGCATGAACGAAGATTTTTTTTTTTGGACGTTTACAGCTTGACATTGAATAGCTTCGAGGCAATGACGTGGATCAGTTGCCAGGGGTGCTGAGTCAGGGGATTTTCACGGGGCGAAGCCGAGGTGCTTCTCACCGACTGTCCGAGGAGTTCTCTTTCGGCTGTTTCAGAGATTCCATTTCAGATTTTCCACAAAACCTCGCCTTGATCCGCGGCACCGTTTCACGTTGCTTGTTTCGACTTCTTCTGTCACACCTTTTGATTGTTCGAGTGCATGAAACAAATACTGGTTTCCTAAGCTCGTGTTCAGTTCATATATTTGAAGTGCATACGCGCTTTAGTTATCAGCAGGGCCGCACTGAGGCAAGGAAGTTATTTTTTCGTTTCTCTCGCGGTTCAGGGTCTTCTTCTGGAAGCATCATTTTTATTGGGGAGGCTCCTAGTATTGGAACATTTACGGTGAGTCATATCTGAAGCAGGGTCAAGTCTTATTAAGCAGAGTAGGCAAAAGAGGGCTCATGGGGCTCATATGACACCTCTCAAAACTTCTGAAGCACATCGTCCAATCGAGGTTTGGAGCCGACGAGCCGACTTCTTGAAAATTTCAAAAAAATATAATACTCCATAAAACAGAAGAAATTAGACTCTATTTGATACTTTTTGCCTGCGCCTCCAATCATACAGGGTGACTCAAATTCGATGCTCCATTTTGTGATTGCTCCCATGTTCTCGTGGAAGACCCTACAGAATACCGCAAGCAAACCCGAATTTGAACCACCCCGTATTTTGTCGAGATCGGCAATTTATACGAGATCAAAAGACAGTATGAACCTTGAAGCCTTGAACTGGACGTGGTCGACTCCTCTACCCAAAGATCAGTCAATCCCCCGCAATATATCTGTCAGGTGATGTCACACACCCTTCTATCGGAATCACAGCTTGTATAGTTGGAGCGCTGGGCAGAACTCCACTCGGGTCGACGCGCTGTCACCTCGGTTGCGGACATTCCAACTCTGATGCGTGGGCTGTTGGACATAGGGTCGCAAACAATCCGACGGAGCGCAGACGCCTTCAAGGGAAAGAGAAGCCCTTCGCCACCATCCCAATAGGAGAGGGAGCGCGCGTGATTCGAACTTTTCATGGAGGGTTCGTTTCGAGCGCTCGCTTTCACGCCGGTGGTTCGGCAAGTTCTGAATAGCGCTCCCATTCAGCGATAACCATATTTGATGACATCGAAATGTAGTAAACATTCGAACTATGACATGGAATATGATTATGTATTCCACAAGAGTTTGGCTAGAAGTCGCCGGCACTGAAACGTTAGAGTACTTTCCGACGTTCTTCCCTCTAAATCCAAACCCACGAATGCAAGATCTGCGAGAACTGATGTGTGAAACACCACTTTGAGATGATCTTGCTCTCCGCAAGACAACATGCGACAGGGTCAAGCTTTGGTAGAGGGTTGCTCATAGGTAATCGATAAGCTCTGATCTTGAACGTGTGAGTGGCGAAGACCGCCTCGAGAGTAAACAGCACACGAATGATAAAGTCAGCGATCGGCTGGGAACCGAATAATATCCACAGATTCCCCCGTTCGCAATCGAGCGCCTGAATTGATTACTGAAAATACTTGGGGCAATGTGGGCTATTCGTAACCCTGCATGAAAACTCGCAGGGAATCAGACTCTCTTCCAACTCTCATTTGCTGATCAAAAAAAATTGCTGTAAAAATCAGTATCAACTTGGGGATAGTCTACTCGGCTTGCTGACTTTCGCAGCAATTGCGTATCCCTCCTCGATTCGAAGGGCGGTTGCTTGGTCGGTTGGTGCTTCTGTAGGGTTCGGTTCGGCGTCGTTCGAGCTGTAAGGTGTTGATGAGGCTCACTAGGACATGTGATGAGCCATTCCTGGATTAACTGGTTTGCTGACGCTGTGTTGTTTGACATGATGTTCTACGAATCAGTTTAGCTGGATCTGGTTCGACCCCTCTCAGATGGTGACCGTTGGTGTTGGCACGATGCTGGGAAGTGTCTCTTGGTGGTTTGAGATGAGTCCGAGATCCGTGCCTTGAAGGTGAAGTGTCTTCTGTGAGTCTTGGGGCTATTCCAGACCTAGCTGCTTCGCTGTTCATTCCCTGTTATTGCTGGCGAGTGAGAATTACGTTCGCATAATTCTGATCTTTGCTTCAAAACAGTTGCACCGTGAATATTGCTCACCACGGTGTTGTCCTGGAGAATTCGTGAGACTTCACCGGCGGGTTACAGGATACTCCTGCAAGTTCATGATCTGAATCTTCATGGTGATATTTCCTGAAGATAGATAGTAGGTGAATTTTGATGCCTGTGAAGAGAATCCTTTGTGCTCCATGATTCTTTGCCAACTCGTCGTTTCTGTTCCATTTGCTGGCGCGTTGATGCCATTCCTCATCTGAACTTCGAATCTGATGGTTTTCAATTATCTTCCATTGTAGAAGATCAATTGAGGCAGTGCGAATCCCGAAGTGAATTTTCTGCTGTTCATGTTGACCATCGCTGGGTCCTTCGATCAGGATGACCGGTACTGACGATGCAACCGCATTCCGTTGTGTTTGAGCGACGACGCCGAAAAACTGTTCGTAGCGGCAACATCATCAACGAACCTTCGATGATCTGAATCGCGCGGGCTCCTTCCAGTACATCCTTCTCTCCCTCGAATCCGTCTGCTCTTCGTCGCATTGTTTGCGACCCTATGACCGCCTACCGGTTCTTCCAATGGGGATTCGGGAACAATATCGAAATAATCACATCTTTAATCATGTTGACACTCTCAAATTAACCACCAAGTCTTCTACCTCCGCTTCATACTCTGTACTTTATAAAAATGAGTATGTTCATGGCGTACCTGATGACCTATGACTCGTTGAACTCCCGGGTGATGGCCGGGGCTTTGACGCGATTAGGACAACGCGAAAACTCAACTCTGGTCAGCGGCCAAAGGCCATCATGCTCCAATATTCGATGTTCAGCATCGGTGCAATGGCTACTCTTAAAGCAAAGCTGATAACCGGCTCAATCAGATCTGTTTTGTAATACACTAGAAGTATGGATCCGTGCATGGAAACTCACCTTCGACTTCCCTCTGATACCTGTCTCGACGCGTAAACTTCATGATGTGAACTGCTTCCTATGAACCATCTGATTTGAAACCATTTGATTTTTCTTTCGATTTTCATTCTCATCGATCCCAGTACAGCAACCGAGCACGCGGCTCTGCGGCTTGTTCCCGTTCTGCACAACGGGGATCTTTCCTGCGAAAGATTCAGGATATGAATTCTGTCCGAGGATCATATGAGGTAGAATCAGTGGAGGAATGCACATTGGGGCGCGAAATTAAAAGCACGTCGATACCATTAGCCTCAAAATGCGGTGCGTTCGAAGCTGGCAAAGTCCTCAGCTTCGATCCTAGCGACCCGCTCGGCGGTTTTTCCTCGAATATCAGCCATCAATCGGACGGGAATCTGGAGCGAATCCGGGAATTAGGAGCAATCGAACATTCGATGATATTCAGAGTCACGGGACAACATAATTTTCATCCGATCCGTCAGAAGATTTTCTAAGCCAATCAATCAATCAATCAATCAATCAATCAATCAATCAATCAATCAATATTTCCATACTGAGATAGACTCCCAGGAGACGAGAGCGTCTCCCGAAAACTTCGATCATGTAAGCGTTCCGGAACAGATTTTTCAACTCGAAATTTCCGATTCCGTGTAGCCGTTTTGAAACATTAGTTTCTTCTCACTCTTTCATCGACACCAGTTCAGGTAGTAGGGTGCGAAGAGAGAAAGTTGACCGTCATCTCCCTCTGGGTCTCGCTCCTTCGTGATTACATAATTTTCCGCCAGAGGGCAGACGAGAAGTCCGACGTTTAGGCCGGAGGCATCGTCTGACCGCTGGAGAGCGACAGAACAGTCCTGACGGTCGGACCGAGCGTACTCGGCGCATCCCTCGAAACACTTAAGGGTTCCCGGATCCCTGAAAGCGCCAGCAATCCATTGGTACACGCCGCGCGGCAGAGTGGATTGCTCCCGATATCAGCTCAAGCCCAGGAGTGACAGAGCTCTCGCGGTACGCGTTCGGGCGTGTTCACTTCAAGCTCCTGATCGTCCACTTTAGCTGTCATCCGCAGCGGCGCGACAGAATACATACTCAGATGGAATCACTGTTTGATGGTAGTCTGTATGCGGACACCGATAGAGGTAAGTTGATGTTATCTTACTGCTCGGAGTGACATCCTCCGTCGAACGAGAGCGTAAATTACGCATCAAGGTCTTCCTGGAGAGACCTCCGACAAGGATGACGTCTCGTGAGCCCGAAATCTCAGGAGCCCGACCATTTTTGTTGATTTCGATTCAACCTGCAAACGTTGTCCTGTGTTTCGTTGAGCAGTACTCACCGAATGGGGTTCCTCGGAACGATGGGGTTCCGCTTTCTCCATAGGGAAACCATTCCGGACCCCCTGAGGATCCGCTGCGGAAGAAAAGAAGTGTTGGAAAGCACTACTGTGCGCCATCCACTCCTGCACTGGCGGGCTTAGCGCGGGTGCCCGCGCGCGCTCACACCGTAATCGTACACACGGCTAACGCGAGCTCCTTTCCACGACCGAAATGTGACAGGTTTGATCCGCGACAATACCGTTGAGCTAGGGAGGCATAGCCTCTTGACCGGCGCGGCGGCGCAGTGTAGCGGTCAGTGGACTTGTTGCAAGTAAGCAGTGCTTGAGTGCGAAGAGTCCAAAAGATGCTGCTGGGGGACCACGGAGACAGGGAAGAGTTGCGAAGAAAAAAAAACACTTGAGGTCATCGAATTCTCGAAGCGACGCGACGGAGGACTGTCAAGAAATGTCAAACATCTTTTCGTTGTTTCATTTGTTGTTCATCGAGCCATGACTCCGTGTTTTCGGATCGCTTTCAATTGATTGTAGCGTTTGACCACTGGAGGTAGAGCAGGACGTAGAGATGCACGACCATCGCTGTCGGGATAGAGATGTGGCTGGGGAGCCGGAGCGGGGAGAAACGAAGAGAAACACGAATGAGAAACGGTAAAAGAGAAAGTTAGAGTGATCGTAGAGAGAAATATGTTGAAGTGAACGATAGGAGCAGGAGTGTGTGAATAAGAAGGCTTGAAATGGAGTGGAAGCGAGATTGAATGACTGAAGACCGATCGTTATAGATAACGAGGGAAGTGAGTGAAGTTCGGTGTCTGTCCATGGCTAGTTCCATCCAGCTTGCTTACAAATATAAATGAATAGATCATCCATGATCAGAGCTATGTGCTGTAGTCTTTCCAGACGGCGGCGGTGCACCGTGACGCGACAGCATCGTCCTACGTGGGGTTTTTCTCAACTCTGGCTGATACTTATTTTGACTTCTTATCGCATAGCACGCGGGCGCCCTCTGGTGGCAGAGGCCGGAAGTGCTCATTTGCTCTCCAGCGGTCTCATGAACAGGGTCGGCTGCGTGGAAGCTGAGCATTCCTTTACAACATTGTGAAGTTCGCGGGAGGAGAACACACGAACCTTCCAATTTTCCGCCCACAGAGAAAAGGACTCACAATACAGTGCTTTTACAAGTAAGTCGACATAACTCTTTCTGATTCACGGAACTACTCAAATATCCAACAGTTACATTGGAGGAAACGGGCTAAGAAAGCACAAAATCAGCTTCGAGCACAGCTTCTCTGGAGTTTCAATCGTTTTGAGATATCCAGAATCCTGTGGGAAGTCACTGCAGTACCTCAATTGACGTACGCAAATGCCGTACTGAACAGGTCGGTCAACTTGCATAAGACTCTTGCAATTGCCCAGAACGAGGTCGGTAGATGGGCCCTGGGAATCCCCAACTCGAAGGTGGCCACGAGCTTTATCGAGGGAGAAATGGGATGGTCATCGTTCTCGGCTCGGGAGGCACAAAGCAAGATCCGGTAATTCGGCAGAGTTAGCCGACTACCGGTAAAGAGATGGATAAGAAGCATCTTGGATATGATGGAGATGACCGGAGTCAAGTCAGCTGCATTTCAACGTATGAACGAACTACGGAAGCAGTTCAGATGCGAACACATCGATCTGACTCATATTGAAGGACGACCGTGTGTGACAAAATTCAACAACAAAGTCCGGAAACAAATCGGCTTGACGGTGGACGACATGTGGGAGGAGGAGATGGAAAGAAAGTCTACTCTTGCGAGGTACAGAAACTTTAAAGTGATAAGAGGCTCTAAAGAAGTACGTAACGACAACTCGCGAGGAAACGCTATGTTAGCGTTAGCAAGAGCAGGAGCCTTGCACACGAGAACCCACAGAAAACGCTTCACGCCAGGTCTTGATACGACTTGAACGAATGGCGAAGTCTATGAAGAAACGGCCGAAGATCAATGCGGGGAAAGATACGTGGAAGAGATCGAAACGGAAGAAATGCTGGGTTTCTCAGATAATCCGGACCCCGACATCCTCATGAGTACTATGGCGCTCCTCAAAAATTGGGAGAAAACACAAGATCCGCGGTAATCCGCATCTGAATAAAAGAGCACCGTATCGGTGTAATATTCACAAATAAGGGGGATCAATAAACACCATTACTATTACCATTACCATCGATGATATTCATTCTGGCCGAAAACGTTTCATGGTGCTCGCTTCCATGACTTTGAGTGATGTACTGGTACGGATGCATTGTAAGCGGATAACATTGGGCTGTTTGTGTTGTTTGAAGATATCTTTGTGAACATGGAACAGAGAGACTTCAGCTTGGCAGTCTTCAAAAGGCACAACATTGAGATGCAAAATTCACATCAAAAGCTTGGATCCGTTTCGCTGAATGATGGGTTGGCCTATGATTGAATCCGTGCACGATGAGCCCTATTTTGGTTCGGCGGTCGGGAAAAACTTGATGAAGGGTTGAATTTCTTAGGAGGGAATACAAGGGAACACTCCAAGATGTGCCTGCCAAATACAAGATCACGTCGTGAAAGAGAGTTATGAGTCGGCTAAACGGAAAAAGGAAAAATCAATGGAAGTACGAGCCTTCTGCGTACTTTCTCCCAATAATCCGCGAGATAGCTTTGGAACTGAATTTCGAGCCATGGTCGCGGAGATAGCGTTGATTGAATTTAGCGCCAAGATGAGATTCCAGATTCTCGAGCTCTTGCGTCACTGTTAGTTATTTCCGTTCTTCATTCACAGCTCTGGCAATGTACAACCCCGAACTGGACCCTTTCATGCCTCTAGGTTCAGGAGAGAGCTTCGATCCTCATTGCCTGAATGCGCAGGAGCTCAAGAACTCACCGGGGTCATTCAACTTTGAGGTTGGTATCAGCATCCAAGAGGATTCTTCTCGATGATTCCAGGGAAGATTCTCGTTGTCACTTTTACTTTCAGGTATCAGTACCTGATCAACCCGATCAAAAACGAGGCAAAAGAAAAACATACGTGTATGTACCGCAACTCCACCGACTGTACTCCATGCTGGACGAACCCGTTGCTTTCGAGGTCAAGGTATCACCCGGGCTTCCTCCTGACTGCTCGATCTACGTCTTCGCAATTTATAGCGACTTCCTCCACCGTTCGGAGAATGTCGTCACCTGTTTCCTACACACACCAGAGAGCGGTGAGTTCTCCTCTCGAAGAGAAGAGAGGAAAATCGTATCAGAGTTCTCGGGCTCCGAAAATATAGTCGTTTGGACTAGCGTATCAACTGTTTCCAGGCGAGAAGAGGTTTCTTCGTGCCGACAACTTCCTTCAGATGGACTATCTGGCGCTGGGTTCTCCCCCGCGTGATGTCTTACGGTTCCCTGTGCCTTCCGATTCTGTAAATCTGATGATACCGTTGAAGTTCATGTGCAGGAACAGCTGTCAAGGTGGAATCAACAAACGAGCAACGAAACTAGTACTGGTTCTGTGCAACAAATCACACGTAACTCTTGGCAAAGCCGTAATAGATTCAAGGATCGTAGCCGCCCCAGTTCGTGATTCCAACCGAGATTTGCGGTGCGAGACGAATCAGCCAAAGAAAAAGACGGAGGAGAGAAGGAGAGCTCTCAGCGAGACCGACACCGGCACTTCGGATTCTGACGAATATGACTTACGAGTCCGAGGCTCCAGTAACTATCAAACAATGCGACTGTTGGCTGAAAGTCTCGAGCTACGCAGAACGGTTCGCAAAGAGACGAACCGAAAAGCCGAAAAAACATCAGAGCCGAAACCCTAATTCCTTCTCATCGATACCGCCTGGAGTGGCACTGTATGTAGTGTGCCATTCCAGGCTAGTTTTATGAGAATCTCTCTATTTATTCTTTTTCATTTAATATAATTCAAGTATTTATTCTTCCAACTTCAAAACCAGAATCACACCCGAAAAAGCAGCCGCTTGTCGGGAGAGTTTTTCTCCTATATTTATTGTACCTGATATTCAATGTTCCTAACCGTTACTCGCGGTTTTTCCGGATATTTGGTCCTGGACTCTCATTCTCGAACGGCAGCTGATTTCTGGCGGTTGATTCATTCGCGGTGACCCCTCGCTAAGTGATAGACAATACCAAACAAAGAGAACCAAACAAAGAAGAGTTTCGTTGAACTGCCCCCGCTAGATCTGGTAGGAGTCTCAAGTTCGAATTCTTCTGCCAACAGAGTCTCCTTAAACACCAACCGTGATTGTTCCAACTCAATGCGCGATGTACTTCCGTAGAAGTGGAGAACCCGTGTTCCAGCTCCAAAAATGTGACTTTCATATAAATCATTTTTCTAGCGAAAAACCCAAAGAAATGAGCTCGAGACTTCTGACAGGTTTCTGTTTGACGTATCACATATCATTGTGATCAATTACTGAGTCAGTCGCACGAGCCGGTGTCAAACTTAAGTCTAGTAGCTCAATACTTAATCTCATATCTCATTTGTAACTCACACATGAGAACTTCGGACATTGTTCACCCATCTATCCCAAATGCAATACATAAGTGCCGAGAATAATGCTCGAATTTCTCAGAGCTCAACTATGAATGTTCTTCAAACGACTCAAGCGCCGGGTGCTCAGCGCAATTTTTACTCTATACGCGAATTTCATTAAGATGAGATCAAATAAGCGAAAAATAAACGATAGAGCTCCGTGTATCGAAGCTTCAAAAACTCTCAGATCGCGTCTTTAGTGCGGCATTGGTTGTAATCCTTCGTCAAAATCTAAAATACTTGATCCAATTTCGCACGGCTTACAGCGACTTCCTCATATTTGCCGACTGAATACAGTCACGCCTCGACTCGAATCGGAATTACATTGGTTATTTTACTCAGGAATATTTTCAATCCCCCATTTTCCGACAGCTCAGGCTCGATTCTGAGATGACCAGACTCTGATAAAGGCTTTCAGTCATCTTCGAGCTCCCTAACTGACGAGCAATTTGGGCGCCCGGGCGCCTCGATGGCCGTTCGCACAGGGCGCCAACCACCCTAGGGCCGGCCCTGCATGCATGGGACAGCAGCAGCCAGGTAGTACCGCCGTGGAGCCGGCAGCGAGCACATCTCGACAAATTCGTTTAGGTCCACAGTCCTGAGGCGATCGGCTATGGTATCAGGAGGTAGAAATGCGGAGTCTGGCTCACTCCCTCTCCCTCGGTCCGAGAATCAATATAAAGGCAGCACCATCAACACAAACGACAGTTCAGCCTCTCCCGAACACCTGGGAAAAGGGTGCTGAATCCATGGGTAACATCCCTTTCCATCACCGCAAGAAATACTAGAGTTTGCGACGAGCAAACACTCAGAGCCCCGAGCCTAGAGTTCTGAAAGGAATTTTAAGGAGTATCTCTTCTAGAAGCCATCGTAAAATGGAGGATCAAGTCTTCAATCAATGACCTCCCTTCATCTGAAAAGGAGTTCCGAGCCTGATCGCAAGATTTCTAGATCCTGCGCATGATTGAGATCTGTCATACCGGAGTCGAGAGCGACCTCGTTTTCGAGCCGTGCGTTGAAAATCGTTTCTTCCGTCGCTTTTATTTGCAAGAAAGCAACGAAGAAAGCGCCCTCTCGATCTCTTGACATCCAAAGGCCCATGGTCTAGTGAGGGAAATAGGCGACGCTGGATGCATGGAAGTTTTGGAGGAGGTTTTCACCTATGAGAAACACGGTATTGAGGCAATGAAACGGCCAGCAGTTGTGTGATGCTCATGGAAACGATATACTCGTTTAATTCTGATAATTTTCCAAGACAATCCGGGAGATCGGCCATTCAGCTCAAGAGGCAGATTGAGGGAACTCTTCTGGACCTTTTTGCACAACATGTGTGGTAGAACTTATGGATATTTGTGTATAATATAGCACGAACTTGACTCTCAAACGATGTCCAGGTGGCGCGGCGCTCCGAGGATGGTTTGTTCCTGCCCGGGAGCATTTGACCTGTTACTCATGTTTTTTCAATAGAGGAGAGAATCTGATTAAAATGAAATGAACATTATAAACTCGAGGCTTTTTCAGATGTTTTCGAAAATTGATGAGATTCTATGTCGCTCGGTCAGATGTTCCCAGCCCTTGAATTGCGTCGCGACGTTAAAAGCTGCGCACAGTCCCACCTTCATCACGGGAGTGGAATCGAACCAAAAACCCACAGCGCAGTCTGCCACTCTCATTGGACTTTTGGAGATCGAGGATGATGAACACCCTCCCCAACAGACACCCCACGAAGTCCGATTCTGAATACAGAAGAACTTCGATTATATCACCCAATTGATGTCAAAATTTGGTGAAATAACCGAGGGGGATATAAATGAGGATATGAAGCGGAAGAGAAAGACATTTTCATCTGCGTACGGGTAACAAATTTATTCTGTCTTTCGTCATTCTGTCAAACTACAAACAAAGCACGGAAATTTCGCATAGCCTGCTTGAAACCGTGTCTCACCAAGTTATAAACTCGCAGATTCTCTGCGTAGGCTCTGTTGACGCGTCAGTTGTCATGTTCAATCACAGGTCATTCGTCAAATTGACTGTCCTTTACATAGTTTACAATGCTTGCTGTCATCTGGGATAACGGGCAGTGTCGAAAGTCTAGGTCATAGCTACAAATATGTCATGAAAATATAAAATCAAAACTCCAGTTACAATCAGAGATCACGACATTGCTACCTGATTTAAGTAGAAGGTCTCCCTGTACCGATTCTGATCCTTCCAGCCCCCCGACCACGACCTCTACTGGGGCCCCCTGAGTTCGCCTTCGGTGGGGGCGACTTCGGGCGAAGCGCTTCGATGCGATCGGTGCAGCCAGTGAGATACTCGTTGGGTGATTTATTGAAGTAGGAGTTGTATGCCTCACTGCAGAAATTCGAGTTCATCAGCTCGGGTCCCACTGTCAACCATCCTGAAAATTGAATCAACGTCATGAAAGAGCAGGAATCATTTCGGAGGGGCCGCTGCAACCGGCAGAAGGTGCCTTTTCCGACGGCAGGAATGACAAAACCGTGACTCACCAGGTCTGATTGCTTTGTCCTTCCCGAAGAGATGAAGCCGCCGGCGGCCCAGACAAAAGTGTTCGATGATGTGAAATATCTCCTCCGGTTTCTCCATTTTACCGAACTGAGGCTCCTCAGATATGATCAAATCGATGTCTACGTTGGCGTGGATGAAGTCGCCGTCTGTTGATCTGCGCACGGTGCCCTTGATGCCCATAAGGCAGTGCTCTTTGGTTCGCTGGAACACTGCGCGAGGTTCCACGTTCTTGACCTGAGTTTCGGGGCAGAAAGTGAATTAGAAGATGGAATCATAACCAAAGGAAAGAGATCAAGTATGCTCTCTCAAACCAACCTTTGAGGGGTTATCGATGTTCGTTTTGATCCAACAGATGTCTTCGCATCGACGGAAGCCCCACTTGCGGAGGCATTGGCGCCCGAGGTCCAAGCCATCAGAGGAGCCACACCTTCGGACAATTCAGGCGTTGTTTTAGACGAATCGTTGTGAAAAACGGGAAACTTTTACCGTGGAAAAGTGGGTTCGAATTCCCTCGAGATGGTTTTACTCACCACAAGAAAACGAACGACCTCGGTGCCGCGATCTCTTCGATTTCGAGCTTCATGATTTCCTCCCAAGCCCAGAATCTTGAGCTGGTGACGCCACAGGATCGTTGATATTCCTCCAGGGGAGGTTCAATGAGTATTACATCGAACTTAGCGTTCAGGTCCCGCAGGTTGTACTGCATCAAATCACATTTCAGATACATCGGCGGCTTGGCAGTTTCCCGAATCAGCTCGTCCTTGAGTCTTATGAGTTCCTGGAAGGCGAGGTAACGAAGATTTGAGTCGATCGTCCCAAAAAACTGTTTTCTTCACACGGAGAGATTTACGTCTCGATCCACGCACGGTGCCTACCTTGAGTTTTGGGTATTCCTCGAATCTGTCTTGGATCCCTACATCACGGATGAAGTTCTGCGGTCTCTGACCTGTGTCCACGAAATGCTGGCAGTAGTCATTGTGTGGGTTCGCGGACTGGGTGCCTTTGAGAAATGTCGAAGAGTCTCGATAGGCCATGACCTCATCGCCTGTTGAATATTCTGATGTGAATTCCAAGTTCCGTGACATCTGCTTTCAGTGATTTTGAGTTGTACTTGCCTGCCTGTGAGGTACTCGCTGCTTCCTCATTCTGCTGGAGTCCTTGGATGGCGCCGGTACTCTTCCGTTTTGGTGGTCTCGTCTTCTAGAAGTAGGAGGAATACAAACTCAGCAATTCTGAACTATATCTCGCTGGTTCGGCGGAAGTATTCGGGAGAGCCCGAGATGTCAACACTTCTGGAAGTGCAGGGGAGGAACGGTCGGGGACGCGATCCAAACCCGAGCTTGGGATCTTTCTTCCTCCGAACAAACACAGATCTACACGAGATCTTCCTCACCTCATTCTGTTTTTGGGTTGATTCCTGCTCATTGCCCAAGAGCAAACCGAGGTTTTCGGCGCAGCCGGCTCCTAACTGCTGTGCTAATAGCTCTCTACGTTTCGCACTCTTCTCTTTTAAGGTTTGTCGTATCGATGACATAGTCCCCGGCAGCGCATGAGGTCTCTCCTGTGACTCACAGCAGTTGCAACCGTAGAAGAAGAGAACACAGTTCGAGAGGCAGCATGAATCGAACACAGTTGAGAGAGACGTCAAAAAATTCGGTCATGTTTTTGTTTACAATCAGTGGAATGATGAAGTGATCTATTCAGAGGCCGGGCTGCTCAGCGAAATTCAATTCTGAAAGTTTTCAAAAGATGACCTAAACTTTTTTCGAAATCATGACGTGCAGATTGGAGTCATACATTTCACTGTCATTTTCGATTTGAAAATCTGCTTGTTGTGTAGATAGCAGACATCTCGTTTTCCTTTATAGGGAAACAGCGATCGATTCTCAAACGAACGCGTGCATGTAAGCAATCCCGATTTCTGAAGGGACATTTCGTTAGCTCTCGAACCCTCAGCCAGCCGGCAGAGCCCGAGCCTGGGGGTGGCCCTTGATCTGGGCGAGATTGCGGGAACAAAAAAGGAACTTCTTCTCTATTTTTCCGATCAGAGCAGACGCAGTCCCGTTGAGCGTAAACATAAACAAACTGCCATCGTCGTTCGAAATCTCAGTTTGACGGAGGTTCCAACAATTTCCCCTTGGACCCTGACAAAAGTTTTCGAAAAGTAAGCCGGTAGCTCGTTTCGTACACAAAGATCGTTGAACATTCTTCCACGTCGCGACAAATAACACATTCTTGCTTCGTAGGATGCAAGGTCCACAACTCCGAATTCGTTTCATGTCGCTTGATTTTATTCCCTTTGTTATATTACGCGGATCTGATTGTTCTCGCTGTCGATTCCAGGTATCGACTTCCCTCAGCAGATCGATCATGTCAGAGTACTGGATCGCGACTCCAAAAAAATATTGTGATGCATGCAAGTGCTACATCAGTGATGACAAAACTGTCATTCAAGTTCATGAAGCGGTGCGTATTCCAAACTCTTAGCTCTCAGCCTCTGCCTTCCGGCTCAGAATGTTCGGAAGAGAGGTTAGAAGGAGTTTCACGTCTGTGTCAGCCCAGTTTTCCATACAAAGCAGAGAAACTTAGTCACCCTTCCGAAAAGGTTTCTCCGTTCAAAGGTGTCTTCCAGACTTCCTTGTTTTCGCTTGCAAGGAAAACGAATAACAGGAGTTTTCCGTATCTCTAGGGCAAGCGACACAAAGAGAATGTCACGAAGCGGTTGGCGGCCACAGCGAAGAAAGGTGCGGAAATTCATGCCGAACGGACCGCTTACGACGAGCAGATGGCCGCTATCGAGAGGGCTGCGCTCGAGGCCATAAAGAAAGATGGGTCTTCAATTGGTAAGATTGAGTATAACGAGGAAGAGTGTACGGAGAGAGTGCGACCGTCTAATAAGATAATTTCGGCTCCCCCGACGAAGAATCTCGGCAGCGTGAATAATTTCTCGCATCTTAAGAGTCATCTGAATTTCCGCAGGAGAACAGGATAAGCGGGATTACAAGCGGATCATGAAACAAAGAGAAGAAGAGCGTGCCCAGGCTTCCCTGAACGCTCCCGAAAGCTCCGAAAGTACAGTGGCTCCAGCCTGCGCCATACTGCCGAGGCCCTACGAGCACATCAAGACCCCAGATGAGACCAAAGGGATCGCAGGGGGCTGGGTAACCGTTTCAGTGAAAGAGGTTCCACTCAAGGAAGAGGTGAGAAACGAATAAGAGCCACAGATAACTGTCATTCCCGTCGCTCGAGAGCTGGATCTCATGGACAAAATTGTCCCCGATTTCGGCCAATTCTTGTCTGTATGAGGAGAATTAGGCAGTAGGTTAAGAACCTCCGTCTTGTTTCACTTCACGAGTATCCGAACAAAATTGTAATCTACGTTTTGGATTTTGCAGAAGACCGGCGAAGAACCCAATGTGGAAGACATTCCTCTGCCACCTCCAACAAAAATCAAGAAGAGCAAGTTTGGCGTGAAAGAAGTCACTCTAGATCCGAGTGAGAGCTCGACGGATGTCGATGAGTCGGATGTCAAGAAAGCGTTCGGCGGCTTCAAGCGGAAAGCCAACAGGGGCAATATGCGGCAACGAACTGACGACTGAAATGGTGGAATAGTTGTCTTGGACCAACTGTTCTTGATGTATAAATGTAACAAAGCTATGACTGAACATGAAAACCATATATTTTGTACGATAATCCACGCGTTTTCGCTGAACGAATGAATGGATTCGAATTTCATGACGAGTTTCTATACTCAATTTAAGGGAGATGAATTCAAACACCGAATAACTTGACTCGTCGGAATCAATGGTGGTTTGCGTATCACAGTAGCTTTTTCTGGAACAACAAAGACTTTATCGCTCTCGTAAATATTGTCAAGCAGATAAGGGAAGAGAGACGGTGACAATTCAGAATCGACGACTGCTCTAATGCATGGAGATATCGCAGACAGCGGGTCAAGGTAGCTCCCGGCGTGGCCGACATTTTGATGCAGATGACATTTGTGATATCTGTGTCTCTGGCGGCAATCTATGTTCGTAAGCAGGAGCGAATGTCGGAAATTTTGAGCTGGATCACCACAGTCGGCGGCCGGCTACGCTCCCACAGTTCATGAAAGACCAATCCATGTGTTTTGCTGCACGGAATTTCTTTCCGAACAAAATGTTGCTCGAGAAACTATTCCACGCGAATAAATGACCGTCACAGTAGGGATAGACAAAACGGTTCTTCTGCCTTGCGCCTTACGTTCATTGATTCAAAGATTCTGGTCTGACCGGCTGTGTTCGGAGAGATGCTCATGAAAATAGCCCTCAGTGGTTGAATAATCCTCTGCGGAAGGGATCCGTGGAAACTCAGTACAACTATTCTAAAAGCCCTCATAAAGCCTCTTGCAGCCAATTCGGAAGCTTTGTCGGCTCCAAAGGTTTGTGAACAATTGTGGTAACAAATCCCCTATCGGAAGCGAGAACAAAGCTTCCCGTTATAGCACGGCAAGAGGTCATCGATCGCGTCATCGACTCGGATGTCTCAACTGTCCGAAGATACGTCAGCGATCAGTACAACGAGAGACAGGATCGTGGAGAGCCGTAGATAGTATCGGGGAATTGAGATTCGATATCGCAGTATCTTCCATGATTCGGAGCGGATTCGAGATTCCATAATCTGTACATATATGTAGATCAAGAAACGGCAAGAAACCGCTTTTGATCTCCAGAATGCAAGCCGCGTCAACCTTGAGCAACCAAAATCATCACCATCGTGATCTGCACTCTGAGCTCATGATCGACACCTTTCTCTGAAAACAGATTGGCAGCACATATGTCATTCAACTTATCAGAAAATGCGTTCATGATGTAAACACCTCAGGTTTACGGCGCGCTCCGACCGGGGCAAACGACTCTTCCAAAAAAAAAACTGGTTGAACACTTCTGGACAGAGGCTCAAGGCGGCCGAACGAAGGAAATCAATCTACTCCTAATGATTCGGTTTCCGAAAGAGTCTTTGTGTTCAATCCCTGTCATGAGAATTGCTGTTGATCCGATCGCAAGACGTTCGTCACACCTCCAGCAGCGATTCCAAACCGTATGAAATGTCGGCCGAATGTTCCTCCAGAGATTGGGTCCGCGTCGTTCACGCGAGTTTCCAAAATTGCCCAAACGGATTGGCCGGACGAGTTTAGATTGCGGAGGCTATTTAGAGGTTGCAATGAAATTCCCGTAGTACGTCAAGGTTCAACGCTCAGCCCGACTTTGCTTTATTTTGTGCCGTCGGGATCGATCTCATCGCGCTACCGCGTCTGAGGAACTCATCTACCGCTTCTGATCCGTTTCCGATATTTAGTAAGGAGCGTGAGATTTGAGATCAGCAACCCCAAATGCAGCGGTCATGTAACTTTCTTGCGAAATGCCTCCAGCTCCACTCCTTGACGGTGGAGAATCAACAGCCGATGGATGAACCATCTCTAACCACCTGCAATTTCAGCTAACATAAGATAAGTGCACTCTCTGAAATGGAATCACGACGTTGACCACGATTGGCGAGACACCCATCGTTCCGTTGCTCAAATGAGAAACCAGGTGTCCGACCAACATAAATACTTCCTCAATATAAGTTTCATCGAGATCGTTGGTTTGCATGAGTCACGAAGTCATGATCATCATCGATATTCTTGTCGAGACCTCCGGTCCAAAACTACAGCGGAATTTCTGCAAATGTGTTGTGGGGAATGATCGAGGTGTCAGCGCGCTCACACATTCTGAGGACCGTTATCGTTTCCTTAAGGACAACTCCGTTCGCCAGAATCGTCGAGACTTCCGTCAGGCTCCACTATTCGTGGTAAAATTCGCCGGATTACAAATCAACGATTTCTTGTGAGGGGCGAAATGTTTTCTTAGAAAAGGCGTTCATAGGGCAGCAGATTAGAATTCACTGACAACGAAATCGAGGGATTTCGAGTCCATCGTTCGCATCTTGTTCTTCCGAGAGGTGTCCCGAACAGTGCGCGGATATCATGCCCACTTTCGTCGTCTGCTCTGCCGCTGCGACGGAAAGAGTGTGTGTCTGGGCGCGAATGAGTGTAAGAGTCTCTCTCTCTCTCTCTCTCTCTCTCTCTCTCTCTCTCTCTCTCTCTCTCTCTCTCTCTCTCTCTGTGTATGTGTGCTTGTGAGTGTGGCTGTATGTGTGCTGCGTTGAGTCGGTCGGTGCGTCCTGCTATCCCGTTCTCTCTGTGTGCAAGTGTGGCTGCGCGAACCGCGCGCGTGTGTGCGGTGGAGTTGTATGTGTGCGTCTGCGCGTCAGTATGTGTGTCTACGTCGGTGGGTCTGTACGTCTGCCTGTTTCACTGGTGGCCTGGCTGTGTGTGAGCGAGCGAGCGAGTAGTGTCCGTATGAGAGTGTGGTGCTGATGCCGATGCTGCTGCTGTTGCTCTGTTGCTGGTACTAGAGTGTGTGTGAGGAGTGGAGCGAGCGTCAGTCAAAAGCATACGAGTGGAGGATTGTCTGGGGCTGGCTGGCTCGTTCAAATCTGAAATCTTGTCGTTGTCGTCCGCGCTCGTTCCCTGTTGGCTGGCTGGTTGGCTGGTTGGTCGGTTCTTTCGAACACAACGGCTAACTAGAGGGCGAAACGACGACTAACAGTCTGTCCAACCGCCCGCCACCCGCCGGCCACCCGCCCGCCACCCGCCTGCCTGCCCATCCATCCGTCCACCCGGTCACCCATCAACCAACACCCGCCACCCGATTGTCGACTGACTGACTGACTGACCAACTGAACGACTGGTTGCCCGGCTGGCTGGTAGGCTAGTTGACTGCCTGCCTGCCTGCCTGCCTTCCTGCTCACTCACTTACCCACTCACTCTTTGGCATCACCGTGGACACAGAAAGCAGCTTGGCAGATCCGGCAAGTGGAGAACGTCGTCCAGAGAGCAGGACCACCGGCTCATTCCCTGTGGTGGTGTCGGTGGATGGTTGCGGCAACTTGAAATCATCCGACCAACCAACGAACGAACGAACAAAAACAAACAACAGACCAATGCTGCCAAAGGTGGTGGTGGTGAACGAAGTGCTGGCAGTGTTCCTCAACTACGGCAACATCCTCTTCTCCTAGTGCTGATCGGTTTTGGTGTGCTACGTTCGACACTGCAACAGTAGCGGCGGCGGCAACTACTGCTGCTGCTGTTGTTGTTGGTGTTGGTGTTCATCCTCCTCATCTTGCTGGTGTTGTTAGTCGTGCTCGTGGTGGTGCTGGTGCTGCTGCTGCTCGTGAAGGTGTCAGTGTCATTCTCATCGTCAACGTTGTTGCCGCCACCGCCGCCGACGACGACGTCTTGTAGTCGTCGTTGTTGTCAGACAGTGCTAAGGCTGCTACCGTTTCTATACCGGTGACGGTTACCACCACACTCGCAAAGTGTGCTATTGCAGCTACTCCCGTTGTTTGGCTGCCGCCACCGGCACTGTTGTTGTCGTCGTCGTCGTCGTCGCTGCCGCGGCACTACTGCGAGAGTGACAAAAAGACGACGACAACGACGAGCAAGGTAAAAGCAGATCCGCGCCGTGCTAGGCGAAACGATGGCGGTTTCGAGACCGCGCTCAGTTCACGGAACGCAGAGCGTTCACTCCGGAATCACGATGGTGATCGATTAGAACAAAGCGTCAAGCGCAACATAAAGTCTACGGTCGGAACCAAAGTCCACCGAGGACTGCAACCCACAGACTCCTCACGACGAGGATCAGGAGGACTTCGCAAGACAGCAACGCGTCAACAAGGTGAGTTTTCCCTCTTCGTTTCTTTCGGAGCCGTGTCGGGAGTGCCCACAGCAAATCAACGTCGTCACCTTCCGCGTGACGTGGTTTTCCTCCTGGACGACGAGACTCGATCGGTGCGTGGAGAAGCGAGGCGACCATTCGGCGAGCCACTCGCCCAGGTGATCACTCCGCCGAGTAGCCGGCCGGCCGACCGACCGGCTCTTCAAGAGGCTTGTCAGCGAAGTTTTCACCGTGTACCAGAAGCGTACGCGCGACTCGACGAGAAGAAAGTCGATCTCTCATCGCCACATTCGAGTCTGTCGCGCTCGATCGAGAAATCGGAATCCAGTTCGAGTTTTCAATGAGATGCGCCCGCCGTATCGAGTGACGACAAACTAAGCTGCTTCTCAGATCACTTGGCGACTGGAGAAATGATGTGAATTTCTTCGGAACGTCGTGTCTATTCGAGCCATGTGTCGAAAGATTCCCGTTCAGAGCTCCGATTCGGGTCTCTCCAGGGTGCCAACCTCATGACGTAACCAAAGAAATTCCGTCGAGACCTTCAGGCGTTGCTCGCCGCGAACGGAATCGTCGAATGTTTGACCGAGCATGGCGTTAGATTCAATGGACCGGCTAGAAAAAGACATTTTAGCGGTGACCCGAGTGCCTAGGAATTGTCTGGACAGGTTCATTGACAGATGAACAGACAAAGTTTGAATCGGCGAGTATTCTCATTCTTCGCGGAGGTGCTTCCGGCTCTGGAATGTTCCGGAACTTGAAACGTGATCGCTGTCTACTGATTGATGCTTGCTTCTGTCGCATCGATCGATCGATAATAATAATCAGAGGGAACAACGGCGATGGAGCGATCTGTCATTCATACTGTGTTTGCGATGGCGGCAGCGGTAGGGAGATCGACGATATGGGTTGGACAGTCGAAACCGCTGACGAGTCAATTCGACCCGCATGTCATACCTTGGACGGCTGACTTTCAGTCAATAAAAGACGCGGTTTACAATAAACTAAACTTCGAGGTCAGTTCTGGCCTCGCAAACTTTGAGGAGGCGTTTCTCAACGGAACGAAGCCGATCGCGATCGAAACCACCAGAAGTCGCTGAAACCAGAGCGGGGCGTCGGTTGAGAATTCGGCGGATACAGAGCAAAAACAGGAGAAACTGAAGTCACGCGAGTGATTTCATCAATTTGCTACAGTGACGCTCTCGAAAATCGATTATTGAATGAGCACTGTTTATGATTGGTGTGGCGAAGTCGTCATAGATCGTGTTCCTGATCCTTTCGGTTGCCTGGATGTAAAATGACAACTGTCGGGTGCATGCATTCCTGTTGGCGTTATTGTTGCGGTCGCCGTCGAAGGTCACTTTGGTCAAGCAACACTGGAAAATACGCTGCGAAGCTATTATTGGGCAGCCGCGTCGTGAACGAGCACTCATTTCGATTTAGGTCAGTCAATCTGTACACAGACAGACATTGCATCAGAATAAATTTTGCATCGGATTCTGCCATGGACAACGACCACGAGAACAATTTCGTTTTGACAACCCAGTACGAAACGTCCAGAACGCTCACTGTCCGGTGAAGAATTCGATCACACCAACTCTCGCTGATCCATCTGTCGATGGAGGGACGGACGGACGGATTGACCAGATGGGGGAATTCTCCAAACGAGTGAGGAGTTGGTTCTTTCGACTTTCCGAATTGAAGTGAAATCGTGGTGAAAAACTCACGCGTCGGAGCAGGTGACGCTCATGCAGATTTATGCGGAGGCAAATCAGATGATCGTCCAGAGAAGCATCGGTGCCATCCTCTCGATGTCGATGCTCGGCATATTTATGCGAATGAAGCCAAGAATATAAAAACGAGAGGGATTTTCGTGTCAAAGAATTCATTTGAACTTCTGAACGTCTTTGGCTTGAAGCGAGCCGGGGCGGCTCGCTTCAAGCGACCATGGCAGCGGCGATCTGTGAATACGCGCAACGAGGTGGACAACGCCTTAGGAGAGTCATAGCGTCGATTGCGAACCATCATCAAGGCCCGGTGTGCCATAATTGCGAATTGTCATCATAAACTTGACGGTGATGTTGGAAAATTTCGAAAACACGCGGACAGAAGTCGAATCGCTCGGAGGACACTCATCGCGTGTTCGTTCGTACACACAAACTCCGAGACCGTGAATTTTTCTTCGATCTCGCCATGAGAGTTTTACGTCGGAGAGCGCACACGCAACTCAGACTTGACTGTGAGCTCGCGCGGCTTGATCCACTCGATCGATATCAACGCGCGGAAAAAAAAGTCGGAGGACACCGACGTCTGAATATAAATACGATGATGATGAGAGCATTGAATCCATCTCCACGCGGTATCCAAACCCGGTCCTCTCCGAACTCGAAATCTGGGCTGAGATCAGTGCTGTGGATCTTAAACTTTTGGTACTCGCTCGTTAGTTACGATAACGAGTCATCGAAGCACCAGACGACTTATGCTGCTGAAGACATGATTCGTCGATCCACTTAGGCTGCGGATGATATCAGACTGCTTGATTGTAACACGTCACACTCGAATAAATCTCATTTAGTATGCAGGTATGATCAAAGTTTCAATACGCGCGACAACATCATAATCATCGGTCGTGAACGGTGACGTCGTCGTTGTCGCACTTGTCAATAACATCGTCACTTCGTGAGAAACAAACACGAGTTGAAAACAAAATTTCAGAAGCGGATCGCTCGGTCAGATGTTGAGAACGACACTGGTGGTACCGTTGCCGTACATTCGTTTCCTCCCCTCGTTTGATTGAGACGGTGGAAGTATTTGACGTCGAAAACGCCGGAACCGAGCGGGGAGGAAGCAGGTGGCAACCAAAACGATTGAAAATTCAGTTACGTCAGTTTTGGCCTTGGGCTGGCGAGAAACAGCGGGAAATGAATTCGAGAGAATTACTGATAACAGCATTGGTTTCTCTCATTATCGCTGACCTCTCAAAGTTTCTGCCGATTCAGTGGGCCGTCACGATAACAACAAAACAGCTGAAGTTGTGGCGGAACGGGAAAGGTTTTCTATTTCAGAAAGCATCGACTCTAACATGCGGATAATGCCGACGATCGGTCCGCGATGAGTCTTGCGCCATCAATCAATGTCGCCTCAGAATTTTCAACGGCAATACGAGGAAATGAAATCATTTGGATCAGATTCGCTATACGGCCAGTAAGGAAGCGGAATCGGATATCAGGATGCGGAACACATGTGAAGCATGATGAAAGCGAGAACATTCCTGCTTCACGAACTCGATGGAGCTTTTGTTTCGCTCGAGCAAGGGCTATCTCAGGACAACAACTCGTCGTTGGCATCGTCATGATCATGAGCCGCAACGGCCACCGCCCTCATGGAGATCGTCTTTCAGTCGACAACTTGGTTCACATGAAGCGACACTTTTGTCAGTCAACGCAGACACTACACCAGATGGTACGACAACTTGAATTCTGACTCCGGAGAGCCTTCTCCGAAGCGACACTTTCGGATTCTGGAATCGTTCGCAAAACTGAAACGAGAGACCTTCCGGGTGATATTGTCGCGTTTGTTTCCACAAAGAAAAAAAGATCGTCATCGATGCCAGGCGGCAGTGATGATGAATCATTTCCGAGCGGCGATGCTTGCCAACCATAAAGCCGTTCTGCGGTTCTGTTCGAAGATCGTTCCCTACGTCAAAGAGTATGTTTGACCGCCATGAGTGAGAGCGCCCGCAGATTAACACATTTAAAGTATCGATTCGATGCGATGCCGAAGAGCGACGGTACTTTTGTTGAGGGCGAGCGAAAACGCCGCTGACGTCAATCGGAGATTGAAAGCGGCGTGGTCGACGTCAACGATCTTCTCGTGATACCGAACTTCAAATGGCACCTGGTGCAAATCATCGTTCCGCTGTCCTTGCTATCTTTGTCGGAGATGCTCGAGGCGATCCCGTGAAATATCGCTTTCCGGAAAACCAGGCACTTTCGCTCCACCAAGAAGCGATATCCAACGAGCAGATGATGACAAGCCCCGTACCTGGCTGGCAGAGTGACTCGTCCGCCTATTTGTCAATGTTACGAAACGCTTTCAATTAGGCGCGCCCTGAAAGATTTCACGTTTTTCAGATTTCCGTTCATTACAAGTGTTCCATTGTTTTACAATGGTCATCAACTGGAAGGAGTTCTCTGCTTTCAAACGAATATCGACTCAAATGAGTTGACGCGGGACGCCATTTCAATCTCTGTTTAGGCTGGCTGAACACGACAGCTGCTCGCAGATCTTTTCGCATTAGTGTTTAAACGGATTCGCAGCCGAGTCCAGGTGAAAAGTTGGCGACAAATGTTTTTGTTCGCGCTAAGTAGTTTTTCTCTCCGGAACATGAGGCTTGATTTCGCGATGGAGTTCGAGCGACCTTCGCGGTTTTCGTTGACGACATCGTGTTCTTCGAGAAAGAAATATGACCCAGATACAAGTCGTCCAGAAGCTGTCAACGCGCCGAGGCCAATGTCTTTCAACACTGAAGCTCGATGTTGGAGACCGTTTTCCCACTCCAGATCTCTCGTCTGGAGTTTTAATGGAAAGTTACCGAGACAGACAGAGTGATAAACTTTACGGAAGTGGGACTCTTGTCCAGAGTTTTTCGTCGAAAACGATCAATTTCGAGATTCGCAGTTGACCGCTGGACGCACATGCCGGCTCGTGACCTCTGTTTTCCCATGAATCCGAAAAGCCGTTTAGAGTTTAGGTCTGTGTCAAAATACAGACAACACTCGCGAATGAAGATTAAGCTCTGTTGTTACCAAGGTCTCGGATTCTGTTCCCTCGAAAACAGCCGTTCGCAGTCATGAAATTAGGGAGAATGGCTCTCCATATGCATTAGCCGTGGATTCTCTGATATCATATCATCTGCGTCGCGTCGTTCTCAAATACAACGAGAGAACAAAAACCTGAAAGAAAAGATACAAAACAACTAAGCTCTCGATTGTCGATTTTCACGTGACATCGAGCTGAGGAGCTGCTTTTTGACTTCATATCAGTTGTTGCGGAGTCATGGAACGGCCATCAAAATTTCGTCGACGTGGTGAACTGCTGGCTCGGTGCTCGGACGGGCGTGATATGAGTTATCCGGATCAGTTTAAGGGACCCTTGGGGAGCAGGTCCATCCTCATGCTTTTGAGCAAGTTCTCGCTTTAATGAGATTTCTTGAATGTTGGGCTCGACTTCCATTCATGAGAAAGTAAGTAGTCGACCTCAGTTAATGGGAGCGGCTGGCGGTCGGTCGAGCTCTGTACCTAACGATTATAGGAGTGCAGTCAAGTGAGTATCCTTCTTCTTGGAACAGAGCGAGTCGGCACGTGAGTGAGGGACTGATTCACTGAAAGCGTGGAAGAGGACGTGATTTTTTCACTTCCATGCATAACTCGAACCCGCTTACATTACCTCATCCTCGACGACTCCGAGAAAACCTTCAACCTTTAGACCGTCTATCATGAAGGTCCTGTTGATCAATCAGACGGCTCGGGCTCTCACCGGAAAATTTCCAATCTGGTTCCTTTATCACTGAGCTATGCATCGACGAGAAGGAGATCGATTTTGGCGGGCGCTTGGAAAGGAAATGGAACTAGAAGCGATGGATTGCTGATACTTTCGTCGATAATGCTCATCGAAACATGAGCCGAGCGAGCTATTTGGAGAGGAATCCGTCAGCTTCTTAAGCACTCGTGGCCTGAGAAAAGACGTCACTCACTAGCGTGCTGACGTCAAACATGTTAAATCATCTGGATCTCCTAGCACACACGATCTCACATTTCATAACTGTGCACTTCGACGCGCTAGCTCCCCCCGGTTGTGTTTTCTCTCTTCCAATCGGTACAGCTTTCGGCGAGAAATCCATCGATAATCCGAAACCGTGACCGAAACCGTGAGTTACTAGACGGGGGAACGAGGGGTGTTTCCCCCCATTTTACTCCTCTCCTCGGATTTCCGGAATTTCCGCTTCACAAATTCCGCCAAGGTCGTTTATTGACGACAGTGTATTATTCTCTGATCATAGAATCATCCGCGTTTCGAGCTGAAGTTCGATTGCCTGAAAGTCTGCGGTTTCTGTTTTCCATGGAAGAGCTGCCACATCCTTACTTGACAGAAAAACAGCACAAGAGAGCTAAGTGTGTTTCTGATCGGGAGAGTTCGTGTGTTTGTCCACTGGGCTCGTGCAGCTGCCGGGATTGAAGGTCGTCTGGGTAGACCAGTTAGTAGATTTAGAAATTAAACCAACAGAGCTCGTGAGACCTTAAAGAAAGGAGTCCGTGGGTCAGGGGTGACACGCAGGCATAGGGAGACACGCAGCGGGACCGAAGACTGATTGAGGGACACCGAGAGAAAAAGGGGGGCGCATCTGTAACCAACACAGAACTGACCGGAAAGCGATAGATGAGACTGGCGCGGCTATTCAGATGCTATCTTCGGCGTTGTTGTTGATATGATGAAACCCAGGGCGAGGCGGTTGGGCGGAGTTGACACACGCCAGGCCGCTTGCCTCGTTCGTTGGCTTGTCCATCGTTTGGTTTGTCTCTATCTGGCTGTCCAACTGACCGACCATCCGGCCTTCTGTGGCTCCGTGGGTCCCGTACGCAAACACGTCGCTCGTTTACGCTCTCTGGTCATGGGTTTCACGTTCTACGGCCCTGTATTCGGAATCGGAATACGATTTATTGACTAGAGAGCATTTTTCATACCATGAGTCACGTTAATCTGTTCGATGAGGATGCCTCAGAAGAGTGTGTTCCAGAGAATCTTCATGAGTTGCCTCGATCTCCGAAGCAGGCAATTGAGGATGATTGCTTCGAATCGTTCATCTTCTCAAATGCTGAAATCGTGACGAAGCGAGCGAGTACAATGTGTCACCGATTTGCCGCAGTCTCTCCGGCCAGTGGTGATGAAGAGTGTTTCGAATCGAAATGTTGGACTTCTCTAGCGAACGTCGAACATGACTAAGCCGGCTGGGAGCGTCGACGCTGACGTCTAAGCTGTCGCTGAACTCACGCATCGATGAACACTCGTCAGCGTCTGGTCGCTTGCTCGATTGGTTGCTCGGTTAGACTGGTAGTGCGCTGGTTGGTTACTCGGGTGGACGGCCGGGTGCTCGATGTCAGCAAGCGTCACAGAAGCTGACACGAACAAACTGTTGTTGTTGCAACAGCGGCGGTGGCAATGACTGCCGCCGGCATCATCAGCTAGTCTGCCATGCAACCGGCTCATGAGTAAGTCGTCATTGGGATTATTGTCGGGGAAAGCAGAGATCGTCCCAAGTCTCGCACAAGGACAGAGATGAAATCTTTTGAGATGGAAAACTGTTGAGCTTCTGAAGCTGAAACCGGGACTTTGGCTTGGTTTCCTCCAAACTCGGCGACGTCACTCGAACTCTGGTTGAAGAGATGAGATAAAAGCTACCTTCCAACCGAGGTTTGGCGGGACGTACGAACCGACTGACTTCAGGCTCAAAAAAGAGTGAAAGCAGAGGGGGACGGAGGGAAAGGAAGTCTGCTTTTCAGGAGCGTTGAGAGTTTTTGGCAAAAAACACGCGAAACTTTAGAGCGACTCCAGTGAAGCATCAACGTCGACGTCGGATGCATCGATCCGTTGACTTTCCCAAACTCTAATTCTAGTTGGAGGAGGCGGACTCAAGGACGAGCACGAAAAGATACAAAACATTGGTCTCGATATCTCACCGGTGGAAATTCTGCATTGGTTCACATTTCCCCGTTCCCTTCTTGCATGAGTTTTCATTTCTCCTCTTTCCGGTCTGTGTTTTTTTTCTCCTCCACACAGAGCCCTCACCTTTTCCCGTTTTCCTCTCTTTCCTTCTCCTTCCGCTCCTGGGCCGATGCTCCCCCAGCCCCTCTCCTTGCCACTTCCTTTCCCATCGCCTCCATCCGCGTATCACTCCGTTTTTCCTTGGACATCTTTCTGTTTTTCCCTCGCCCCTCCCCTCCAGGCCCTCGGTCCCCTCTCGTGGCTCCACTTCCGTAGTCTTCCATCTTCTGCTGCCTCCTCTTCAATATCCCCGATTCTCCTCTCCTGGTCCTTCTGCTCTTTTCGGTGCTGTTTCCCTCCTCTTCTTCGCCTATATCACGCCAAAGAGGAAAGAAACTGCGACCATCTTTTTTTTTTGCTCCCAATATTTCATGTTTCGCTCGGAACATTCAGAGTCGTCGGCAGCGTCGTCCTCTTCTGCTTCGTTCCCTCGCCCCCGCTGTGTCCTACACTCGTCCCGGGGAGGCCGAAGCAAGGGAAAAAAAAGACTATATGGGGATACAGGAACGACGACAACAACAACGAGGAAATGGAGCGAGCTCTCCAGATCTTTTTTGAAGAAGCCCACCGCGAGTTGGTCAGTCGCTGAAGTCGAGATTCATGCGTCCTCGTTTTCCGTTGAACGAAAAATGTTTGGGAACTTCGTTATCATCGGCAGTTGCGGCCGTTATGATTTCAAAATTTCGTCTGCTAGCGTCAACAACATCAAAAACAACGACTTTCGTTGAAAACGAAGGTGAGGGAATCGTGAGTTGAGCGAATCCTGATGATGATCATTATCACAGGGACTCCTTCCTGAATGGACTCATCCCCAGCCGTCGAGTCGATGTCGTCCGGATCAACGTATAAAACGCGGTTAACTAACAGCTTGTTCGACTGTGTTCACACGTACCCGAGAATGTAGTCGTAAAACGTGCGACCGAATAATGCACGAACTAATCAGCCTCCCCCGACGGATGCAAAGAATGACAAGGGACATGACTCCCAACTTGTTTGCTAATTCTCTTTGTTCCCCGAACCCCCATCAGGATGGAAACCCCCCACACTCCTGATTTCCAGAGCGAACAAGCAATTTCCTCGCAACACGCTTTGAATCGAGGGAATTTCCCGCTGTCGTCCGCGGGCAAAGTCAGGGTGCGAAT
The DNA here is from genome assembly GCA_021527715.1 of Neoseiulus cucumeris. Classification (NCBI taxonomy): domain Eukaryota; kingdom Metazoa; phylum Arthropoda; class Arachnida; order Mesostigmata; family Phytoseiidae; genus Neoseiulus; species Neoseiulus cucumeris. Next base: position 304,943 of record JAJSRV010000106.1, read on the forward strand.
TTATCTCTGGAACCCTGATCTCGAGACAGCTTGATGCTTAGCGCGATAAATATTGGTTTTTCCATGGCAGTGACTGCGTTGGATTCGAAGTCGAGGACGAGGCTCCCGACAGCGAACTCATCCATTTTATCAGGAAGCTCCTGGCGCTCTGTTCAATGTCACATTTGGGTGTCTGGGGGTCTCTTTGCTCTATTTTTTGTTGCCGTCCTCTCGTTTCGTTACGACAGGAAGTTGACCTTCGGCTTCCCGCCGACGAACCCGGCTGGAAAAAAGCGAAACTCCGTCTTTCGAGACTGATAGGTCCAGGTGAAACTGCGGGAGTTCCGAAAATTCCCATTCCGGACAATGTTTTTGTGCGCTCGCTGATGAATCGACTGGCCTTTATCATCTTTTCCCGGCTGACTGGCTGCCTGCTTTTGCTACATGCACTGGGTGGAGTACGACGGACAGAGCACCAGCGAAAGGGCACCGGGTCCTTGGCGTGGATTGTGTGCCCTTAATACACCGGCTATCCTGTTGCCGGCGGTTTTCCTTTCCTCCTCCGCTCGATATCGTCGCATAGAGTCACTGTTGAAGTCTCTATTTCTGTCGCGGGAGCTTCCGTGTTCGAGAGCCCTCCGGATGATTTTGTTTCGGCTCTGCAATCCTGTGAAAAACTTGAAATCATGGAATCGAGGATGAGTTGGGAGCTCTTCCCGAATAAAGCTCTTTAGTTGATCAGGATAACTAGGAATAAGGGGCTTTGTAGTCGGCGCGTTACAGAAACAGAGTTCGCAGAGGAGATGGAATGAAGGAGGAAGGCGAACTCCATAAGAATGGGAGTCCACGGTGAAAAGGATGGAGGTGTCTGGATGTTCTGAAGGTCACTCCCGTCCCTCAATGTCCCTGTTAAAGGTTTCGAAAGAGGTGTGGATGAGGTGGAATCGGCTTTATGGAAAAGTTAATTGAGCGTTAAAAGAGAAAACAAAGTCCTACACGATGTGAGTGGGCGAGCAACTGCGTGGTGCAATAGCTCTTTCTCTCAGCGCTGTTCCAAATGGACTCTCTGGGTGAAAGCAGAGTGAAGCGTCATCTCATGAGTTTTGGGAAATGGCAACAAAGTAGCGTCGTGGATTTCTTTCCGAGGGTGACTCTTCCATCCTGCGAAATGCTCTCTCGAACGATGGGAGTGAGGTACATGGAGCTTTTTCCCTCTGATTCTCTGCGCGCGGACTCGTTCGGAGTGCGGAGTTCGAGTTCCTTGCGAGGAATTCTCGTTTGAACCGAGTAGAAAAACGGAAGTTGCTCGCGGAATTCCTTTCGAAAAGTTCCGTTCGGGGAGAGGTCTTCCGTGATCCAAACCCTTGACCTTTACGCTCCCTCGCTTATGCACGTTTCCGTGTCTACGCGGGTCGCTCGGCTACCACGAAACTTTTTACTTTGTTCTAATTTTCGCTCCGTGAATCAACATCACGAGCGCGAGATCCCACATGATTTATGCTCGCGCTCGCAGGCAACGAGAGGACGAACGTTCAAGACGGCTTTGGATTCAATCATGAAATTGCGAAAAGAACCCGAGCCTCTTCCTCAAGAGCTCGGATCAAGTGAATTCCCCGCGGAACCCAATAGCCGGCAAGGTCTCCTCTTGCGAGGTCGAGAGAAATTGACGCCGCGCCGATGTTCATCTCGGGGTGCCATGGTCCAGCGGAAATCTCACCGTTTCCAGACTGAACGGAGCGAGCGGTGCTACAAAAACCGCAAGACGAACTTTGTCGACTACTTTAATGAGCTGCCTCCTGATTTAGAAGCGTGCTCTTATCACTGTGAGAGAGTTTTGCACTGAAAACTAAAGAATAGTCCGGGTAGAGAACCATTAGAGAGTCGCAGACGAGTGGATCATTTCCGACGCTCTGGAAAGATTCGAGCCCCGGGTCCGGACGTGATTCACTTTCGTGTTCCTTGTAATCGAGTTCGAGAGGAACTAATCGAAGCCATTCTCATTTCAGGTGAGCGAAACAACGTTTGCAGGTCCAGCAGCGCGAGTCAGGTATTTCTGCCGAGCTATTCATTCGTTATAGGAGCCGGATCGATACAATAGCAAAGTCTCAGAGAGGGAGCGAACATTTTTCTGTAGCGGCCAAAGTATCATTAGGTATTTGTCTCCGTTCGAGTTGACGGATAGGAGCAGAGCGGCCGAGAGAAACGCTTGCTAGCGGAGGGAAATCGATAAATAAAAGATCTGGACGTCGGAAGAAAACTTTGTTTAAGCTGCTAGCGAGCACACAGACACACGTACACTCACTCGAGGCTCTACGAGAGCGATTTTGCGGGAAACCTCCGATAAGGCTGCAATGAGGAGAAGTAGTAGAAGTGTGCGTTCTCCTCCAGATTCTCCTGGAGTCGCGACACCGCGGCGAGGCATGGAAGCGAAGTCTCATTTTTGGAGGTCCTCCGCCTCTTCTACCGCTTTGAGGAATTTTAATTTTCCTTGATAACGAATTCAATGAGGTGCTGCGTGCACGCCTCCATTCGACGCTTTTATACATCTTTCGCCTCGAGTCTGAAAGTCCCGAGATTCGGCGGAAAGGCCTTTGGGTTTCGCAGAAGGTTCACACCTTGAGACGATGATCTCACGGGTTCATTGCGACCTCTACCCTGGAATATATTTCTGCGAGTTCCTCGACTGTTTTTTCCAACTTCCAAAGCTTCCTTCCACCGAACCACCTCCGATGCGAGTTTGATCGAGTTTTCTCCTCGTTGAGAGTTTGTTTCCATAGAAGAGGGTGGTGGTGTGGAGGGTCTGAATGTCCGCCTCCTTTCTTGCTCCTCTTCCGGCCTGTCGATAATAGAGGAGGAGGAAGTTAACAGACAGCAGAAGGAAAACGTGACACTCAATTTATCATCATTGGACGTCCGACGGGACAGACACAGAGTGTTGTGACTGAGGAAAGGCCGCTTTGAAATTCCTCGTCCACTCAACGCTGCGTGCCCTTCCAGTAGCATGCGGCTGGTAGTCTCGATTTTCCGTGAACTCTTCTCATTCTCTGCTTCTCCGCGTATTCAGAGAGTCCCTCGAAACTCAACGAGCGTTCCTTGCTTCCGTCGACCTTCAGCGGAATTTCCCGCTTCGATCTTTGTTCGCATCTCGAGTTGCTCTTTCTTTCCTGCCTGCCATGCGACAGAGTCTCTCTCATTGGGTTTGCCATCTCCACCGTCGGTCGCGAGACAGAAATCACCAAGATCAGACTTGACCTTACGTCCGATCGGACCCGTCATTTATCCGCGTAATCCTCGAAAGTCTCCTTAGCCGTGCCGCTGCCTCGAATCTGGTGCAAGTGTCGTCTGTCGATCGGTCATCAAAGCTTAGCTGCTTCGTCGGCAGTGGTCGAGGATGAACGATGGGTTGACCCATTTACCGAGCCCGCCTTTGCTCGCGGCATTCACTCGCACGGAGGGCAAGCTCCACCACAACCCTCGCGACGATTCATCATGACCTCTTATGACCGCGTTTTTCACACGATGGTTTCGTTTCGCGTGAACTTCCCGTCATGTTGGAGAACTCCATCGATTTCGTCATCATCAATTTTCAGAAGACGGACATCGGAGTAGACTACCGCGCGAAGGAATGCAGCTGCCTCGGATCGATGGTCGCCTAATGTCTCTCGCCCTTGCTGCCCTTGAGCCGGTTCTCTTGTTCTTGACTCTTTGATGAAGTCCTATTGAACTTCGATAGTTTCGTTGATTTGATTCGACCCCGTGTCAGGATTGCAACTCGACGCTGCAGCGATTCACCTCTCTTTCTTCTTTTTGCTTCGCCGTTTTCTCATTGGCCGGCTTGCCGACCAACTAGCCGGCCGCAAGTTTGCCCGTCGGTGGGTTTCCATTACTCTTCCGGACTCCATCCATCAGGCTTGTTTCCTATTTTCAAAGCCATCTTATAGAGCTAACTTTATAGATGAATACAGATCTCAACGATCGAAGCAACGCGGTCGCTCGCCCGCCCGCCTCGTTCCCCAAACGACCTTGAACCAAAGAGAAACGCCGGAAGAGGGAAAAACTTCATTCGTTGCCGGTGACGAGAAAATTGCACATTCGGACAAAACAAATTGCGCCTCGTTTCTCATAGAGCACTCAAATGGACCGTTGATTCATTTTGCGCGAAATAGAGAAATCTTCGGTCACAGAGTTTCGAGATTCGAGCCCGGACCGGAGTTCAGGGCCAAGGTCGGGATTCTCGAGTCGCGTTCGACGTCCGTTCGCGGAACTTGGAGATCGCGTTCCTCTTCCGAGAATAGGGATTTCGGCGAACGTTCGTTCCTTCCGCCAGTAATCAGAAGCTCCCTGCGGCCTCGACGATAAATAACTAGAGCAAAGCACATGCCGTGAGCTCAACTCGAATGAGCCTCCGCCGAGGCGTTTCGCGGGATAATTTCAGGAGCCGAGATAAGAATAACTCGATGAAAACACCGCATCAGAACTCGCTCGAGGCAACTTCCATCGCCCCTCCAAGACTTGGACTCGCCTTCCCGAAATCGATCCTTTCCCTCTTTGTTCCTCCCGCGCCGTGTGGTCGATGCTTGGTACTCGATGTGTTTCCTCCTTTGAGCTCCTGATTTCCGGTGCATGACATCCTTTTCGATACCTTCGCCGTCCCTGTTCCAAGGACAACGGTTTCAATGTCTCTGTTGATGCTGGTAGAGCACACTCAATGCACTCCTTTGAGCCTGTAGAGGAACGCAATTAAGGACAAAGCGTCTCTGGATCGAGCAGTGGCTTCTACGAGCACAGGTCTACTCACACAGATTCCTTCGTTCTCCCTGGAGAGTGCAGCTTTATTGTGATTCGTCACTATTCATCCAAAAACGAGTCCAGTATCCAAACCACTCCCAGAGAGCATGTCAACCTTACGGGGCCCCGAAAGACTCTAAGAGAGCTCTTCTTGGAACTCCAGTTCAGACCTCATTCATTCGGAAGCTTCGAGCACTAGAACCGAAACGATCTGAGCAATGAAAGAACGAAATCTGAATATTTCGCGGCATTTCGAAATTATTCCGCGTATCTCACTGATGAACCAGTTTTACCCATGGAGACTCGGGAACAATTTCGAAATTGGCGCCAAAGATTCACATCCCCGATGATGAGGTCTGTTGCGCTTCGAACTCAAACTTCGATGGAAGCTCCATCGATGGTCTCAGTTAAGAAATGAGTGGTCGTGTCATTCATTTCGTCTTTTCTCCACTCCAAGGAAAGAAGGAGATTGAAGGAGCGAACCGGTACCGGTGGAGAAGATGCTGCCGGTCGGTGGGTGGGTGGTTATCGCGGTTCGAAACGACCTTCGTACGTTGGCAGTAGAAGAATCGTGGAGACGGTTCCTGACGGAGCGGGTAGAGGTGGGGAAAACAAGGAAGATGCGGGACGAACAAACTACCGAAAGAACGAACGAGCGCCCAAACGCCCGTCCAACCGAAGGCTCTGCGGCCGTCTCCTCCTCCGACCGACCGACCGACCGAGCAAGCAACGAAAGCAGCATGAGGAGGAGGAGGACGACGATGTCGAGGGAACAGAGGAGGAACAGGATGGGATGGAAGAAGGGGGGGGGGGGGGGGGGCGGGGGGGGGGGGGGAAAAAGGGGGAAAAGGGGGGGGAGGTGTCGAGGGAACAGAGGAGGAACAGGATGGGATGGAAGAAGGGGGGGGGGGGGACAGACCGACGTAGCAAGTACCTTGCCTCGTTTCCTCAGAGTCATTACCCTCATTACAACCTCTATCTCGGTCTTCGGAGCGGTCGGTCGGTCGTCCGCCAGCCCGCCTTTCGTTCCCTCCTTGGTTCGTTCGTTCGTTCCCTCGCCCGGTCTGGAGCTTCTAATTCTTGCTACACCTATTAGCGACCGTTGTGCTAATTTGGGAAGGCTTCATCTTGCGTCTTGGCCAGCCAGCCAGCCATCCAGTTCTGGCCGTTCAGCAGGTTGCTCGCTCGTCGGCTGCTGAACGCCATCCGACCTGCCATCGGAACACCCGCCCAGGACCTCGGCCGGCGAGCGCGCGCGCGCGCGCTCGAGCAGGGGAGCCGCCGAGCTCTGCTGGAAGTGTCCATTCCAACCACGTCTTGCGTCTAAAGCTGTCCTTCCTATTTTGAGCCAGCTGTTAGCGCGGCAAAGCGAGGCCGTCGGAGCGGCAAAGCCGGGGGCGTCGTGAGCGAGCTTTTCTGCTGAACAGGTCGCTCATTCCTCAAAGCGTTGAACGGAGCCGAACTCTCAGCGATTTGCGTCACCTTTTCTGTGTTATGTTCAGCACACACCTCGCATACGAGCGGCCGGAATTCCTGAATCCCCGCTGCTTTGGCCTCTAGTCTAGCATGCCTTCGTGAGCCTCTCGGTCCTCGTCCCGGTTCAGGAGCAGAATCCTGAACGGTCGGCTCAGGTCAGGAGTTTCGTTGTCGACGAATTCGGAACGTCGTATCCAATGCTCGGGAAGTCAGCGAGGCGACAGGGTCCGATGGATTGCCGTGACCGATGTCGCTCGTTGAATATTTATATATAATTCATTCATTCATTCACCCGTTCGCACATTTGTTTATTCGACGCTTGCGGTCGCCGTTATGGTTCGCTTGGATACCCCCGAAGGCAACCTCAGAGGGCTCGCCTCGCCGTCTACCTGCTGGCCGCCCGGTTCGCTGGTTGAGCCGGCTGGCAGGAGTCGTTCAGGGATGATGTGGGTATTTTAATATTGGCTAGCTCGGGCGGCGTTTCGAAGAATGGTGGAACTCCTATTTTTGGATGGAGCCTATCCATAATAGAACTTTGTAGCTGTGCCAACCTTGCCGCCGAAAGGCTTGCCTGCCTACCTACCAGCCAGCCAGCCTGCTTGCTTGCTTGCTTGCTTGCCAGTTACAACAGCGTCTCCTTTTTTCCCCGTGGCGATTTTCGATTGGCTGAGCTCTTCTGTCTGTCTGTTTATCCGTTCGTCGTTGTCCTCGCTTGGTCGTCAAGCCAATCTCGAAGTCGGATTTTTCTTATTTCCCGCGCAGCAACAACAACAACAACAGAAGTCGCCGTGGTGGCCGTTGTTGTCGCTGGCGGGCAGGAAGCCGTGGTTTCAGGCGTTGTTGCTGGGCGACATTCGTAGTGGACCTTACCTCTATCGGAACGTCTTCGCTCCTACGGCGGACTCCTGGTTTTCTCAGGACGCAGAGCTTGTCCTGATGATCGTCCAAGCGATTGTTGTCATTCAGGGTAAACGAGTTCACTCGTTATAGAAATTCCCCAGGTGCATGCAGATGTCGCATTTCCTGCGGCACAGGGCGTTTATGAAGGAAAGTCTTCCTGCTTCGCTCTCCGCCCTCGAACTCTTGAATTTCAATATTTTGGCGCTGCTGCCAGGCTGTTGTTGACACCGTCGCAGCCTTTTCGCCCTGCGATTCTTTCTCAATATTCCCGCCGAACAAGCCTCCTGAGCCTCGGGGGAACACCACGCACGAAGATACAGTTCCGCAGATGCTAAGAGAACGAGGTAGAGAGAAAATATGGCCCGTGTTACACAGACATCCAGTGTTAGTTAAAGAACACACAAGCGAGAGAGAGAGAGAGAAGAGGTCACTATATGTCAGCCGAAATCCCATAGCTGAGCCTCCGGACTAAATATAGCGCCAGCCTCCCCTTCGGGGATACGATGACCTTTAGTGTGTGTAAGTGAGAGGGTAGTCAGATTTATCACCGGGGCAAAAATGCTCCGCTCGCCGAACTTACCGGCGAGTTCTTCAACTTCGAGCGTGCGTCGTTCATCCGCTCGCTCGCTCGACCGCCCGCTCGCTCCATCCATCCATCCATCCATCCATTCATTCGTCGACTTCATGAGGAGTTCGGAGAGATAAAAGATAAACAAAAGCTCCATTCAGCTTGAAGTCGTCGTAGTAAGCGCCGAAGTATAAACTTGACAGAGAAAGGAGTGAACTAGATGAAGCCTCGGCGAAGTGGAACGTGACAAGAGTTCCATGTTGTCTTTACGTGCGCATATTCACATGCGCTACTCCTCCAACAGCATCTTGTCACCGTCGGAGCTTTTCTCGTAGCTAGCATCTGAGAGCGGTATCAAAAAAAAAACGAAGGAAAAAGAGAAAAGATTGAAAGGATGTTTGTCAACTACAACGAGGGCCCAGGTGGTTCACGAAGCTGCCGCCCTGGCCGTGGTCGTTGCCGCCCCCGTACGACTCAAGGTCCAAGCCGAGTGGGCCTGGTTGTCTCCAGGTCGTTGCATGTCGACATCGTGGACAGGCAGGAGACAAGGAGGCAGACGGTGGAGCTCGAGATCGAGAACGGGAAAAGTGGAGACAATCAAGGGTAGCAAGAGGAGACTTGCGTGACGTCGTCCGACCGGGGATCGCTTTCGGTCCGTGATTAAGAGTAATGTCGAAAGCTCGTTTTAATTTCGGACGCGCCGTCGGATCGAGACACTGCCGGAGCTGCTGGCCGATAGACTGATCAACTGCCCAGCAGACTCACTTGGCCACTTGCCGCCGAAACCTTTGCCAACTTTCCTCCTAAAAGCAGGGGAGGCGAAGCAGCCGGAAAAGTATGGGCGGCAAGAGTGAGCCGAAGTAAGAGAGAGAGAGAGAGAGAGAGAAAATGGGAAAACGTTTTCGAATCTCGGTTGAGGAGAGTAGGCTCAGGAGGAGAGAGTGGAGGAGGAGGAGGAGCAGGAAGACGTGGGAAGGGAGGGGGTCAGAGTAGACGGAGATAGCCGGAAACGAGGGCTGAACGGCTGAAAGTTGAAGGGAAGGAGAGCAACGCCTTGAGAAAAAGAAAGAGAAAGTGGAAACAGGATAAGGGAGATGGAGGAGGGGTAGGGTCGATCGCGGACGAACGCAAGAGAGAGAAATAAGGAAGGAGAGCGATTAGCATTACAATGCATTGAACGACCGCAATACGCATCGAGACGTTGGATCCCCGTCAGGAAACTTCGGCATTCTCGTTCGCAGTTCTTCTCGCGAAACAGTTCGTCCGTCCGTCCGTCCGGCCGTCTACAAGTCCATCGCCACGAACTCACTCACTCAGTCAACCAGGCAGGCACGCAGGCGGACCGGCGGAGGGTCTGTTTGTCTGCTCAAACGTTTCTCCGGCCGAGTCTTCGTTCGTCCGTCAGCTAGCAGTGGGAGTTTTCTAAGTGGGAGTCAGTTCTTCTTTTTCCCTTACTGACTTCTCCTCCTCCTCCTCGTCGGTGGTCGACGTCTTATACTCTCGCTCCTCCGTTTCACTTCCTTCGTCGTGTCCTCCCCTCTCTCGTCCTCACTCACACGCGCGCTTTCTCGTAAAGCAGTTACTCTTCGTCTGTGCAGCACAAAAGCAGAGTTTGCCGCCATATAAACGACGAAGACGGCGGCGGCGGCGGCGGCCGCTGCTGCTGCTGCTGCTGCTGGAAAAGATCAGAGAATGGACGAAAGCCCTGAAGAAGATTCTATGTGAAGAGAAAGATTGCTAATTCAGAGAAGCGACTTTTGCCTCGCTGCTGGAAACGCACTGAACCATTGTGAGTAGGACCGCCAAGAAACCGACCGCCGAGTCGTCCGTCGGTCGCTCGCTCGCTCGACCAGGCGGCCAGGGAGTCGGGTGAACCCCTGAACTAGTTTGCAAGCGAAACAACCATCGCAGACGAGCTCTTCCCCGGAACAGTTGGCGAGCGACCGAATCCTACGAGTCGGCCACGACATCCTCCGCCGGAACGTTGAGGTCGCGATAACGTTGACGAATCACGAGGGTAAACCATGCGGTTGGTCGTCCTCGCGTGTTTAACATGCGTAAATTCCCGACTCGAGATTCTCCGAGTCCAAGAAACCCGAGCCTTCCGGACTTCCCCTTCAATATCATCTCCAATTACTCATTCCGCATCCTAGGAACCAGGAGCGAGCCTTGCCTCATATAAAGAGGATGCTGCGTTGACAAAATTTGAGGGATCCGGAATTCGATTGGACAGATACATACTTCGGCGCTGGACATTTTTTGGCACAAAGCGCAGCCCGGTAACGCTGTCATCCCTCATGGAGTGCGAAGTAGAATCCATACCCGGAGGGAAGAGTTTAGCGCCAGATGCTTCGGCGCCAATCGGTTCGCGCCGAATGCTCCGGCGATTCGGCGAGTTCTCGTCTCGCAGGCTATGCCCAGCGGAGACCTCGATGCTGTCAGATCCTGGATCTTTTTTTACTCATCCACCGCCACTTCCGTGTGATCGATCGACTCGCGAGCTGGTTCGAATGTTGTATCCAACTCGCGATAATCAGCCACGGGTTCACTGCGTCATTTGGTACTCCGGGTTGATTGCTGTTGAGATGCTCACAATGGTCATCTCGGTAGGTAGTTGCGAAATTTCCAAAAGCTTCAATTCTGGCTTGCGACAAGTCATGCAACGCGAGGTCAGCTCTTTAGAGGAGGCTTCCTTTGTGGCGTAATACTTCGAAGTTTTCGTTTCACTTTCGTTCTTTATATCTCACAATGGGAGCCCAGTGCGCAAAATGAGGGCATAAGTAACGTTGGCAGGTTTTACTCTAGCGCGAATGATTCTCGCGGAAAATTAAAGCTACCGCCTGCCGCCGCCGCCGCCGCTGCTGCTTTTGTGACGTTGGCGATGCCAAAGGCAGCTAACTCTCGAGGATGCCTTCCATATAGCTTGTCTTGGTTTTGCCACTTTTGTGCGCTCTCGGCTGGTTTCCTATGCAACGTGACCTTGGGCCTGCCATGGCAAGGACACGCAAACTTGCCTCTAACTGTTATGCTTTGCTGCGTCCGTGCTGAGGGGTGGCTGCGATGAGGAAGCAGAGGGAAAGCATTTTTGCAACCGAGAGAGGCGGCGGCTCGATGTTCTGCTAACGATTATGCATTTATTGATATTTCGAGACAACACGTCGATAAGATAGCGGATGTTCCCCGCTAATGACCACTTATCGCGCTTGATGGATCGCCTGATTCCGAGGATTGATGAATTACGGTCGTCGTCATCGTCGTCGATATAAATTAATGAACGTTTATCGTGTTGATTGATGTGTGCTCAGTCTCTGGAATCCGCAATCAATCAATTGACGAGTAATTTTCCCGAAATAGATTGTTTCCAATTCTATCAATTGAGTAAAACGATCGAGCTAATTTACCTAACCTCTATTAGATCTTTTGGGGCATATCCGATTTTTGAGCTGAGGGAACGGCCGTGGAAGAAACTTTGGAGTTTTCTCCCTGTTGTCGTGACGGGGGTGGAATGAGCCCGTCAGCCGTGTGTGAGTAATTATTCCTGATGATTCTCGCTTGATTCCTGTGGCTCTCTCCGTTCCGACTCTCGAAGTAATCTGGCTGGAGGGATTATTTTCGAAGAGCGATACGAAGTTACATGAACGTACAAAAAAGGTAGGATTTGCCTCGGCAACGAGAGCCGTGAGGGCAAGCAATAAGGACCGAATGGAGTTCGAGTGCTGAAACTATCGAAAAGAAATTATTTTCTTGAGCGCAAAAGAGATTTGTGTGGGACTTTGTTGACTGTACGAGTGCTTGTTCTGAAAGACTCTTCAATTTTTTTCTTTCTCTCGAAACCGCTTTTGTCCTGTTCGCCGAAGGAATATCACAAACAGACTCGAGTTTCGACGTTTTCATGGACATCGGAAACTGAGATCAAAGCAATGAAAAGGTTTGAGTATCGTAGTGTGCTCCAATCGCTTCGTGCCATGTGGTGAATGGTCTCACTCAGGAGAAGGAGGCGGAAGGCCCCGAATTCCTAACTGATGTTCTCGGAGTTTCGGTCTTTACGAATTCCATAAGAACAAGTTTTCTTCTGCCTTTTCATTATCTTCAATGAGAACGGGAAGAACAGTGAAAAATTCAGTTGGGTTAGTTCGAGGCAAGGCCGCGACGACTCGCTTCCGCACTTTTTGTCCCGTCGTTCGTTCCATTTTTTTGTACATAGTTGAAAACGACGACGACAATTTATTCTCGGTCGTCGTCCTTTCTTCCACTTTGAATGCTCTTAACGCTACAACAATGATTCTCCTCGCTCGTTGTCGTTAGCGTCGCTGGCAACGTGGTCGTCGTCGTTGCCACTTCTCATCGCGAAGCCGCATACGCGCATCTAATAGCCAGAGGTCAGGGCTTGATTATCTCGGATACACGCACGATTCAACGAACGTAGCGCCCGAACAGAGAGAGATATATTTGGCCCACACGCTTCCGACCTACGTTAGAACTATTCTCGGTTCAAGTGGAAGCTGCTCGAAGGGACAGAACACCGGTCTCATACATTTCAAGCGGCGCGCGTCGGACGGCGACAGGCTCGCTTTATTCAATTAGCTTGGGAAGAAATCGTGCTGGATGGCCTGGATTCTTTCCTATGTCGTTACAATTATGTGCTGGTTTTCATGACTTGACTTCCATTGACTCGAGAAGCTCTTTCAACTCTTTATTGCTTTGTAACATCGCACCGCCGGACAACCTCGTGAATTCCTGAACTCCAACCTCGACCGAACTTCTTAACAGCTGTTACCATCTTTTCGGGGCGGGCCTCGCGATCCGCCGTCGAGAACAGGCGGAATTAAACCCCTTTCGACGGATACCCAAGAGATATTCGTTGGAGAACGTCATCGGGCTCGAATTATTTCCCTGATTATTCCGCGAACGATAAAATTTCTCTCCGAATTTCGAAGTCGCGGAATTTCAGTCGAAGAACGAATCGGGACAGTAGCATCAGTCATACTGGCGGCGAAATGTTTCGGCGCCGAGTTGGGTTCGCCGCCTCTAAATTGGCGCCGAATTAGGTTCGCTGTCTCTGAGTTTGCGCCGAATTAGGTTCTTTCCCTCTGAATTGGCGCCGAATTCGGTTCGCTTTCTTTGAATTGGCGCCGAATTAGGTTCGCTGCCTTTGAATTGGCGCCGAATTGATTTCACCGCCTCTGAGTTGGCGCCGAGTTAGGTTCGCTGCCTCTGAATTGGCGCCAAAATCATCCAAGGCCGAACAACAATATTTTGCCTCCGTCGATTGCTGTTCGCCTTTTGTTGTACTTTCGGCGTCTACTCGCGCCGCAACGAAAAATGCTTCCGATCAACCAACTGTTGTGGCAGCGAGGATATCGCGTTTCAGGTTTGTGATTGACGCTGCTTATCTCGGGAACAGGTCCGAATGATTCATTAAACGCGATTACTTCAAGGACTCGAATTCTAGCCGACCAAAGAGCCATCGCATCTGCGACAAGGAATGTGAACTAGAACAAACGACGTGTGGGTAATTAATTTTAGAAGTCAAAAACGGTGTCAAGATCCGAACGATCAACAAATATCCCGAGAATTACCCAGCTCTAGGAAATTCGGTTTCGTATCTATAGACGATCACCATCTGTTGTTGTAGTGGTAGCTGTTGCTCCTCGCTCGCAGACACTCGTGGAATGTTTGATGGCAGGGAGATGATGAATGAATGTTGAAAATGTTCGTAAACGCCGCGTCAATACCGGTTTCGCGGAGAGAACGGGTCTCGAGAAAGTTTTGAAGAGTGCAGCCGGGCGGCCGAGTAGGGAAATCGTTGTTGCCGTTATCCACTGCGGTAAGTCATTAAATGCAAAAGCGATTCAGAACTCACGAAATCCGGCGGGTTTGGAATCTCTACGAAGATAGCGTCAAATCACGCGACCTCGAACGATCTACCTGAAGACGTCAGACCGCTCCGATACAAACGAATGTATCGTTCGTTTCGCTTCGAAACGGTTCCTGAAACCAAAGACTCCATTCGAGTGGATGCTAGCGTGCGCTATTTCCAGATTGCGCGCGCGTCATCAGAGGTCGGATCTATTGTGCGGCGATTGACACACGAAGATGCACAACAACAATATGAGAGGGGTTATGATCGCGTCAAGTCTTGAGCAGCCGACGGGATGCTCTTCGCAGCGAGAATTCTTCCGCGGACCAGGACTCTCTCTATCCGCGTTTTCCGATCAAAAAAAAATTCATGGATTCACCCGAGTCGTCGCGATTTTCTCCCGCCGATCGCCGCTTGATGACGTTGTCCGTCTCGGAGATTCCATGTTCTGATCAGATTGAATTAGAGCTAATAATAGAAGTCGTCGACGATGTCTGCTGCTTCTTTAGGAGTCGGAGTGTCCGATGAATGGATCCGTTCGATGAGATGGAAAGCTATCCATCGCTCAACTTTCCCATCGATAACTTTTTGGCCTCGTCGACGACTCAGAGATTCTTCTCACCAGGCACACTTTGTTCTCTTCTTTCATGACGCTGGACTCCGTCTGAAAAAAAAGTTTGAATACAAAACTTTTCCATCGAGATCTGTCTTGAGCGCGGTATCAGGCCCTCAAAACGCTCCTTTACGATCATTCGGGGCTTGTTTCATTGAGTAACACCGCATTCGCATAACACCGAGACGACCTTGGAAATCTTGGAATCAATCGGAAGTAGCAACGCTATCGGAACTGAGTGGGATAGACGGCCGCCGGAGACTAAAGAAGGCAGGAGAGAAAGTCGCAGACCTGCTTCGAGGTTAGTTTCGCTAGTGATCCGCGTTGAATGGTGGACGTCTGCAAGTGACGGCGCTTTATCCGCAGCGGTTGACGTTAAAATGTTTACTTTGGACTTCTCGTTACGGAAATAGTTCTCGAGCGCCGCGAGTAGATAGTTGAACGACTTGCGCCGAAGACACAGCACTGTCCACCCACAGACCCACTCGTCTGCTTCTGTCAGGGCTCGCTTTTTCTACGTTTCGTTTACTTTAGACCTGCGTCTCAGGAAATAACGTGTTCGATTCAGATTTTCTGCATTCGTGGAGGGATAGGTTTCTCAAGAGCCGAGTTCGTTGACATCCCACCACGCAGTTTCGTCACTCTCCAGCTCGTGTCGGCAAAGATCCGATTGCGGAACCAAAGAGCGAATGCGATATCTCGACTGATACCGAACGAGTACTTCTAGTACGCGCGATGTTGAGTGAAACTGTCAACGGAACACGTCCGAAGTGTCGCAGTCAGTCCCAATATTAGTCAACATGCCAATCCTCCTCGGAAACATGTCCTTGGAACATGTTCCTCGTTCCTCCTGCGACTAGTCTGCCTGGCTGCTTATGCAGTGTATGTAGGGTACACAGTTTGTCTCAGACCGCTTCTGCCTTGAGAAGGTCCACCGTCCACGGTCTGAATGAACGGCGTTTCTCGTAGCAAGTCGGCGACACGCGAGGTTCTGTGGACGATGATTTGTTTCGGATACTGATTGTATTCAAATTCGGATTTATAGCGAGCTGCTCGCGTAACAGCTTCGATTCTCTCACGATCACGCGTGACAATGGTACATCGTCTCGATTAGGACATTCTATCCAAACGAACAAAGTCCTGCATACATTGTTCGACGGAGCTACTGAGTAGCATGAGCTTTCTGAGACCTCGATTCGCACAATCAACGAACTTTGAGTTTGCATTTCATCCAAGTTTGCTCGAGCCTGAAATTCCTTGCGCGAAAGCACCGAGAAATTATCGACGATCAGAACCATCTCGGAACCAGAACCCTTTGAGCTCTGGCGGACGTTTTCCGAGGCCTAGATGGGTTTCGAAGAGAGAATATTCCGTTTTGGAACGCGCGTTCCGATCCTGGTTGGGTCGAACTCCCGAAATAGATGAGTTGGAGAAGAGTTTCTCGTCGTGGTTTGATCGGATGATCGTCTTTCGAGTTTTTTCTTCGCTCCTTCTTCTGATCAGTCCTCGTCTTTGGAGGGAGGCGGTTCGCCAAAGCGAAAGCTCACTTTTTGAGGCGAGATATGAACTGCAGAACTCGTTTTCGCCAGTGACAGCTCTGTGGGAACTGTCTATCGTTTCGTTCTGCTTTCGGCGACGCCACGAGAGTTCCGGCGTCGGCTCGCGGCTCCATGAATATGAGGTCAGGGTGTAATGAGGCCTGAGTTGGCCTCACATTCGGACGACGGAAGTTGTTTTGTCTTCAAGCGGCACAGACTTCCTCGTCTCGAAAATATTTGTATTCGGAAAAGTCGAGCTTTCACTTCTTGCAGCTGTCGGTGTGAATGATCTAATCGCTTGTTGTCGACCCAACTCCAGGATGCAGGTCACGGCAACTCTGGAATCGTTGCGCACTTTTAATCACTGCGATAGTGCGTCACGTGCCACGGAGCCGCGAAGACTCTCCGCAGAATACACGAGTGCTTCGATGCCATCGACCATGTTCCTGAATTTCCGATCCCCGAAGCTTTGTGAAAGCGTTTCGTGTACGAAATCAATTTCAGTTTTGAAGTCACCGAATCGGAATCTGAGACTTTTCCGCCGAAATTTCCAAGGTCCGAGAAGAGGAAAACCCTAACGGCTGCGGAGTGTTGAATCTCAGAGAGTAAAAGGAGCGTTCGGATGAACCGAGTGTGCGCGCGTCTCCGAGGGATGCCAAAAACACCAAGTCTCTGATTCCCTCGGGGTAAGGTAGCTCGACGCAACTCGGACATAAGCAATGCGAAGCCGGCTCTCAACAGACTCGTACTGAGAGGAACAGACGTTTTTGTTTGAGTGCGGCGCGGCGGCGAGAAAAAATAAAACTGTCTACACTCCCAAACAAACACAGAGTAGCTTCCAGGCCTGTTCTGACCGGCCGAGAAAGGAAACACTCTCGATACCGCAGCAGAAGTGGAAGTGATTTATGCGCATCGGAGGAATACTTCCACGAAACCAAAACGATCGCCCGGTTCGAAGATGACAAGATCAGCCGCAGATTCCGAGCTCTAAACAAGCTGGAAAAGAATAGTCCTTCTCCCTCCTAAAACCTCGAGTCCCCTGAATTCGCGTCTCTGCGGCTTAGCCTCAAGTGAGAGTGAGAGACTTCACGTGCGATCGATTCATTTCTAAAAATGTGCGCACTTCGAGCGTACAAACTCCGTGAAGTCCGCGGCGAAATGTCCTGCCCAACTGCTCCTAGAGGAAGGAGAACAAAGGTCTCCATTATGTTTTCGCGACAAATTGAAACGTCTTCAGGAGCGCGACATGATACGATTCCACGCGGCCTGGGGTGCGGAAGGGCTTCTTGTGGACTTTGCCTTCCTGGCTGGGTGCATTGACGTCAGACGCCTCGCAAATGTGTTGAGACAGTTTCCTACAAGCGAGACGACGGGAGCAGATGCTCAAAGAGCTGGCTTCACCTAGTCTCGTATTCAAACCGGAGGGTTTAGGCCCACTTTCGCCGAGAGATTGGCTGCATCCACTCGCCTGAGATCTGAGCGTTTCCACTCATCTCGGCCATAACCCGGAAAAATTGCTTGGTCCCTGACCTCTCGTGGCTCCCGAGCTGCGTGCACAGGACAGCCTGGAGGAACCCTGCTCGGCTTCTCGCGAAAACAAGACCTTCTCTGCGACGGAATTTTTATTTTGTTTCTCTTTCCGCTGCGCTCCGACTCGTTTGTTTGTTTGTTCCTTCGATGAACGCTCGTCGGTCTTTTGTCAAACGTCAACTCCGCGTCGGAGATGGTTTCGTCATCCGCTGAACGAGTGTCAAAATTAATCAACGGAGCATTGTCGATTGCTTTGTTTACTGTCGCGCGAGCGCGCTGACAAGTGAACGCCGCCGTTGCGTCGCGTCATTAAATATTCCATTAGTGACATGATATTTCATCTTGGATTGGATTAGCCGTTTTTGTCTCGTCGATCGGATCAGCTGATCGCTCCGAGATTTGTTGATTTGCCGCCCCCGCCGTCCAGGATCCGATGTGTGTATCAATGAAGTGCACAAACGATTGACTGACTGACTGACTGACTGACTGACTGTGGAACGGACGGACAGGATGGTTTGTTATGGTGGCAGCTTAGAGGTTCTGCTGACAATGCTGCTCCACGCCACACAAAGCTTGTTCGAAGAAACGCCATCCAAGCGATTCGAGCAGGCCAGCCGGCTGCCACTATTGGGTCTCTCTTTCACAAAGCTTCTTGCTTGTTGTCAATGGTGTTGTGATTGATAGTGGACTAGACCGAAAACAATAAAAATATACGGTTTTGCTACTTCATACTCGAGCGATCCTCCTCGAAAGTCGTCATTCGATGAGGGGCAGAATGGAGGTATCCGAAATGTCCTTTGTTTCCTCCGTTCTGGTTCGCGAAAAACCGCTGTCGGTCACGGAGCAAGAGTGAAGCGGAACACTCGCAATGGAAGCCGCTCTTGAATTCTACTAACTGCGACAAGAGAAACATCTTTGAGTTATTTCCAACCGAGTCCGAGCAATTTGGAGCGGGGCCAAATGGCATTGCGGTTGACGTTTGTCCCTCTCGAACTCCGCCGAACGGGTCGTCCGTCGTTGGCAACTGGCGAACTGACTTTTCGGCGGCGGCCGAAGAGTTCCGATCGGCTTTCTCTTCGTTTTCTTCCAACTACCAGAGTGGATCATGTACGCGATTTTGTGAGTTATAGAATCAGGAGTGGATGTCCTGCCCCCCCTCCTCCCCCGACTGCTTTCTCTCGAACTCCTGAAGCGTCCAGTGTATTATTTTCAGTCGAAATGGAATCCCGACTGATTCATGGTCCTCGGCTTGTCCTTCTTGTCTCTGTTCACCTCTTCCCGTTCTTACTCACTGGCGGGAAAAAGACTCATTCTGTGAAACCGAAAATACGACGAAAGTTTCCACCGCCTCCGCTGTTTTCAATTGCCAATGATTCAGTCGGGAGGGGGGGGGGGGGGGGGAGGGGAGGGGGTCTTATCTGGGCGATGCATTGAGAAACCGAATCGCAGAGGAATATCATTGTCTTTATTCTCTGAGACCATCCCTTTGTTCGGCAGACTGCCTTCTCATCGACGAGCTTCTTCTTTTTGTGCCCGTCTACAATGTATCAAGAACTTGGATGAGAGCGCTTCGAGCTTAAGCAGCGGCGGCAGCAGCGGGGGCGGCAGGAGCGCGCATTGCGGACCGAAGGCGTGAGAGTTGGCGCACCGAGCTTCGTTTTTGGCGCCGTTTCTACCGCATTCTCCTTCAGTCGTTGTTGTTTTCATTGTCGCTGCTGTTGTTGTCGACGACGACGACGACGTCAGATCTGTTGTGATGACGAACTCGAGTACCGCGGGTACTGCGGTGTCATTCTGAGCTGGCCCCCGTTGTACCCGACCCGAGAGGCCGCTCATCACAACCGCCGATTTTCGCGACACATATCCGACGGCGGCGTCCTCGCATAGAAAACGATTGAGATATAGTTTCTTTTTTTTTTTCGCGAAAATAAGAAGACAAGCTATTGATCCGCGCAGGCGCTCTGTCGAGTGAGTCTGTCGGTTGAGGGGAAGGGTCGCGCGGGCCTTGAGTCTGTCCGTTGGTGCTGCCTCTTTGTACAGGCCCGCTCTGCAGTGTAGGATACTTAGCAGAAGGTCCTTGCTTGCAAGCACGCCAACCAGACCGCCCGCCCGCCCGCTCGTCCGTTTGTTCGCTGGGTGTTTGTCTTGGTGAAGACGGATATTCTATCGCGGTACTGTAAGGAATCGGTTTTCGTGAGGACGTCGGCCCCTCCAAGGACTTCAGCGGCTGCGGCGGCGGAAAGAAGCGGAGACCGAGATGCATCGAGAGGCCGACAGACTGTATTTATCGTCGACATCGGTGGCCGATTGATCGATAAGAGCCAGTTGTGAGAAACAAATTCTTTGAATGGCGGCGGCGGCGGCCCGGTCAAACAACGTTCAATATCGCCGTCCATCGGTACAAGTCACACGCTTGGAAGGAGTGATCGAGGGGGGAGGGGGCGGTGGGGGGAGGGAGAATCAAGGGTATCTAGAAGTACCACGTCGGGAGGTTTCGTTGCAAGAATGCAAAGATTCGATGTTTGCGATGGTGACGGAGGCGTGATCTGAGCAATTTGTCAGCCACCTGAAATATTTTGCAAGAAGTGCCAAGCACTCAGTCGAGCAGGAAGAGGAGTTTGTTGGCTTGCAGGCAAACGGGCGGTCGGTCGGTCGGTCGGTCGGTCGGTCGGCCGGGTGGCTAGCGGGATGCTTGGCGGGCGGACGGCGGGCTGACGGCGGGAAGGCAGCCTGGCTGGCTGGCGGTCAGGCAGGAACCTCTAGGAGAGATGATGTCTCGTCGAGGGAGGAGGGTAGAAGCGTGAAGCAGTCACCCATCCAGGCAACTAGCCAACAGCCAGCCATCCAGCCACCAGGCGGCGGGCAAGCGGCAGCGGTCTCGGCGGCGGCCGCAGCAGCAGCAGCAGCAGGACGACGAAGGAAGGAAGGAAGGAAGGAAGAGAACCTGGTTACCCTTCCCTAGTTGCGCACTCTTCGCGAGCGAGCGAGCGGTGGGTCGGTCGGTCGGTCGACAGGGAGGGCGAACGTAGATCGTCAAAGGCGACTCAGTCAGGCCACCTTACATTTGCGGAAAAACTAGAGCCCGAATCCTGCAGCGACAGGAGCAGCTCCTCGCGAGCCAGGAGCTACCAAGTTACTTCACCAACCAGCCAGCCGCCCAGCCAGCCCAACGACCGAGGCAGGCAGTGAACGCGCGAGGCAGGCAGGCAGGTAGCGAAGCGAACCAAGCAACCCGATCCGAACTGGGTAACCGCTCGCTCGATCGGTCGGTCGGTCGGTCGACGATCTCCGTCTGACTACTGTGTGACTGGAGTCGTGGTCATCGTGGCCGTGCTCGAAAGCAGGAGCAGCGGCAGCAGCAGCAGCAGCAGCTCGCCAGACCCCTGCGACTTGCCAAGCTGCGTTGCCCTTTGTGAATGAAAACCCTTCGAACAGCATCAGCAGCAACCACGGATCCTAGTGGTCAAAACTCGTCACTGTTGTTACCGCCACCTTTGTCGTTGAGTTGGTCGTCGGCGTCGCCCCCGTTGTTGTTAATGTCGGGTGAACCGTGATGGCAGGCAAGCCCGTCGCCTGAAACTGCACAGTCCTTCAGCACACAAGTTCTCTAAGCGCCCATTGATCGACGACGACGACGACGGACTGATCGCCGTTGTTGCCGTTGTTGCCGCTTCCAAAGCAGGAGCAGCAGCAGCAGCAGCACAACCCCCTTCATCACCAGGAACCTACTCACGGATTCACTGAGCGCACGGACTGACGACCGATTGACCGACTCTTGCTCGAGTGTCTGTCTGACTGTCCGTCTATCTATCAGAGTGCTTGACTGAGTGTCTTTCAGTCATCTGTCTGTCTGTCGGTCTGAGGTGAATCCAGTGTCCGTCTTTCGGCGTGACATCAACCGAAACGCCAGCAACCAATCGGGGTCGTGCAAATGGATGGATGGATAGATGGACGGATGGGCGGACGGACGAACGAACGAACGAACTGATTCATTGGCCGGTTGCTTGATCGATGGATGGATTGATTGATTGATTAATTGTTCGACTGTTTGAGTGACCGACGACCATCCGAAGGATAAATCTGGGCCTGCCATCGGATAACCAGAAACACAACCGGCCAGCGTGCGCGCGTGCTTCGTTTGTAAGTCAGTGTGTCCGTCTGCTTTGACTGACTGACCGTCTGACCGACTGACTGACCGACTGATCGAATGTCTGACTGACTGACTGACTGCGTGACTAACCAACCAACCAACCAACCGACTGACTGACTGACTGGCTGACCGTCTTTCTGTCTGTCTGTCTGTCTGTCTGTCCATCTCGAGTTAGGTCAACTCCAAGTGAGAGACACGAAGTGACGCCCGTTCGCGTCCTGCAATTGCGTGTGACCCCCGGCAAGCGAATTCGCTCGACCGACCGCCTGGATCGTTTCGAACTCATGGCCCTGTGTTAAGCCTAGTGCAGCAGCAGCAGCCGCCGCCGCCGCCGCCGCCGCCGCCGCAGCCGCAGCTAGGCCATGTGACAGACTTTTGTATGATCGTCTTTTTTGTGTGTCGAAACTTAAGTAACAGTGCTCAACGGCCTCAAAACGCGCAAGACCGTTCAGAAAGCAGGAGTTTGTCGCCATGCAACGGTAAGACCTCTAGTGCATGCAACGTTCATGCTTCGTAGTAAAGGTCACTGGACCATTTTCCGGAACGGAGAGACCGACCGACCGACCGCTCTTTCACTCAAACCCGCCAGCGAGCAGAGTAGCATTGAAACAAGCCACGACCAACTAACCTGGCGTCACCGAAAACAGATCGAGTGTCTCCGAACGATTCAGAGTTCGAGGAGGTTGTTTTCCTTGTTCGGTCGGATCGACGCGACGACAGTTGACGGTGATCTCGCGGCGATGCTCGTAAAGAATCAAAAATCAAACATAGAACCAAGACCAGGTCCTCCGCTCCTGCTGCTGGAGTTAATCAGGCCCTTCAGAACACCTGTGCCGTGATCGAAGGCCGAGGGCGGAATACCAACTCCGCCTTCATTCGCAGATATTCGCACGCAATTAGCTGCTCTGTTCGTTGCTCGCTTCAGCGGCTAGGTCGTCTAGTTGCTCTGTCCGATCGCTTCTTATCCTTTTCCTTTCTGGTATGCGTTGCTCCGCTTCGAGCTGAGATGCCGAACCAAAGTAACCGAACTCGACCAATGGAGAGAGATAAATGCCGGCTAGAAACAAAAGAGATGGGCCGTTAGCCACACTCATTGACTACACTCTGAAGAGTCATGCCTATTTCTCCAACCACCCAAACTGCCAGGCAAGCAGACCTACTCTTATACTACTGTGAATCTTGTCGCGTTCCCTCGACGTCGAGGAACGAGGATCAGATCCTGCGGAAAAGGAGGAGGAGGAGGAGGATTCATCGAAGTATACCATGAGCTAGAGGAGCTCGGTGTATTCATTGATGATAGCCGATCTTGTTGTTGTTCCGTCGTCGTCGTCGCGCTGCTTTTGATGGTGCTAATGTCATCCTACACTGGCACTGAGGGCATCAAGACCAGCCGCCGCCGCAGCGGTGACGGCGGCGGCGGCGACGGCGGTTATTGTTAGTTTGATCGGCGGCCGAACGAGCCTTTTTTAGATTGTGTTTAGCTTGGCCTAGTTGAGAGTTGGCCTAGCGACCGTAAGGGACTTCCACATGTATTGGCAATGATTTATAGAGATGTAAAGAAGTGGTAAAGTGCGCACCGAATTCACATCATCGGTATGCGTGCCGCCCCGGCTGCATAGCGAGAAGCACCGGCGGCCGGCTGCAGCATCATCTCGGAAGTCACGGCTCTACGACTGGAATAGTCGCTCGACGGCGGCGGCGGCAGCGGCCTGAGTGTGCAGGTCCAGATTCTCTCGAGATCGCCCTCCATATTGTCTAGGCTGCCGCCGTCGCTGGGAACTCGGCTATTTCTGGCGAGTCACTGCTTGCTGCTGCTGCTGCTGCTGCTTCTTTCACGCAGAGTTTAGCGCGTGCGGGCCGCCGCTTGCTCTCCCGACAACAAAACGTTGTCTGACTGCTCTCGCGAAGCGAATTCAAGAGCGAGCGGCGAATGAGAACGCTGCCGGTGGGAACCGACGGCGGCGGCGGCGGCGAGCAGCAGGGAGTTCCTGAAACCGAGGACGCGGAGAAGGTATCGGGCGCGCGCACACACACACACACACACACTGAGATCAATCAAACAATTGACGCCGATCGGAGACGGAACGTTTTGGAAATCGCTTTCGAATCAAGCGGGCTCTTCGCGGCGAAGCGGGTTCGAGGATTTATTCGAACACAAGTCTCGATCGGAGGAGAGTTCTGCAGCTGAGATAGATCTTCTCTGAATTCATCCATCCTTCACTCACCCTGCTCTTCCAGCTCTTCAGTTCCCGCTCTCTCTCCGTCTGTCCTCTTCTTCTCGCTGGATGTTCGCCGCGACGAAGGTCTCTGCGAACGAGTTTCTGATTGTCGGATTCCCACCTGGTTTTCCGAGAGACAGGAATTCCTCAAAAGAACGGAGGACCGAGAAGAGGAGAAATTCAATCACTTCCCACCATTCCGTTCGGCGAGCAGCTCGCGATTTCCACGGGGGTCGTGGATGGTTTCGACCGTGGGAATAAGCCGCGAGCTGCTAAGACTTCCGGCTTATTCCTGTCTATAAGGAACTAAAAACGTCGCCCGTCGTCGTGAAACCGTTGTCTGCGTGCGCTCGACCAGAGCTCGCAACCGAAGATAACGCAGCGGACATGAGATATCGCCGAAATCCGAGCACACCGGGAAATCGGGTGCCGTGAAACCACCATCGCTCCGTTTTCCCGTCCGTCCCGGTTGGTCATGCTCGAGATACGGCGGCCATCGTGTCGTTGCTGACAAACAGAGTCCTAATCCGACCTCACACGCAATGTCTTCCTGTTGTAACTGCTGCGAGTATAGTTGGTGAAAGTCCTGATGTCGTTGTTGTTGTTGGTGGTGGTGGAGTCGGCCGGGCTGCAAACTCCGTCGGGAAGGGCTTCCAGCCACGCTGTTCTTATCTGCTACTGCTTTCTCTCGGTTTGCCGGTCTCGGACGGACGGACGGACGAACTGGCCGAGAGCGAAGAGTGGGTTTCTCGGCTCCGGCTCGCCGGCTCCACGGCTGTGTGCAAAAGAGAAATCCACAGCAGTGGTGTGCAGGGCTGCAGAAGAAGCAAAACGCACAAGAGGGACGGAAGTTATTAGGAGCATTGATAGCCGGCCTGGCTGGCTGCCGGGCGGCCCGTCTGTCCGTTAAACATACCCAACCAGCCAGGCGGCTAGTCAGCTAGCTAGTCGGCCATCCTGTTGTGACGCCTCGGGCTACAGTATTGAGCTAGCAATATCCGACCGCAGCGTCAGCATGTCAGCAACGCCCGCGGTCGCCCAGGAGCGGTCCCAGCCGCGGCGAAATGCGCTCGCTGACCTTTAGTCGCTTTCTCCGAGCGAGCGAGCGAGTGAGATAAGAACAAGTTTAGCTATCAACGTTCACGGACGTCGCAGCGACATGTGCGACCGTCCAATCGTTCGTTGGTCTCTTGGCTCACTCGTCGTCGACCACGTCTCTACGATGGCGACAGTCCCCCACCCCCTTCTCGAAAGCGACGGAGAGGACGTCTCTCACGAAGGCGCCGCCGGACGAGTTGACCACCGAAAAGAGGACATCGGGAATATTCGCGCTCGGCTTCTGGATATCGGTGTCATATGGATGCTGGCGAAGTCTATAAATTGGTCGGTTGTGTAAAATCAGCTCTCCCGGATCGAGGGATGAATCTCCAGAGAAGGTGGCGCCGTCTGGAGACCACGTCGAACACCGAACTCATGAACGATTCCCTCTTCTCCCCACTGCAGAGAAAGGGCATGCCGACAGACAGACAGACAGACAGATAGAAGGCTCTATAGACGCACGCACGCACCAACAGCTCACATGCTGAAGCGCGAGGAAGATGAAAAAAAAAAAATCCTTATTTGTTCACCACGGGATTCCGAGACGATTCTCCAAACAAACTCTAAACGATCTCCGGAATCTTCTGAGCACACTTCGTCCGAAGGGAAGAGGGAAAAATTCAGTACACAAACACACGTTTGTTATCCATCCGTTCGGATCACGCCCTGCTGGCGCCGCCGACTCACTGACTGACTGGCTAGCTAGCTGATGTTTAATGCAATACTTGACAAGCAAAATATTCAATAGGACGTCAGTTCTGAGTAGGTAGCTGTTTTTTTTTTCCACCGAAGGCAAATCTTTGTTCGCTGATTCGGTGAAGGAGGAGGATTCCTGTGAGTTTCGGCTTGAAAAATTCACGCGCAGAGAGTCGTTCGCTTCCAGATTTGATCAAATCTGGATTTTGGTCGGACATTGACAGAAACGAATTCTCCCCTCACCTAATTCCCAGACATCGGAGTAGAATCTTGACGGGCATTTTCTATTGCCGTGCCGCAGAGTGAACACACAAAAGCCTCGGAGAGAGAGGTGCGCGCATCGCTATGACAGATTGGTCATGGCATCGGACGTCGTTGCGCGGCGAGTGTCACTGAAAACTTTGCACTTCTTGTTGTTGTCTTCGGCTTCTCGGCTGTTTCGGGCATCGTCGACGTCTCGCTCGTTGCAGCCGCCGTCGTATCTCGTGTTCAGAAGTTTTGACGCTCGTTAGCAGCCCGCCGCCAGTTTTTTTTTTTGCCTTTCTTCCGAGACGTGCTGAGAGTCTCGAGATTACTTCAAAACGAGGAAAAGGAGAATATGCTTTTTTTCTTCTCCTCCCTCGGCCCCGTCCGCTCGGCTCGAACGTGCCAAGACACGCCGAGCATCTCCCTGTGAAGTGCGCTGATTTATTGATTACTTATGGAGTTCGTCGTTGTCATGATCGCAGCAATATCCAGCGTCTGTCTCGCTGGGCGAGAACGTGTGGGAGTCGGTGAACGGATATTCACAGGTTGTCTTCTCTTGCAGGTCACCCGTATGTCGTCTCAATCGTTCCTGCCCCCGACAGCCTGCCAACTCACCTTGTTTAACAATCACTCCTGTAAGTTCATCCGGGGACTCGATTTCGTCATCCAATTTGGAAAACACGATTCCGCTTTACGACGTTTGATCGAAAATTCCGCGCCGGCTTGCTCTTCCTCGGCGAGAAGAAGCGAAGGCAGGAAAACTTATTAAAAAAAAAGCTGGGCCAACAACAAAACTCATCAGCTAGCTGCCATTTACGCTAATGCTGTAATGTAGTCTAGACCTTCGCCGCTGGCTCTGATGAGACAGAGAGATCTCGGACACCGACCCGACAGCGACTGAGTGAGAGCTTTCTTTCCTTAGAGTTGCCAGCTTGCCAACAACAGCAGCCGCCTATGCTTAGAGACTTTGGTCCCGACCGACGGAGGCCGGTGGACATTTCTTCGAGGTCTGAAACAGCAGCAGCAGCAGCAGAGAAGCTGGTGTCGGCTATTCTGAACTCGGTTCCATCTGATTCTGCAAGGCCCGGCGCGCGCGCGAGCGAGCGAAAAGGTTGTTCACGCATACGAGATATGCAATTCCTCAGAACATTCTCGCTCAGCCCATGGTCGAGCTCGTCTCGAATTCGACGAAAACCATGTGTATTGGATCGTGCTTTCCAGTTTGTTGTTGCTGCTCACTTCATTTGAAAGAAAAATGTGAATATCAATCGAAAAAGCCTCATGAGAATCTTGCGCCGGTTGCCTCCCGGCGAGCTGTGCTCTAGAAACCGCAACTCGGAGGCGTTGCTTCGAGGAATTTTGATCTGAAGGCGTTCTTCTCGGAACCCTGATCGGAGTCCGTTCGGTATCACGGTTTGAAAACCGACCAAACATTTGATATTGACCTTCGACCTTTGAAAGAATAAAAGAAAACGATCCACATGCAGTGAGGGACGATGTTGTCTCACCTAACCCGCTGGCATGGAGATTATAACCGAAGGCGATTCGCTCGAATTCGTGAAGTGGTGTGAACCACCACTCTTCGGCAGCCAGGGGCGGAAATATGATGCAACTTGATGGTTGCATGCTTTCCCCTGAGTGCTTCGATCTCCGATTGGGAAGAAAAGCCAGGTGGCCGTTTTCTGAGGGGACTTCTGGCTATTGCCGGTTTCGTGTGACTCCAACCTCGCGGTTTCCTTTTCGTGCCAGGAGCCCGGGCAGCATAGATGAAGCGCTGAGTCCTTTCGGTTGAGTAGTCGATCACAAACGCGGTTTCTGAAAAGAAGACCATGTATGGAAAGATACGAAAAAGGTTCTCTTCGCCCCCCCCCCCCTGGGGCTGCTTCCCGCATGATAACGGAAGTTTCTGTTTCAAGGCTTCTTGAAACTGTTTTTCCTCCACTTTATCTAATCTAGCAGCGCGGTCGAAGTTCCAAGATGTGGCCGTTCCGGAGAACGCGTTATCTTTGAATCAAATCCGAGAGAATGTTTGAGTCCGCTAACATCGGCGAATTTTTCAGTTGCAGGCGAAGTGGTCCACTAGGTTGTCGTCGATGGTTGAAGGCGAAGCAAAGAGCTCAACACTTGTGACTCTCGTCTAACTATCGTGAAAACGGCCCGAAGACTGCTTTCCTGCTTCGTTATTCTCCTCGATAGAATCCTTGACCAAGAAGAACTCTGCCCTTACCAAGACTGCCATTGGAAGACTAACTGACTGACCTGTCCGTTAGTCTGATTGTTTGACTGTATGATTGTTTGAGGATCGTTTGTTTAATTGTGTCGAGAGAGGAATAAGAAAATAACGGCGACATCGACGACGTCGTTGAAGAAGAAACGAACACTGAGAAACGGATTCCTCGCACGCTCGCTGCGAGGAGAGCAACATTTAATCCAATCCCGCTGAGTCAAGTCAAGGAAACTGACCAAAGCAACCATGGCGCAGTTCACTGTGTCTGTCCAACAGCTCCGTGAGTTGATGGAAACTCGCGGCCATGAAGCCATCCAGAGAATCGTCGATGATTACGGTGGAATCCAGGAACTCTGCAAGTGAGTGCTCTGCCTGCCCACCGCGAACTTTCCTTTTACTGATTTCTCCTTCGCTCTTGTTACTATTCATCCATGTCATGTTCTCATTCCTAAGCAGCAGCAGCAGCAGCAGCAACCCCAAAATCGACCGATAACAATGCTGTTGCTCAAGACCTCCTCTTTTCTCGCAGAAAACTCCTTACGACACCCACTGAAGGTCTCTCGGGTGATGAACGAGACCTTGACGCACGCAAAGCGTTCTACGGCGCCAACTCAATCCCACCAAAACCGCCAAAAACCTTCGCCCAGTTGGTGTGGGAAGCGTTGCAAGATATGACGCTGATCATTCTGCAGGTATATAGCTCGAGCGAACGAACGCGAAAAGTTCATTCATATCGATGATCAGAGTTTCGTCCAATTCCAAGATGGCGTCGCTCCAACTAATAATGATGATTTGTTCCGCTCTCCAGGTGGCAGCTTTCGTCTCGTTGGTGCTGGCATTTATAGACCCAGAAGGTTCTTCTGAACAAACAGGAGAAGAAGCACATGAAGAAGGAGATTCGGGCGACTCAGAAGCAAGTTGGATCGAAGGAGTCGCGATCCTGGTTTCGGTTATCATTGTTGTCCTGGTTACAGCTTTCAACGATTACACCAAAGAGAGACAGTTCCGCGGTCTCCAAAATCGTATCGAGCAGGAACACACGTTCGCTGTTATACGCAAATCCGAGTTGTTGCAAATCGGAGTTGCCGAAATCGTCGTCGGAGACATTTGTCAAGTGAAATATGGAGATCTTTTGCCCGCAGACGGCATCATCATTCAATCGAATGACTTGAAAATCGACGAATCCACCTTGACCGGTAAGTGTCGTCCTCTGTTCGAGATGTTGACAAAGTTTTTCCCTGAATCCTCGACTCCAAATACGAAGATCTACTGCATCGGGTTTCTTATTCTCTTTGGTCCATCGTGCAGGCGAGAGCGATCACGTGAAAAAAGGTGAAAACTCCGACCCGATGCTGTTTTCTGGAACGCATGTGATGGAAGGATCAGGAAAAGTTCTTGTGACGGCCGTCGGTGTCAATTCTCAAGCGGGTATCATCCTCACGCTCCTTGGAGCCGCCAACAACGAGGGTGGCGAGAAGAGTGGCGAGAAAAAGCCCAAGAAAAAGGGTAAGCCTTCTGACAAGCTTTGTTGGATCAATGACCTCAACAGTAGTGGCCAATGATGAGAAGGAGCTGATTTTTTGGTTGGTTTTTGTTTTTGTTCCTTTCGGTTCGCCTCTCTCGCCTTCCACCGAGAGAACGCAGACGAAACACAGTCGCCTCTAGAATCCCGGCAATTGAATTAGTGCGAGAAAATCAAACGAACCCTGCGCAGCCGCTACCGTCCTGAGTTTTTCTCTTCTCGGCAAGAGGCGGCATGCTTCCATCATCGCTGGTAGAGCTACCGACCGATTGGATTGCTTTGTTTTCTCCGATTGAATGATTGATGAGTAATTCATCTCGGAAGCTTGTGTGTTTATCGATTCCGTTTCGTGTTTCGTTTACCGACTGACTGATGTTTCGTTATTCTGATAATAATAATAGTTTTCCGTAGTGAGATCGAGGCCCTGATAATGCGATCATGGCTTATTGAAGAGAAATTATAATATTACTAATTGCTACTACGAGTTGTAATACTGGTCCCGTTTCTCCTCTCTGTGTTGTTGGTACGTTGGTACTCGACAAAACAGATGCCAGACATTCTTCTCGTGCTGCAAACATAAGTTCGAAAACAGCTGTCCAAGGTAGAAAGTCCGTTTGGAGTAATTTCGGTGTCTATTGCGTGTTGTTGTTGTTGTTGTTGTTGTTGTCGTCTCAATGTCCTGATCGATTGGTTCTCCCTGTTCACATCCATCCTCGTCACAATCATATCTCTTTCAGTTCGTTTTCGCCATAATCGTTGTGTTGTTTGTCATCATTCGCAGATGATCGGAACGCGTTTCGTTTTAAAGTTCTTGTACCAGCTGCACGACGGGGGAGAGTTGCTCTTCCCCTTTTTTTGTGATCGAAGCTTTGAATTGAGTTGGCCAACAATCTGATGTTGATTGTCCGAGAGAACCGCTCCCATCTCAATCACCATCATCTCGAGCGCACAGATTCAAGAGAGGCTGTTGCTTCACGCAGCCGCCGCAGCATGTTCGAAGCCCTGCATAACTAGTTCAGAGGAGGGAATTTCCGTATTCGAATCGAACGTCGAGAAAACAAGAAGAAAATTTCCTCGGGGGAAAGCGGGGGTTGCCTTTGAACACGAAAACAACACAACGGTTCGAAGCTCACAAATTACCCATCAGCAGTTGAAAGCAGATGCAGTTCGTTAAGTTCGGTGGATATTTCAGCGAGTAGTCAACGGCGTCACAATGCTCAGACCGCGGACAGCAAAAATCATCAGGAATTATCTCCGTTAACTACAGGCCACGGTATTTTGTCCATGTCCAAGTTTTCGTGGGCCTTCTGGCCTCATCTGTCTCTGACGCCGAAGCCAGGCGAAGCTTTCCCTAACAAATTCCTTCCAACTTCCTGTTTCGGCTCCGACTGTAGGGCTATCTCACACACGCTCACTCTCTGCTGTGAAAATATGTGGATTCCGCTTCAAGCTTGAAAGACTGTCCTGTTGACTGATCCTGTTGGCAGCCTGTTGGAAATATTCGAGAGTCTGCGTTTCATCGTTTCGGAGTCGTTAAAAACTACTACCTACACAGAAAATACTCGAACTATCGTTTGTGCTCAACTGGTGACGGACACAAAGGGGGGGGGAGGGGGTGATCTTTTTGGAATCGGTGACGGGTCTTTTGCTGGTCCTTCTAGGAACGCTTGCCTTAATCCTTTCGCTTGAGCATCGCATGCTAAATGTTGTGTAGACGAATTCATCTGTAACTTCGTTCATTGAACCGTTGACTGATCGATCCGCCTCTGCTGCTCATCGACTGGTTCCTCCAGACCTTTGAAGTTCTTCTTTGTATTCGGCAACCTGGCGGGTCGCTCAGTCAACGAATCGACGATCGTCCGAACAGCTAATCCGTTTTCCAAAACTTCGATGACCGATTCCAGATGAGGAAGCCGAGGTCGGCATGCCTATGGCGGACCGGTCGGATGCCGCAACTTCACCAACTCGAGAGCGTGATGCGGAGGAAGAAGCTCATCGAAAAGAGAAATCAGTTCTTCAGGCGAAACTTACCAAGCTCGCGATTCAAATCGGATATGTTGGTGAGTGAAGTGTTTTCATGATCCCGGACCTGGATCGGGTGGCACGGAAGCTAACGCGGACGTCCGATGGTTTTCAGGTTCCGCGATCGCCGTTTTGACGGTTCTGATTCTCGTTGTGCGACATCTGATCACCGTGTTCGTCGTGCACCAGAGATCTTGGGCAACTGGTGATACTCAACACATGGTGAATTGTTTCATCATTGGAGTGACCGTTCTTGTGGTTGCCGTACCAGAAGGTCTGCCTTTAGCCGTCACCCTGTCGCTCGCGTACTCGGTGAAGAAAATGATGAAGGACAACAATTTAGTTCGTCATTTGGACGCCTGCGAGACGATGGGCAACGCGACCGCCATTTGTTCCGACAAGACCGGAACACTAACCACGAATCGTATGACCTGCGTGCAGAGTTTCGTCGCAGGCGTACACCACAAATCCACTCCGAAGTACTCTGACCTTCCAGCAGCAGCCGCTGATAAGATCGTCAACGGTATTTCAGTAAACAGCGCGTATACAACACGTATCATTCCGCCGGAGCAGCCCGGAGAACAGCCGAAGCAAGTCGGGAACAAAACAGAGTGCGCCCTTCTGGGTTACGTTAACGATATCGGCAAGGACTACCAGAAGGTGCGCGACGAGCTTCCCGAGGAGCAGCTGTACAAAGTGTACACGTTCAACTCGGTCCGCAAATCCATGAGCACCGTTGTCAGGCTGCCCAACGGCGGATTCCGAGTGTTCACAAAGGGTGCTTCGGAGATCGTCCTAAAGAAATGCACCTCCATCCTTGGAAGTAACGCCAAGCTAATGAAATTCAGTCCTGAAGATCAAGAACGACTCGTTCACGATGTTATCGAGCCGATGGCCAGCAACGGTCTGCGAACCATCGGTCTAGGCTACAAGGATTACATCCCTGAGAGCGTAGAACGCACTGACAACTTTCAAATTCCTTTCACCGAGGAGCCGAACTGGGAAGAAGAGGAAAATATCGTCATTGGACTCACTGCCATCGCCATATTCGGTATCGAGGACCCAGTCCGCCCTGAAGTGAGTATCTCCGTCTTGCTCGATCGTCGAGAGTCGTCTCCTCTTCAAGTTACTCATTCATTTGTGTCGTCTCTCTTCGCAGGTGCCGGAGGCAATTCGCAAATGTCAACGCGCAGGAATCACTGTGCGCATGGTGACCGGAGACAACGTCAACACTGCCCGCTCGATCGCTCTGAAGTGCGGTATCATCAAACCCACGGACGACTATCTTGTGCTCGAAGGCAAAGAATTCAATCGGCGAATCCGGGACGCCGCCGGCGACATCCAACAACATCTCATAGACAAAGTGTGGCCCCGGTTGCGCGTGTTGGCACGATCGTCCCCCACTGACAAATACAACCTCGTTAAAGGAATCATCGACAGCAAAATCAGCGACAATCGAGAAGTTGTCGCAGTCACCGGAGACGGGACCAACGACGGGCCCGCTCTGAAGAAAGCCGATGTCGGTTTTGCGATGGGCATCGCCGGCACCGACGTCGCCAAAGAAGCGTCGGATATCATTCTCACTGACGATAACTTCACGTCGATCGTCAAGGCCGTCATGTGGGGACGCAATGTTTACGATTCAATTGCCAAGTTCTTGCAGTTCCAACTGACTGTCAACACGGTCGCCGTCATCGTTGCGTTCACGGGCGCGTGCGCAATCGAAGACAGTCCCCTGAAAGCCGTTCAGATGCTCTGGGTCAACCTTATCATGGACACTTTGGCCTCGTTGGCGCTCGCCACAGAGCTGCCGACGCCGTCGTTACTTTTGAGAAAGCCCTACGGCCGAACTAAGCCGCTAATCTCACGAACGATGATGAAGAACATCCTCGGCCACGCCATCTACCAATTGTTCGTGATCTTCATGCTTCTGTTCTTCGGACCAAACATCTTCGGTTTCGAGAACGGCATGGGCACTCGTGTTTCGGAGCATTTCACAATGATCTTCAACACATTCGTCATGATGACACTCTTCAACGAGATCAATGCCCGCAAAATCCATGGCGAACGAAACATCTTCGAGGGCTTGTTCACCAACCCGATCTTCTACAGTATACTGATAATTACGGCGATCGCCCAGTTTGGTATTGTTCAATACGGAAGTGTGTTCTTCCAAACGAAAGAACTTTCTCTCAGTCAATGGCTATGGTGCATCTTCTTCGGATGTGGCACTCTCGTATGGGGGCAATTTATCACCTGTATCCCAACGAAACGAATTCCCAAGGTAAGTTCGTCTGCTAGCACCCCGACTCGGCCTAGTAGGATAATAATTCACAGCTTTCGGATGATCCGCAACCGGAACTAGCTTTCATGTGTCGGTTTGTGTGTGTGTGTTGTTGTTGTTGCTGTGTCAGTAGAGAACTGCGTCGAACATGTGTGAATGTGAAGTGTGAGCTGCTGCGCGATTGTTCACATACAGTTGCCACGCGTACACATCGCGAATACCGACGATAGTGATGTAGGAGACACTTCCGTAGCGATTGACCCTTTATGGGGTGAAGAAGGCGCCGGATAGTCGTGGAAGTCGGTCGAGAAACGAAAACAGAAGGAGTAGAAGCTAGGAACGAGAAGTCAATGCGAAGACGACCTTCTTTTGCAGACACCTGAGGCAACCGTTGTCTAAGCCAACTATACAAAATCACAATCGATTCAGAGTTTCGAACCGAGTACATACTCGGTCACTCCCCGAAGTCGGGTTCATTTTCGCTTGATGAGTAACTCGCACAGTTTTTTCAAAGGGCATTTAGGGTTTCCTTTTTTGTATTGAATCTTTCGCGGACTCTTCCGGCAGATTCCGCGAGACTTAGTCGCAAAAGCATTGTTGACGACTAGAACCCCTGACAAACTACGTCGGCCATAGTGAATCAGGAGACAAGTGAAAGTAGATGTCCGCTCCCATCGCTGTGTGGGAGATTCGACAAAGTTCGACTCCAGGATCAGAAACAAGCAGTTATTGAGGGCGTCGCCGCAACCGAGTGAAATGAAACAAAACGAGAGGATCTTGAGGTTCTATCCTCTGTCGGGATAGAATGAATTGAGTCGTGCCCAATTTTTCTACACGTTTTGATCATCGGGACGCCTCTCCATTTCCATCCTGCTCTCCGAACCACACACGTACACGTAACAGTGTCGACCACCGATCGATGTCTGGACATTGTTCCCGAAACATTCAATCAAGCGCTCACCCAATGACTCATGTTGTCGGGGCCTGACTCGCGGTACTCTGACTGTTGCTGCCGGAGGAGTGGGCTGAGAAGCCGGCAGTGGCGACATCTTCGTGATTCGGCAGTCAACGATCGACCACCACCAGCAGCAGCACAACTTGCAGCCCGAATTTTACACGAGACCACAGCAACAACATCTATCTAAAAGCAACCCGACAGCCAGCCGGCCAGCCGAGGATTTCCGAGCGTGGTCAGTTGATGAGATTGTGAATCATGCCACGATTTCGTGCATTACACTGGCTGATTGATTGATCAATGATTGGTTGATTGATTGATTGACCAATGGGCAATCATTGCTGCCTATAGATCTCCCTCTCGAGATAGAAAGTCGAATCATGCAGCCGGCCGAGCGATTGACAGGCTGACTGACTGACTGAGATTAGATCTGAGATGTAGAGGCTGATTCGAACAGTTGCTCTTATTATTCTATTCTTATCTCCTTCTTCTTGTGGTTGACATTATTATTCTGATGATGATGATGATGATGATAATGCTGAGTTACTAGCGCTGCCGCTGGCTACTTGAACGATTGGATGAATGAATGATTGATCGATTCATTGATTTGCTAATTGATCCATCGACCGATCGATCCATGAATAGAATTCCTAAAGGCTCTCCTGTTGGAGATCGATTGCGACACTAATCCGAATCATTTGATTCATCGATGGAATACGGTTGAGCGATCGATTAGCTAATCGATGATCGAAAACATGTCACACATAAACACCGCCGATTATGTATATGGCCGATGGATGAGCGAATGCTTTGAGTGCCGATGGGAATGGGCAGGTGGCGACGAGGAGAAAACGTTCAATCATTCTTCCATTAATTCATCACTTCATCAATTTCATTCTCTGCTGAATATTCCGCTTCTTCTGCCGAATCCAGTGCAAGTGGAACTCGTCCATTCTCATAGATCTGTCGCCTCTCTTCAGTTTGAACTTTCGTTCTTCCGCTCCTCGTGCTAAGAGTCGAGCGATCTATGGAAGATGTCACGTTTTGGGTAAAACCTCGCACTACCGCAGGCCCAATGGCGTTGAATACATTCTCTTGCCCCGTGATGTTCTCCTATCGAATGATTGTAAAACGTCGTTCGAGGATCCGACACACGAGTTCCACTCACCGACATTGTGTGAGAGAGCGAGAGAGAGAAACACCGAAAAACTAGGACAGACCGAGTTGGAACTTCTCTTTCGTTGTCGGCGGAAGTGCAAGCAACAGCAGCAACAGTTGATCCTAGTCATTATTATCATAGGTTGTTCTTATGAGTCCATATCACGATGGCATACCAACGGAGAATCTATAAGATTCGTTGTGTTGGGTTCTTGATTTCGTTGTCTGAAGTCGTTCAGTTCGTTATGCTGAGTTCGGTGATCATTCTTTTCGTACAACATGTGACCACGAATTGTGGTCGTCACTCTCGTTCATTTGATCATCTAGGTCGCCTTGACCCGATAGACTAGTGGCTTTCTAAATCGTTCTCGTAGCCAACTAAATCATGGCGCAGTAGCAAGCAGACAAAAGTTGTTGTCCAAACTAGTCGACGACAAAGTAGCCCCACAGCCTCCATTGCCACCACCTCCATCGTTTCCATCTGCCGCCACTTCTCTGCCCCTGTCTATCTGCTCGCTAAAATTTGATACGCGAAAATCCTAATCTCTAAACTTGTTCGAGTTTCTAGCCGCGGCTGTGAGATTTCTCTGTTATACTAAACTCTGCAATGAGCAAGCTTGTTGTTGTTATCTTGAACAATGCAGTCTGTCTGTCTGTCTGTCTGTCTGTTTGCAGCAGCAGCAGAGGCAGCGTGTCGTCCTATTGAACACGTTCTCACTTTGAGTTCTAGCGATTTAACCCTCAAAGGCCTTGTCTCCGGGTTAAGGAATGATCTGAAAACAGTGTATCATTTTCTTAGTGGATCTTATAGGTTCTCAGTTGCTACTACTACGGCTTTGCCGGTTCGAATAGACTTGCCAGCGGTTGCCAGCAACGCGAAACTCACTAACGTATGATTCTTTATAGACTTTCACATGGGGCTCAGGCCCAGTGGAAGAACACGCCCATTCGTCCCTCGTGGAAGATGGTTCTTCCGGATCCCTTTCTCAGGATGTCAAGCGGACTGGACAGATCCTTTGGATTCGAGGACTTACCCGTCTCCAAACTCAGGTATGTGAACTTGCTTTCGAGACTTTCACCCCGCCCTCGGCAAACAAACCTACGTAAGCGCGTGCAGATTTACCTCAAGTACCGGCCGTGTCCGTCGTGCGTGCATCTGTCTGACCTTTTCGTGCACCTGTTGATGTTGAGACGCTCAAACCATCAATCGGTGGATGGATGGATGAATGGATGGATAGATCTATTCGTCCATCGACTTGCTGTCTGACATGTTGATTGAGTGATTCATGTACTGACTGATTGAAGTTTTTGGCATTGTCACTAATTGATTGATTGATTGATTCGTGAGCCGTTGATTGCACGGCCGGCCGGTACACGCAGTGGTTGCGTACGCTCACTCACTCATCTAGCCAAGAAGTGTTTATCTAGCCACGATCTATGATGAGTGTATAATCCACCTATTTTTTTTACCTAACTAATCAATCAAAGCAAACTTCGAAACTGTACCTCTTAATTAATGATGACGATGATCCCTATTTGATTCGATGTCCCTCTGCACATCTAGTTTAGTTTCGCTGCACAAGAGAGAAACCAAAACGGAGAGTACCTAAACGGATCAGTGAAAGTGCCCGCAAAAAATGCTAAACATTTTTCGTCAATTTTTTCAACGACGTGTTTCGTCTTCTCCTCGGTGGCGCTTTTGGTGAAGTCTGTTGGCGATAACGCTTCTCCGTAGTCGTTGTCGTCGTCAGAACCAGATCGCTGGGTTTTCTTTTGCGAGCCAGAGTCCACCGGGCTGATTTTGTTTTCATTTGATTCATTCATGGTGATGGTGAAGATGATGATGATGATGATGGTGATCATCAAAGTGCTGGTGATGATGACGATGATGATCGGAAACCTTTTAGCTTCCAGTTTGTCTTCCCCACTCACTGTCTAGTCCCTGTCCTCCCACGATTCGGGAATGTTTCCGTCTTATCTTTAACTCTGCATTGTGTCGAC
The DNA here is from genome assembly GCA_021527715.1 of Neoseiulus cucumeris. Lineage (NCBI taxonomy): Eukaryota > Metazoa > Arthropoda > Arachnida > Mesostigmata > Phytoseiidae > Neoseiulus > Neoseiulus cucumeris. The sequence goes on from JAJSRV010000106.1 coordinate 342,773, forward strand.
GAGCACAATCAATCGACTTTGACTTTGAGTACCACTACCACATTTACTACTACTACTACTACCATTATTGCCAACTACAAGCAGCTCGATTGTTGGTACCGATTTCACGACAATGACAACGACATTGACCAAACTTTTGAATTTCTAAAAGAGATTCCGCAAGCCTCGAGTTGACTTTCGCGACCGCCGAAAGCTGTCGCTTCTCTAAAAACGAACGACGCGGCCCGATGATGATGATGATGATGATGACAGACCCGATTGCCTGATTGATGACTGACTGTGGGAGGGGAGGGAACGTGCAATGATGATGATGATGATGACGACAATATGATTGGTGATCAAGTTCATCAAGAGTTACGACCGCTGATCGGATCGAGTCCCAGTTCTGACCTGGGATCGGTACTTCAACCTTTGTGAGATGCGAGCGGTCATGAAGAAGGAAGACTTAGAGGAACAATGACGTCAACGGTTCGACTTTGATTGCCAGCTTCCAGTTTTGAAGGTTGGGAATTCGATCCGTTCGGCGTACGTTTCCCGTCCTTGATCGAAGACGATAACTATTAGCGAGTGGCGACGAACTGTACTCGGAGGGATTCCTTACGCTCTCGCCTAGCTTGCCGTTGTAATTTTCGACGTCAACACGGTTCGCCTAATTAGGTTTTTCTGTAGTTTTCGATTTGAATAACGGCGGTGAAAGTGAAGCGGTTTGTTGATGAACTTGACTCGACGGAAAGCTGTTTCGAGCGCTTGGTTGAGTAGATGGGTTAAAAGTTTACTGATTGACAGCGGGAACATTTTGATCATCGCAGACAACAATGGCTAAATCGGATCGAACCGATTGCTGTTCTTGTTGCTCATGACTTTTATTCCTCGAACTGTAGCTACACTCACAACTCTCTGAACGAGGTAGCTGTTGTTGTTGTCTCAATTGATGTCGTTCATTGTGATTATTATCGTTGTTATCATTATTACTCTTATCATTAGAAGAAGTTCATGTTATCATGGCCCTTGCGTTGTTGTTGTTGTCGTTGTGACCTCTTGATTGATTGATGGTTGAGCTGACCGTCGGACTGATCGAATGACTGATTGATTGATGATGATTTGTTCTCACTTCCGCATGCCCTCGCGAAGGCACACATAGAAGGCTCGGCATCAGACCCTATCCGAATCTAACCGCAACAGCAACCACAACAACAACTTCTACAACATCTTCATCTACTGCTGCCGCTGCTGCCACTACTGTTCTCCTACTTCTACTACTACTTCTTCCGCTGCTACGACGATGACGAGCATTCTTCTTTCTTCGTTTTGTCCTGTGTAATCTTCTCTTCCTCCTCCGCTTCCGTCCGTTCGTTCCTACTTCTTCTAAAAACCCGTTCTGTGAGTTGATCTCCTTAATATCTGCAGGCGTTCCTTCTTCTCTGCTGGCGCTTTTCTCCCCTTCTCCCTTGCTCCCCCATCCCCCAATCTCGTGGCTGTGATTTGTTCCCGAAACCCTCGTTGATACTTTGACGACTGATCGTTGATAGAAGTGATAGCGCGTGTGCATGATCAATCGAATAAGACGACATACGCCATCCGAACTCGCTCGACCGAAGAAGTGGACGCCATCGAGACCTTCGCGCTCGGCGAAGGCTCCGGACCTGGCGAACTTGTGGAAGCCGCTGAACTACTAGACTGTACTCTGCATTTGATAGTTGAAACATACCAGCCGGCTCGTGCCTAAAAACTTCCGACTTTTAGTGTTGTTTTACCCTCTCCCCCGATTCCTGGAAATGCGATTGGAGCGTGAGAGAGAGTGCGTGCGTGTTTGTTTGTTGACGTCCACAACTCCAAATCGACACCACCGACACGAATCCCACAGAAATCACTGCCTCACCACACCACCACCACCATTACCACTAGTAGCGAAAACACTACCGCAACCGATCGAACCACTCCTCCGAATCTGCCTGTCCGTCCGTCTGTGTGTGTGTGTGTGTTTGTCACGGCCACCGACTCGTGATTCCCTATGTATTCCTTTCTACACTTATCGTTGAGCTAACTCCTTGATCTCGTTATCTATCTGGGGAGGAAACAACAGTCTATCCTGAGAGAACGTGGCGTTCAGGCTGTGAAGTAGAGACGCCTGAATTCGCGTCCTCGATGTCTGTGTGATTGTCCGTGTGTCCGTTCGTTTGATGTTTGTGGGTTTGTTCGTTTTCTGCGCTGTGCAGCGATCAAACGAGGATTTCAACGAAGTTGTTATGCATGATTACTAATAATCTGACGTTTTAAAAGCAAATGCTGACACTTTTTCAAGAAGTGCCAAGCATATTCCTCGACACATTCAGTCTTCCACTGTTCGATGATGTCAGGCTCGACAAGAACAGCACACAGCGAAGCGGCACTCGTCTAACTGTGAAGTGTTGTACTCACTCGAAACGTGTGATCTTGCTAACTGCTTGTGTGTTGACGTGTCTTAACATGTCAGATGGTCAGTGGCCAGTTCCGCCACCTCGGATAGCGAAGCAGTTTCGTTAAAGAATGCCGAACGTTCTTTTTCTCGAAGGGCTCCAATCCAGCAATCTGCCCAGGAGACCAAGGTTCCAGAGGCTCACTCGGATCTATAGGAAAATCACAGTCATCATTCTGACGCCAGGAGTCAATTCCCTTTGCTGACGCCGACTCCGTCACCTCGTCGGCCATACGACTGTAGGGAATTGACGAATATTGAGACTTCGGCTCGCGACGGCGACAACGAATTCGAAAGCGAAGATTTGATCCAAGAAACTTGTATCATATGGTTTGAGAGTGTAACTCTAGGTAGTTCCTTCAGCAATTTCCAAATTTACACTCAATCTAGTCCTTTTCTCTTTCACCGAATTCTGTGCGAGGTTTGTAGGTTTCCCATTGGTCCGTTTTGTGTAGGTATTCAAACAAGTTCATAGTTGTTGTTGTTTGTCGTCGAAGACCTGATCAATAAATGTTGCCAAACTTCATGTTCAGGTTGTTGTTTCGATGTGTGCCGTTGCGACTGACCAATATGTATGCTCCCCTCGTCACACTCATCCTTCCCACGTCTCGCGGCCAATCAGGGAACAACTCGAGCTGAGCGATTCCCCAAGAATTTCGGGAGCGGTCACGATCCACACGAGCTGGAACGTTCAGGAAACGAGTATGGAACCTCTTGGAAAGTTCGCCTGAGCTCTCTAGGCCTGTACGAGATTGCGTGGTCCTCCTGTATGTCGGTCAATCCTGTCCTCCGTTTGTCCGTTGTTGTGCCGTGTTCCCGTCCCGATTTCCCTCTCGATGACTGAGACAATATGTCAAGTTTTCCCGACATTTGTCGATGAAAATCAAGCTTTTTGTGATTTGAGGTTGATGAGGTTTCATTATTCGTTCGACTTCGTCGGTCAAACAAGCTCGAGGTCTCGTTCAGCCGGTCAAGTGGATGATTCCTCAACAATAATTGTCTGCAATGCTCCAATTATTGTCGTCGTTGTTCTGGTGACAACGTTTCACAGATTCTTTCGATGGCTTACCAGCTCGCCGTTGTCTCGGAAGTTGTGGCTCTGACCACCGTTTGTTTCCAAGGTTTCCGCATGGTTGTTCACTGAAGATTCCACTTCGTTCCAATTTGTAATTTTCGATTATTATTCGAAGTCGAATCGAGAGTAAAGAGGGAAGTTTTCCGATCTACGGGTCTGGCACTTTCCTTTTTCGTCATCAGACTGACTGACTGACCGATCGATCGATCACTTGAATTGATGATTGATCGATTGGACTATTATTGTCGGAAGACCGATTGATGGACTGGCTCGTTCACCAACTCATATTCGAATTCATTTTGAAAGTTCCGCCGCGGTATTGTGTGATTACCTGGGATGTGTGAATTGTGCAAACGATATATGTATTCATTGTCTGTTGGGTACTAGTCTTCGGCGTCCGATTTTTAGAGAGCACAGCCAGCTGGCCCGCGAAATTGTCCCACCAAAAGCGCTCTGCCGGTCTTTCAAGCAGAACGAGAGAAAAAAAAAAAACAACAACAACAACAACCAACAATCAAGAATTCAGATCAACGGTCGTGGTCGTAAATTAACCTCAATTCCCCAACTCCTCTCTTCCTGGCCATTGTTGTTTTCCTCACCTCTATCACATACATATTTTCTGTTCCTCACCTCCTCCACGATTTCCGTTCGTAAACTTCTGCTTCCCGCTCCCTTCATCGGAATCGACTCCTCGACCTAGTCAACCAAACCCAGCTCCGTCCTGTTCGCTCTTTTCGTTTGCGTTTTGAGATTTTCCGTTTTGCATTTTTTAGATTTTCGCAATTTTTTTGCGGGCTAGGGCTTTCGGCAGCTAGACGAGCGAAGTTGGCAGGGCGCATAGTTGTTTAGTGGAGTGTGTTGAGGCTGCGAAGTGAATGTGGCTAGAATGATGATCCATTGATTGATGAATGATCATGATTAATGGATGTCTCCAACGGATGATTGCCTTGATAGATGGTCGAGTGAGTCGTTGATTGATTGATTGATTGATTATACCCAGCAGCAGAGTATTTTAGGTTCTAGGCAGAGCAAGAAAGAGCAAAGACAGAAATCACAAGGTTCATTCAAGTAGCGAAAATTCATCGGCAAGGGACTAACTCTGATCTCGTTCACGACAGCTTCGAGTTGTGAGGGCTTTCAAAAGCACCCTTGAAGACATGGAAGACAAACGTAGTGTACACAGCGTCCACTCCCTCCACAGTATCCGAAGTTCCCGTTCTCATCCCAAGCAGCTGAGCTCTATCGCTGATCAGGACGAGCACGCATCGTCCCGCGCAAGCACTTCACCGCCTCATACCGCCGCTTCGAAGACGTTTGTTGACAAGGCCAGCTCGCCGTTAACGAGCCCTTTGCAGTCACCTATGGCTGTCATCTATCCGACAGGTTACAGATCTGTCGAACAGGCGATACCTCTCGCAGGTTCGGTTGCTACTGCAGCCACGACGACGACGACCACAACCGCTCACAATAAAGTTCCTCCGTTACCACCAGTTCGTCACACCACCGGCCTTAGCAACAACAACAACAACAATAGTAGTAGCAACAACGCCAACGCCAACAACAACGGTCGGCTAAATCACATGGCACCTCGATCGCCTCCTGCGAGCACCGGCGCCGCCCAAACTGGCATCTCATCCCCTCAGTCACCTCAATCGATCGCCAGTTCGGGCTCATCGAGTTCGATATCGTCCGCGTCGGACCGAGGAGGTCCTGTTATGTCACCTCTGTCACAAGGATATCACTTGCTCACCGAACCCGCCGATGGGAGTCAAACCCCGCCGAACGGCGGCCCCTCGAAACTCCATGAGACCAGCATATAATAATGATGATGATGATGAACGTGCTGAATGAATAAATGGATGCAAAGCGTTTCTGCGTCGTGTAGCTGCTTACTTGATCGGTCCGTTCGCTTCTCCGCTCGCCAGCCAGCTAACCATCTAACCGACCCGCCAGTCAGCTAACCAGCCTTCTCGGCAACCAGCTCACCAGTGCAAGGACTCCTTCTCTCCTCCTACCAAAGAACATCATCGCAGAGAACACGGCCTGCCCATCAACTAACGGTCGGTAGCTAGGCGGGCCGGCCGGCCGGACAGTCGGCCGGCAAGCAAGCAAGCGAGCAAGCAAGCAGAACTTATAAGCAAACAAAGACCCAGTTAGAAGCCAAGTGCCTAATTGGACGGAGGTGTTCATCGAGGATCCTCTATGCCGATCCCTGTATACGCCTTCTCATCGTACTTCTCATCTTTTTGCAATAAAATGCATTGCTCACAACAGGAACGACAAGTCAGACATGATAAATAAACAAATTAAACATACAACAAACAACCACAAGCAGACGATTCATATGGAAGAAACAAACAAACAAACGAACTCTCAGACAGAAACAAATTTATCTCCCCGGTATACATATTATTCCTCCCTCACTGTGGATCTATCGATTCATTCTTCGTCTCGCCTCTTATTGAACCCTTGCAACGATGAGGAATAGCCAGCCCCCTTTAATCTTTTAACCAATCAATGTTTCTCGGAGGAAGAGATCTCTTTCTGCAGAGCTACAACAATCTTAATCTCAATCCATGAGCGAACGTTCTTCTGACAGACTTGAAGTGAATAGACCACACGGATGCACCCAAGCCAAGTCTTCAATGCGTGTCCTTTGAAACGACTAAGGACAGGACGCAGATGATCGAGCCAAAATCTGAAACTGAAAGGAATTTCCGAGCAATCAAGAAACGAATGATCGTGAATCTTACCTCCTACCTCCTCCGCCCCCCGCCCCTCTTAAACTCCCCTCCATCGAGCTCGAGTCACCGTTATCGAGATCTTGTCTGTGGATGAATTTCATCTTTGGGAAGAGAACTGGAGAAGAGTTTAGGATTCCTCGCAAATGCCGCTGCAGCCATTCATACAAACAAACAAACAAACATGTGTCGCAAACGCTGTCGCCAAATCAAGCCAGTTCACTGTGTAGTCAGTCAGCCAGCCAAGCTTTCAAGGACTAGTGGTCCTTGAAAGCCACCATCGCTCCGACTTGGAAGAAACTCAAGAAAAGCGAAAAAGTACAAACACCTCATAACGACAATTCTGGAGTGTTCGCTCATTATGGTGGTGGTGCCGGCTGAGTCGAAAATTTGACGTCAACGCTGCTTCTGTTCCATGCTTGTACTCCCGCCACTTGATACCTCACAAAAACGCTAGAGTCATTCATGTCTCTCAAGCATTTTCGACGATGAAAGCGATTCAAGAACAAGGAAAGAGTTTTATCCACACACTGTCAATCATGAATGCCTAATATCCGCTTCCATGGGAACGAGTCGTTCGACATCGTTTGGAAAATTGTGCATTTGCCCACAGTTCTCCCGAGCATGAATAATAATGAGACATAACTTGGGTATCATCAATCGAGGAGCCAAACAGAATTTTCAAGTAAAGTAACCAAGTGGATTGAAACCTGGCACACAAGCTGACTGAGAGAGAAAGTATACAAACATTCAAATGAACAAGAGAAGAAAACAAAAAGCATTGAACAGCGGCTACTGTAACGAGAACAACAATGACAAGAAACCCTCCCAGAGCGACTCGACAGAATCAACGACAACAACAGAAATCTTTCAAATCACCCGTACGGAAACGGTGAACACAGCAAGCCATGCGCGAAAACGGTCAGCTAACAGTAAACAACAACAACAACAACGACGACAGCGGGAGCTCAAAGAATCAGCTCTTGAGTCCGATGAGTTCGTCAAACAAAACAGAATCGCTGAAAGGTCTTGATTGATTGAGGAAAGAGAAAGATGAAAACTCATCGAAATGAAGAAGAACTCTCCTGTCCCTCTTGATACCATGGTTATTGCAATTATAATTTTCTAAGACACTAGATCTTATCCGACAGGTCGAAGACATTTACAGACATATACATATTATCGTATACGAATGAATATATATATATATGAATATATATATGATTGTTACACTATCGCTGCTACGACTCATTTTACTCATTATTTTCTATCATCATTATTACTACTACCGATCATACGGTTTTTTGAGCATCACCGCTAGGAAAACGAGACATGTATTAGGGAACTAACAAAGTCATTGTTATGACAACAGCAACACAAACAACAACAACAACAACAACATCAACAAAAGGAAATTTGTGTCGTAGACAGTGACGACACCGGAAAACAGAACTTTTGGCATAAACTTTCACCGCACGCAGAGACGAACTATCATCGACAGACGACGGGCAGTCTTGAAACCAATGTGGATAGGACAATGGAAGCAAAGAAAGCTAGAAATGAAATGGATTAGATTTAAATAATTGCGTCTTCCAGGAGACGCTCAAACAGTTACACAACCAAATACTTAGCAGTATTCATTTCAAAAGACCAAAGGGCCACTACAAAGCCGTGACTGGAGGCGCTCGATTCTTGTACGGGATCTTTCCGAGTAACGTTTTGCTGTCGTTTGTGTCAATTGTTTTTCACTGTGACGACGAGAATTTTCCAACAACAAACATATAGTAGAATATATATAAGTGGATAGGAATTTTTCAAACTACCTTTAGCAAGTAAATCAAAATGATGCAAATGAGGATCAGCAACCACGAATGAATTCGAGCTTCTGTTCTTGAGCTACGACTCTGACTTCTGTTTGATGAGTCTGTCTGATTGATTGATTGATTGATCGATTGATTGATGGGCTGAGTAATTGTCCTTCCGCTGAATCAATCAATTGATTGATCTTAGCAGTCTATCAACAACCCTCTATATTACAATGTCGACCACGACGACGATTATAACAATAATAATGAGAACAATAGTAAAATCAAGAAGATCAATAATGAACGGTTGAAAACAACAGTAATAACGATGAGGACAATAATCATGGGAGACTATTGATGAACCCCGGCAACAATTACTGTATCACCCAAATGCATAATTAAGGTACTAAGGAGATGAGGTCGAAAACGACGACGACAGCCGAGAGTGACAAAAAAAGAAACATATTGACTTGGCGACACAAGATTGCTGGCTTGATGCTATTCGTCACCGAGATCCTCTCAAGTAAGACACAAGAAAACGAAACAAGAAAGACAACAACAAGGAGTGATTTTATACCATTCATGGGCAAAACGAAACAAGAGTTCCACCACGCCATCCAAACGAAAGCAACAGACAGATCGAGAGGCGCTGAATTGCCATCGGGAGAGCGGTGGTCTCCCTCAACTCATTGAAGGTCAACAGCACATACGAAGAAGTGTTTCGTGACAACTCGAAACTCGGGGTTATTGTCTCATCTGACACGAGTTGATCCTGGACGCAAAACTTATCAGTTCGAAGGCAGAGTCGACTCCAATAATCTCTTGACTGAAATGACCTGATGATTATCTTGCCGGCATGTGAGCATAAGGGAATCGATTATCATCATAGTCGTAATGCTAGCAGCCCGGTTTTCTACTGAAATAAGTCTAGCTTCTATGCAAAATGACAGTTGGTAAGTGGGCGGGACCCCGGTGGCAGACTTTGTCCTGATGCCGCTGTGCGCTCATGTTACGAAGACCTCGTCGTAGAGTTCGTTCATTCGTATCAATAATTTTAGACAACAACAACAACAACAACATTGCCACTAGTACTACCTACATACACAACAAGAACAAGAACAACAACCGCAGCAGAAGCAGGAGGAGGAACATGTATCTGCGAAGTATCGCATCGTCGTCGTGGCTCGCTCATCAGCCTCAAAAGTCTGTCATAGTCAAAGATGAGCAGCATCGTGTGCGTTCCTCGATTCTGAGTCCGCAAAGGCTCTGATCTCAGAACAATTTTGTGAGGGAACTCTGCGTTGAACGTGGACCGTTCGATCGCTGTCGTCAAGAACGAGACTTTGATCTGATTATTATAATCGGTCATTTTGATGACTGATTTCGAGAATCATTTCTATCGGCGACTTCTGACCCGCAAATAATTCGGCTCACGTCGATTGTTTGCATCGGACGACCACCATCCGATGGAGAAGCATCTCCATTCCTCGGAGTATGGGGGAAAGTGCAACGCGCCACAGACAACGCAATACGGAACAAAGGCACGGTGTCCACGTTCGGGTCATAGTGCAAAACAAACATATGCAGCAGAAACAGCTACAGGAGATCGATTTGTCGACGAACGGATGTTGATTCGTGCTTTCTGAAACAGCCTTCAACTTGAGAAGCAATACATACACTGGACGACGAGACACACGCTCCGAAAAAAATATTCGAACAGACAAGCGATCATGACACTCGTCGTGCGAACAGAGACTTCAGGCATCACAAAGCGAACGTTATGGATGTATGATGATGATGATGATATTAATGAGAAATATGACGACGATGGGATGACTGAGTGACAGACAGACAGACAAACAAACAAACAAACGAAAAAACTGAAGAGCAGACACACGCTCTAGATGACAAATGGGTGGGTGGTAAGCTGGGCAGACTGGCTCGATGGGTGGTTTGGTGGTTGGATGAAACGACATCATTTTTCTCTGTGTTAACCTTCGACTAATCCAATGTATGGAGTTGTTGTTCAATTTTGACGATGCTGGAAATGGAATACTAATTGTGGCACACACTCAAGCATTATTATGATGATGATGATGATGGATTGAACTAGAGTCCTATCGACGGACGGACGGACGGACGGAATAATTGAGTGTGCGGACGAATTGATGCCCTCGTGCCGTGAGAGATAGAAGCTGATATTAGGTAATTGATTTTTGGATTGACGAGAAGCGTACGCCATTTTCGCGAACTTCATTATCATGTTTCCTCCCCATTTCCTCGCCGTTGCCGTTACCGCCGCCCCTCCTTCCCATATAAGATATTTGTGACTCAATAAAGAGATGATGGGTCGTTGTTCTGCCTCGACCGTTTCCTCTAATTGTGTCAATACTTTTCCTCAAGGAAAACGAGAATACTTTGAATCAGTATCCACAACAGAGAGGCCGAATAGATAGATTTGCGAGATGGATGAAAATAATAAAGCTATCTGTTCGCAGAAAATGCAGTGTAACAACAGTGACTTATCATTGCGCCGCTCTAAAACCGAACAAAAAAAAATCCGCTGTTCCACCAGCCGGCGGTTTGTCGTCAGTCGCCGCTCTTGAATTTCGCTGCCAACGGGGAACAAAAGCAAAAACATAGAAAGAATTCCGTTCGTTCGTTCGTTTCTGGGCAGGGGTCCCGCAGGTCGCAAGACCCTTTCGATGAACTCGGGTATTCAATCTAACGTCTTCGATTTCCCGGTTTGACTTCTGTTGTTTGAGAGAACTATGATGATCTTGGACAGAATGTTGAGAAGCAACGGAGGTGGAGCGACTATCAGTGGGCGCGGCGACTGCTCGGCACCGTTCGGAGAAAATAAGTAAAAGCAATACCATTCGTTCTCGGGCGGTCGAATCTCAGTCGACAGTAAGATACCAATGCGTCAGCCTCTATGGGGATTGCACTGGGCCAAAGGAAAATTTCATTCGTTCTGTTAGGCAGGCATATTTGCGTGTGATCCAAACTGCAAGAGTACAAGAAAAACATTCCCATGGGTCCGTCATCTACGGTAGCGTTTATCATTAGTCTTTCAAACTGTGTCTTGGAATAAACTCATTTGTCTCTGCTGCAAGCGGTGCTCATTCATCTTGCATGTTAGTTTCTCTTTTCACATTGGAGAAAACACTGCCGAGAGAAGCAGTTTCCGGAAACTTTTCCAGAGTTCCTCATTTCGTTTGTGTCGCTGGCCGGGAGTTTCCTCAATCAGGTCACGAACTCTGGGTTTCCGTTAGATTGACCGGCGGGGCGTCGACGAACCGCGAGATCTCACGGTAGTCATCATCATCGCGCATGCGCAACTCTGCGGTTGACCGTTGAGGTTCGGGTCAGATGGTAGAAAAGAGAGAGAGAGGGAAAGAGAGCTAGTTCCAACGGGCCACGTCATCAACGTAGAAAGGCACGGGCATCCATCAACGCGTCTCGGGATTCGAATTCTCCACATAGCACGTTTCTCTTTTTTCATACAGCGAATAGGGGCGTGCAAGCCCATGGTTTGAGAGCCCTGGATCGCCCTATGTCGAGTCCGGGAGAGACGTCACCGGACATCGACTTCGTCGTCGAGATTCGAAGGCGGGAACGAGGCACTGAACTTTGAATTTCTCTCGAAACCTCTTTAAAAAGTATTCGAGAGCTTGTCCTCCGAAGGGGAAAGATGTGCAGAAAACTATCACAGGGATCAGAATGTTTCGCGATCTCAGCAGGGACGATCGTGAACGGCTAGAATAGTTTGCTTTAGAGACGAGCCTCACACAGTTCTAGATAAACGAGATGAAAAACATGACTTTTCCTTCCTTGCCGCATCGGAACGATCAGGTGATCGGAGGAGAACTCCAGGACAGACTCATACCCGTACCGTACAGCAAAACGGCAACTGACCAAGCTGTAAGAATCCAGCTACTGCTCGCATTCCCCGCTAAACCACAATGATTCCCCCCGTTGAGTTCTTTGTTTGATGATGAACCCCGCGTTTTCCTTCGCTCTGGATTTATTGCTGGAACTTCTGTTTGAGTTTGCCTTATGGGTCACAAGGCTTCCTCTCCAAAGTTTCTGGGAATGTTGAGTTTTGCTGATTTCTCAGTGTCGTTGGAAAACCATCGAGCAATGGAGTTGAACTCCGAGACTTTTCAAAGTCTCCAAGAGATTTATTATTAGATCGATGATACATACTACGTTTGGGCGATAGAGCTGAAGTAATGAGCTTGAAGTTTGTCTGAGTTTCCGCGATGGAGTTCACTCGCTTCGCCTTTGATTTCTATCCCGAGAACGAGGAGAAAGCAAACTCCAGTAGCGACGAGTACCGTTGTTGTCGATACTTCCGAATTCCCCGTCCGATACGATCCCGTCTGCCTCAGCGCCTTAGATTTCTCGCTGTGTCTGTGTTGTTACATAACTGAACATGTCAAGACTGAAACCTAACGTCTGGCGTAACAAAGCAAACAGGTTCCTTTGAACGGTCCCATAAAAGCGGTCGCATGTACAAGTGGGCGACCACAGCTTCAATCTGACGAAACCTCAGGAGGAAATGGGCATGTTTCCGCCTATATTGCCTTTGAAGAAGTTGTAGCTGACTCAGAATCGTAGTTGTCATTGACCCTTTCCGGCTGGAATCGAGAACTTAACGAACTCCAACTCAGAGATAGAAGAGGCGAGCGAGCGATTGAGCAAGCAAGCGAGCGAGCGATCGAGCGAGCGAAACAACCTCTCGCGACAGTAATTCCCCCTAGCACACAACAAGGAGTAGCTTTGGAACGTTTCCGAATTCCAGCCTTCGCTACGTAGCAGCGGCTTTCGCATTCCAATCAGACGAGCCGCCTTCCATCGGGGCTTCTAGAGATCTCTCTGTGGGGGCAGAGCTGCAGCAACTGCTACAACCGATTCGGCAATCCACTTGCAAGACTTTCTGACGAAATCGTAACGGGGCGGGAAAGAATGAATCCGTTCTCTTCGAGTACATATTTCCCCGTCCCTCCTCCCTCAGCGAACCCCAGTCGCTCATTTAGTAAGCCGAGTGAAGTTAGAAAAGAAGCTGCTCGGAAATCCATACAGCGTTGGATAGCCGAAATAGGCGATGTTGTGTTTTTGATGCGTTTAAGGCTAACAAGAGATTTTTGCTACTTTTTTTAATGTCGCTGTTCCACTGATCTTCTCACGCATGTTACGCATCGCAGGGAAACCATCCCAACCTCACGAGACAAGTAAGTCAGATGCCTCCAACGTACTCCTCTGCCTCCTCCGCCCGACCGTCTCCTGTGCCTCCCGAATCCTTCTCTGAGTCCGAAGATTCTTCTGGATACCAACAGCAGCGTCGGCAGAAGCATCACTTCCAACGGAATCGGGATCTGCGAGATCCACAGCAGACTCCCTCGAAATCTCAGCAAAATGAGACTCGCGTCTCAACTCCTCTCATGAGTGTCTCTTCGCCGATGGTTTCGTCGACCGCAATCCTTCCGAGCGAAGCTCATAGAGCGTCCCCCTCCTCTTTTCTCACGGCGGTTGGTCCTTGAGAGCAACATTTTCGTTTCATTTCGTTCTCTCTCATCAATCAATCAATCAATCAATCGATGTATTCGTCGAAAACTTCTGGAGGAGATCGAGGTTGCCGATGCTGCTGCTGCTGTTGATGCTCGAAGACATCTCTCTTTGAAGACGATGGAATCATTGGAATCTTTATTCAGTTGTGTTCCCTCACGTGAGGACGGATCTTGAAAGGCACAGGGACGGGTCGGTGTAGCTGCGACTGCGCTCCGCTGCTGAACAGATCGACGAGGCGGCGCGAGTCTGCCGCTGAGTCGATCACCTGTGTGTTGTCAAACTGTGTCTCTTCTGCTGGATTGGAAGTATTGGCCGGCTGACTGACAAGTGGTCGTCATCAGTTTTTCGAGTCGAGAAAGCGAAGCAAAATTTGAACAAATTCAAACGAACAAAAACAAGTGAGCAATATCTTTTTCGTTGTTGGACCCACCACCTCAGACTCACGATCTCTTCTGTCTCCTAGAACCGCAGACGCGTTCTAGCCAGAAGGTCATTTTAGCCAGAAGGAGAGCGGCAACAAAACCACTCGCTTTTGAGAACTTTCAAACAAATTCTCGATCGACGGGAGAGGAAGGTTTGTCGCAGCAGTAGTTCTCTCCACACTGTCCTCCACCACTGCCGCCGCCGCCGCCGACAACAACGACGACGACTTTTTTCCGTTCAGTTGCTGCTGTGGCCTCCCCCGCCAAAAGTTCACGCAAAGTCCAAGCTCCTGGATACTGCTCATTGTTTGCCCAAACTCACAACACGTTGCATGCCTCAGAAAATCCAGCGAATGAGCCGCTTTTCCGTCTGTGTAGCCTTTCGATGTGTCGAACACCGCATCGAAATTCCTCGATTCATTGCGAGCATGTTGTCGATTGCTTGGACCGTTTTCGAGTATGGGTCTACGAAGGACATATTTAGAAGATGCTTAAAGCATCGCAGAACGCGCTCGCCCATACATACATACATATGTATACATATATTTATCGATTTCCCTTCATTATGTATGTGTGTACATACATATATACTCATTGGATTCATCCGCTCAGCAAACGCCTCCTCAGTGTCGCATGCGCCCGTTTCTGGCTGGGTGTGCTTCAGGATCTGCTCCACCGGCAGGAGTGCTCCTCCGGCTGGGGACGCTGGAGCACGATTCGTGAATTCGTAGCCATTCAACTGTGCCTGTTGGGCTCAACGAGCATCGCCATTACTGACATTGTTTTGCAATTTCCAGATCCGTGTTGTAAATGCCTTCCGAAGTACTGTCGACACCCGACAAAATCCAGCAGCGGCTGCCCACTACAAGCGCAACTCTGGAAGTATTGCCTCACCCAAATCACCGCAAAGCCCCACCGCTGGCCCCACGACGAGCAAGGAGCAGGAAAACGTTGAAACCGCAGTGTAAACATCCGCGTCATGCAACATACGGAGCGGAGATATCCAAATGAGCAACAGAAACAGTTGAAATGTCACTACGATGACGAACAAGTTAGGTAATTTTGAATCTTCGAAGCATCACATTACATACACGAGTTCGAGGAAGCGGAATCGAGAGAGAATGTGTGATTGAAAAAGGCTCGGAGAGTTTGCCCGACTGTTTGACTGAATGGCTTGCCAGTGCTATTGAAGCTAACAATCAGATTCATCATCATATAATAGGTAATAATTAGATCTATCTATCTATCTATCTGTCTGTCTGTCACGAAGCTCGCCTTTTTATAGTTCAAAACTGAGCAAGAAATGCAAGCGGGAATTTGTCCGTTGTTCGAATGATTGATGAGGGAATGTCGATTCAAATGATCATATCTGCCTAAAACGAATACACTCCGTCAGAACTCATCTCAAAACCAAAATATGCCTCCATGACGACCATGAGGAGGAACTGCTTGCTGTGGCGCAAATGAGCGAGCGAGCGAGCGAGCGAGCGAGCGGAGGATCTCTGTCCAAAAAGTCTGCCTAGGGAAACAGTAGCCGTAAAACTTAAACAGCACATGCGATTCGCAGCCTTGCAAATATTTTTGAATGCTGAAAGTGTGTCGTCGTTGTCGCTCATAGTTGTGTGAAGCTGAGAGAGAATCAAAATTTTCTACTTTTGTTGAAAAGTTGAAACTTCTAGCACGATTTCGACGCTGAGCGAATGTGTATAGGCGTTAACGTGAGCTCGAAAGTGTGACTGACTGTGAAGGGAAACTCTCGAACGGCTTAGCTTTTTGTCGTTGGGAAAATCTTGAGTTTTCCAACGATGCGAGGAAATTGTGGAGCTTTCAAAGAGGACGAAAACAACGGCGGCGAAAGTAACAGTACAAGAATTGTGGAACGTACGTTCTGACCTTCAAGTACACAACGGCGCTCTGAAACGCCGATCTTCCCGTGCCGACCGAGATTCGGTCCCGCTAGGTACGAAGGCTTAAGTGCAAAATGTGAATCACTCTCCAACCAAGGTTAAAGCAGAGTGTGTGTGTGTGTGTGTGAGTGTGTTCCTGTTGGCTTTCTTCTTTCTCGGAAAACCTATTTCCCGACGATGAGATACTGTCTTGTCCCTCAACTTTCGACTGATATGACAACGGCATGAGCAGAGACAAATTTGAACGGGTGATGTTGACGAAAGGACCTCATGACGAGAGCTCGCCGACAACGGTGTCCGCGCTCCGTGTTGTTCCGTTTCCGGCTCAAGCTTCGCCTCACGCTGTCATCCGTCATGACGGCGGCATCAACGGTCTCGACTCCAATGTTCCGTTAGTCGAGTCTGACCCATTCATAGTGAGCAGAATGGTTGCGTGACATTCACACGAACACAGGCGATAACTGCGATGAACTGCGTTAACAATTTCCTGCTCCGGAAGTTCTGTTCACCCAATGACCCCGAACGACATGCAAACAGCAACTCGAGAAATCCCTTTTTATCGAAGAGGTCCGTTATGAGAATCCACCACACCAGGTCCTGAATTCTAGGATCCGACGCTCCGATGGCGTTGAGTTTAATGATGGGTAGAGTTACGAGAAGATCTCCAAACTTGAATGATGAGAGTTTTTCGGTCACGCGCAAGAATCGCCCGTGGATGAGGGCGTGACCGACGACGAGAACGAAAGTTGAGCAGGACATAAAATGACTCACATATCCTCGTAGAAGAGGTAGGATGCCCAACGCTGGAGCGGGTGATCCTTTGTTGTCCTGCGAAAGCTCACACAGAACGTGTAGCATAGCTTATGGCTTGACAAGCAAGAGAAGAGACTGACTGTCTGTCTATGACGAGGCGAAATATAGGAGATAATTAAATCGGGCGCATGTGCCAGCGTAGCTCAATATCCGCTGTCTCGGTTGCTAGCGAGAGCGCGAGAGAGAGAGAGAGAGAGAGAGAGAGAGGGAAAGAAACGAAATATTTGTTTCTGAATTTTGATACGTGATCAGATTGTTCTATATGGCATGCAGGCCGTGATCGCGCGCCCGATGCCGATTTCATTTCTGTCTGTTGGGAATCTGAGTGCCATGAGTGAAACTGGCACGGCTGAGTGGAAACAACATACCGAGCACCCTGCCCAACCCTCTCATCGATTGGCTGCAACCAGAAACATTGATTAGTCCCTTTGTGAAACCATTTCAGGTTATCTTGCCTGCTATCATTGAGAAACGAGCCTGAGTTCGGCGAAATGTGATGATTATTTCGAAGATTCACAAAGTTCCCCGCTTTCTTCCCACACTGGGCGGCACAAACGTCTTCATTCGCGAAGTTCCCGGTTCATTCATTCATTCATTGCGAACCTGCCCCCCATTCGACTGATATCACTTCGTTCGCGCTCATCATCACGTTGACTAGCCTCCGGTAAAGCGAAGAATTTCCATGATTTCATTTCAAAGGCGCCGGTACTTTTGCCGGCTGTTCGCATTTATTGTTGTCGAACAGAAGGACTTGGCTAATCTCGCTTCTATGCAGCTGCTGAAAGTACACGACCGTCGTATGTGCCATGGATCTTTCAGTCTGTTTGTCTCCGGACTTGCCTTGCTTGATCTTGTCCAAAATTTCTTCTCCCAGCATGTGTGACACCGAAATCCTGAGCGTCCTGGGAGTTTGATGACGGAAGTTTCGTTGCTTCAATTTTCTGAAAAACTAAGCGTGACTGCGTGAGTGTGTAATATTCTCTCGGTGTCATCAACCGAACACGGTGCAGCAGCAACGACGGTTAATAATAATAATGTATGTGTCGCTGACCCTTCCGCAATGGTATGTGATCCGTTTCCGCGTTCGGTGTTTGTTCGTTTGTTTGTTTTCTATCTATCACTTTTCCCGGGCTCCCTTTCCAGCCCCTGTCTCGCCTCCGCCCCTTCCTCCATCCCCCCACATCTCTCTCTTACCTCGTTTCCAAGTGTCAAGTTTTGATTGTCGCTCTCGGGAGATCTAATCCGGTCTACATGAACGCGAGTTGAATTGAATACACTTGCAATCAATTAGCGATTGTTCGATGAACACACAGTTGGAAAAGCCACCAATGATACTGATATGATGAATCACGATAATGAAGATAACAATAATTTTAGATGGTCGTTAGCTGAAGTGTTAGGCGGAAGGACCTTAGTTGTTGCAGGGTAAATAATGAAACAGAGCGAGTTCCTGATAATCGATTGGTTGAATTTCAATCGGACTTTGATACTTCGATGAAGAAAATGTTGACAACACTGATCGACGACAGAAGAAGACAGCTGGGCTGACGTCGCCAGGAGACGGAGTTTCGGACAGACCAAGCACAACACGTCTTGAGTCGCCGGCGGCGTGAGATGCCGGCAAATGCGAGTGTTAAGCTGTTCCTTTCATGCAATCCTCTACCATTGAGCCCATTCTGAATCCTATCAGTAGTAGATATCTCACTTCTTCTTACCTAGCCCAACATAACCTAAATATCTATCCACTTTCGGAGGGGAATGTCCAAATGAGCGATCCTATAAATTTACCTCCAGCCAGCTTATTATCCCTTGGATTACCGATTGTTTGACCAATCGGTCGAGACCATTTGCTCCCCACTGAGAGCCACAAAGACATTCAAGCCTTGCCACGCATCATTCTCTGTTGAGGACCAAAGAGTCCGAGCGTGAGTTCCGATTCATTGAAACGTTATCATTGCGCCTTGCCAACCCTAACCATAGACCTTGCGCTCTTTGAACTGTTCACATATTTTTCTTCGCATCACTTTTTCCACAAGTACTCCTAGTAGTTCCTCATCCTCGTTGTCCTCTGCTTGATTGTCCTCCCTCCTCCTCCTCATCCTCCTCCTCCTCCTATTATTATTGTCGCCATGTCACTCACTACATCTACTTCTCATTGTACCACCGATATTAGCGATACCACCACCACCACTACTTTCTCATTCTATTGTTCTTCTAGATTGAGAGCATCCACTCTGTGTTTTCGACTTGTGTTTTTGGAATAGAAGACGAGATATTATAATTAACAATATTGATATCGTTTGAATCGTTGACTCATATTGTAGTTTGAGTTCGCCAACGATGTGTCCCTGACCAACTGTATCTAGCCTACTAGACCTCTAGGTGGCTCGGCACCTTGTCTTTGGGTAGCAAACGAGCAGTCTGAAACAAACTGAACAGACCAACCAACCAACAAACAAACTGAGACCTTCTTCCAACTCAGCTGCTTAGATGGATAAACCGTGAATATATCACTAAGCGGACACTTCAGCGGCCTCTCAGCAGTGCGCACGTACCACGTGATCTCTAGTCGGCGTGTCCATACGGAGAATTGATTCGTCATCAGTCATTACCCGATAAATATCTAAGGATTTTGGAGAAGGAGAATAATTAATTGATCGATCGATCAGAAACAATGCGGCTTAGAAGCGAAATCCATGAGTAAGATCTTCTCCATGCGCAAAACTGGTCGACGAAGCAAGAATGAACAGAGAGGATCTCTGAGCGTGCTTGGAAACGTTCACTGCTGTTTTGGCGAGCTGCTGAAATGATTGAAATTCAGAGACAGAAACACCAGTCGTTACAGTTAATGACACCAGATAATAAACATTTATTGTGTTACCAACAAACATCAATAGCGGCAACATGAATTTTATCTTAATCAATAAAATGAACTCTCTATCTCAACCGTGAACTTCTTCTTGATTGGAACTCTTGGGAGAACTCGCACTTTCAGTTAAGCGTCGCGATCCATGAATCAGGATCAGGATGCTCAACAATCGAATAGACGGCAGTGCGTTCCAGGAAACAGGGAGCTTGGATCCGCAATCGAGTCCTTCGGAAGTAATGGAGTTCGCACATCTATTCTTGGGGTCAAAAAATTAAAGCAAGGCTCCCAATCACGCCCGACGATAACGTATTCTAAGACAGTGGATCTTGACTGAAGCGAGAACGACGGGGTCATGAAAGTCTGAAAACCACTGTCCTCTCGTGGGTTTTCTCATCGATCGATCAGAACAACAGCCGATAGAAAATCATCATTGGGTTCGATTCTTGATAAAGAAGAATAAGAAGTCGGGCACAATCGAATTCAACTAGAGGCCAGACGCTGTGGGCTGTTTCCACAAGTTACAAGCAAGAAGAGCCAAGCTATCGAACCATTGAGCCAAGTTCAAAGACTAGAAAGCCACCAAGACGCAATCTGTCAGATGAGTCAGAATCGTTTCTTGAATGGAAACACGAGAATCTCAACCACCAACAGGCACTCTGTGAAAAGTGTTCTTTCTCCAACCCTCTCGGTGGGGTCTACGACATGAGCGCGCATTGTTTACATTTGCAGACCACTGTTTCGATGGTTGGTCGGCTTTGAACCCTAGTGACAGGTGATGGCGCGACGCGCATAGGTTAGGGCGCGCCCTCACCTATCCGCTCTGCGCCCTCACCTGTCCGTAGGGTTCACTGACTCAATTTGAAGTGTTTTGAACCTAACCTAACCTTTCCTACTCTATTCGTTTGTTTCGACATCCCGCTAAAACGGCGGGCAAAAGCAGCCAAGCCATGTCAACATTGCCCTCCCCTCGGCTTTTGAGAAGCAGACATCATTCGCGCTGTGCCGGGCGGTCTTTAGAGTTCCTCTCGATCGAAACAACACGCAGCAGAGGATCATCTGTTTTGTCTTCGAAAACGAAGGATAAGAAGCCGGGCGAATTGATGATAAGCTCCGCGAGAGATAAGCTTCGACTTATTATCTCAAAGACTGCAAGCCGCGCGAGAGCAGCCCACCTATCGACTCATCGAATCAAGTTCAAGGAGTAAAAACGCATCATGGCAGAAATTTGTCAGGTGAGTCAGAATCGTTTCTCTAAGCAGTCAATGAATACACGAGACTCTAACTCACCGACCGCCACTCTGAGACGTGTTTTTCTCTGCAACCTCGGCTCGGAAAGAATCGTTCCCAGCACCATCGAACGGAATGAATAGTTACCGACACACTCTACCCCATCGATTAGGATTGATTTTCACATTTCGAAACCGTTTTTACAGACAAGCATAGAAGCCATCAAAGCGAGAGGCGAAACCCTCATTCCTGAGTTGCTGTACAAACTTCAAATCGCCTCAGGAGCCGGCGAATTCGTTGCTCCAAACAGTGAAGTGGAAATCAAGTTCAAAGTTATCGTACGTGGTCAGACTGTCCTCGAGTCGGACGAGCGGACGCCCTACGTCCAGCGCTTGGAGCAGATTCTGCCGCCAGGACTGAGTATCGCTCTCTCAACGATGCGTCGAGGTGAACGAGCTCTCATCTTGATGGACCCGGTGCTGGCTTTCGGAGAGGACGCGGTATCGTTCAATTCTGAGGTGAAAATACCGCGCAATTCGAAGCTTGTATTCGAAGTTGAACTCATATCCTGGACCGAGGAAGCAGTATCTCGGTTACAATTCAAAAGAGCGAAGTCGTGCCCAACGATTTCTCATATTGAGGATCAGGTCGAACTAGCTGAGGATCTCATAAAGCGAGGGAGAAAACTTCAAGCTCTGATGAAGCTCAAACAGTGCCTACGTTCGGCTCGAAGTTTACGTATAAACGCGGAAACTGCTTCGAAAGAGGAGAAAGCCCGACAGAAGTTGGTCCGCATTATCTCAGCCAGGGCGGCGGAGTGCGCTTTCAATGTCGGAAAGTTTCCTCAAGCTGTGTCTCTGTCGAGAGAGGCCTTGGAAATCGACAGGTTCGACGCATTCATGAATTACATTTGTGGATGCGCTTACTTCTCGTTGGGCAAAATCAGACCAGCACTCTCATTTGTGCGTTCTGCTCACTACGCCGACATTGCGAACGAGATCTACGCGAAGAAATTGGCGGTAATCGAGGGTCATGAACAGTTGTTGACACGAGACATTGACGAGGACTCCGACAAAGAAGATTTCGAGGAATACGCCGCATACTGCCTGAGGAAGATCGAACAAAAAGAGCGAGATTTCAAGAAAGAAATAGGTAAATTCATCGAACAGAAGCTGCAGGGAGAAGCGCGGAGAGCAGTTGTAGGAGGTGGTTTTCGGCCGGAGTACATCGAGGAGATCGTCGATGAGTTGACCCAGAACAGGAAAATCCGTGTCATATGTTCAGATCCCGACAGCTTCGAAGTTCTTTGTTGAACGAATTCGATGTTCGTTCTGCGCGGAGGGCTTTTCGGCAAAATGTCAAGAAATGGAGTAACGGAATGGAGCTTATCATCCAGATTCTGTCTTCTAAAAAGAACAGCTCACGAAACGACAAGGATTGGCGAAATCGCACGCCCTGCGCAATTTATCGACGGAGGATTCTAGCCTGACAAATCGGTTCCAGGGAGCGACGAAAATTCGAACACTGGGAATCAATTTTATGATTTTGACTCTATCAACGACGATTCTGAGTATTTCTCAATGACATGACTCCTATGATGTATTTGACGCCATTGATATATAGGTCGAAGATAATATTTCGTGGAATGACATATGTATTTGAAGCAGTAAAACGTTTATTTCACAATCCCGACCTTCCGTCTTTCATTCGTGGTAAACCAGATTCGAAATATTTCAAGAGGTTTTGTGAAAACTGAGGTCAACTTAATCATGCTAAGTATGAACCAAATCTACATATTTGAACCTACATACTTTTTGCTCCCTGAAACACAGGCATAAGAGGAGCACCCCTGGATATCGACCCGATATCGACGGATTCTTGGCTAGAAGTGAAGATCGTGGACAATCTACCAGGCTCGACCTTGTGGCCCATCGAATTGACTCCCCTGTGTTTGTCAGTGGAATCTTGGTTAGTTATCCCTTCCCACCTGATTGTAAGAGGCGATTTTGTCGGGTGGGACGTGTCATGGAGGAAGCAATGGAAGAAAATGTCAGCTTTTTGAAAGGGTCACCATTTTCTCTCTTGATCTGCACTCTCTCAATTGTAACGTGGGAAGAGGACTCTCCAGATTCCACGTTTCGCCTTGTTTCAGCACAGATCATCGTCATCAGCGATCTCCATCGTTTCGTCTGCTATCGAACAATATCAAGAGTTGCATTCAGAGTAATTATTGATTATTTTCCGCGATCCACTCACTCTGTTCCTCCAGAATTTCTACTCAGGTAGACGTTACTTGGGCTCGAGAAGAGCTGCCGCTCCTCCGCCGTGGAAGAATGCTATTCCATGTGGATGAGAGAGAAGATGCGCGGCGCTGCAGTCGCTTCTGTGAAGGTTCATATTCGAATTTCCGGCTCGGAAATGCTGCGAAGACGGAATCACAACTCTTGTCAGCAGGCGCACACGATCTGAAGAGAACACAGAGATAAACGAAAGTCCTCAGTGATGATATATTGGTTGAGTTTCACTACCCTTCGGTTCATCAGACCAATCTTCGCCGATGACTAATGCAGCTGATCATGAGGCAGCCTTTAGTCTCCGATAGACTTCGAATACAAAGTTCTGAAACACATTCGACAAAGATTCTGTTTTCCCCGGCTACGAAGAGCGTGGAGATCAGCTTCTCGGCAGATCAACTCTGATATCGGGAGCGAAAGTGAAAGGGCCTCCCGGTTCCGGCGACAAGCTACTCTAATAACCGTGATGCAAGCGAAAAGTGCCAAGAGAACTTATTGAAGTGACTCCACCAACTTTGAACAAACCTCTATAGCAGTTCGAAACAGCTATGAATATTGTAAGTGGGAGTAACTTCCAAGTGCGGTTCTTATTTACTGTACGAGAAGCTTGTATCTTTCTTCCGGGGGAACGCGACTCTTGTCCGTGATCAGTTGCAAAGAGGAATTGCGCTCGATCGGTTCCAAAAGATTGGGATCAGCTTGAATGTGACGAGGTTTTGGTCCATAAAATTCCTTGGAGTCATTGGAACTCAGGAAATTCTGTTTCCATTGCAGACGAGCATAGATGCGGTGAAATCTAGAGGCGAAGCCATCATACCTGATCTCTTGTACAAACTTCAAGTCGCGTCGGGAGCCGGCGAGCATGTCGCCGAAAAAAGTGAAGTGGAAGTTGAGTTCAAACTGACAGTCAGGGGGCAGATAATTCTCGAGTCAGATCCTCAGAGGCCTTACATCAAACAGTTGGAGCATATCTTGCCTCCTGGATTGAGCATCGCTCTCTCGACTATGCGGCAAGGTGAAAGGGCTCTGGTCTGGATGGATTCGTCGCTGGCGTTCGGAGGAAGCGCGCTCCTTCTCGATCCTGGATCGAAAATACCGAGAGAAGCTGACCTCGTCTTCGAGGTACAGTTGAAGTCGTGGACGGAAGGAGCTGTCTCATCGAGAGTCAGCCTCAAAAACAGGATGTCGTTTGAGAGCATTACGCAAATTGAAAACGAGGTCGAAGAGGCTGACGCTCTGATTCAGAAGGGGAAAAAGCTGCAAGCGCTGAAGGCGCTGAGACACAGTTTGCTCTCGGCTCGAAAGTTGCGCATAGATGCGGAAAGGAATCCGAAGGAAGAAAAGTATCGTCAAGATTTGATTTACGTCATAACTGTTAAAACGGCAACTTGCGCATACGAACTAGGGAAGTATCCACAGGCAGTGTCTCTGGCGAAGGAGGCCTTAGAATTAGAGCGATTCGATGCCTACGTGAACTACATATGCGGATGCTCGTACTTCTCGTTGGGCCACTTGGCATCTGCGGTTCGCTTTGTGCGCACCGCTTACCACAG
>JAJSRV010000122.1:0-130358 GCA_021527715.1 Neoseiulus cucumeris
ATGCTAGACTGCTTACATTTGTAGCACTCTACTGAAGCTTCGCTTCCCCTCTCTCATGCAAATCCATTTCAAGCCCTCGAAGTTTCAGGACTTCGACAAGGAGACTGCTGACCTCGCGGTCGACTCGAGGGAACAGTTCTTTCAAAGACAATCACAGCGATCATTTCGATGACGCTAGTTGAGATCAGGAAGCATTGCATTACACATGGAGCTAAGGATTTATTCCGACCATCTAACAGGCCGCATGCGGAGCCGATGTACTCACGGTTTGCATTTCTTGCATCTGAGCGTCCAGCCGCCGGTCTTATATAAGAAACGGTCTTTGTGGAAAAAGAACTCCGAGATGCCCCTGATGCCCATGACCTCATACTCTCCTCTGGAGTCACACCAGACTTCTCCACCGTATCTAGCCCCGCTACAAGAGGTTAACCGGTCCCCCACACGGTTCATGTTTGCGTTTCCTGATAATTTCGTATGCCCAACATTGATGGTTTCGCTCATTACACTCTACGTCTCATGCGCTATGCCCGCGGCGGTTCGAATCGTTCTGGCGCTTCCTATCCATGTCTCCCCCTTTCCCTCGAAAGCGTCTGCTACTCGCTTCATTGTTTGCGCGCTTATGACCTACATCCCTCCTGAGCACGTGGAGTGAGTAACCTTATTCTTCACAGTTCCGTCCGCTGCTTGATTATATCGATGAATTCTGGCTCGGCGTAATAGGTGCGACAGACCTTTCGGTCTTCGGTTCACCCAACGAATGCAGAACAAACAATGGAGTAGAATCATGGCACTCGAAACTGAAGAGAGAAGTTGGAGCGCACCCATCCACGTGGAACTTAGTTGGTGAGTGCTTCATTTGCATCCATTGATTATATCGCTCCATAATCATGGGCAGGCCAACGATTCTGGTTTTGATGACATCGATTCAAATTGGTTCATTTGTTCTTCAGCCGCCTTGAACAACTTTTGTCATGATGCCGCCACCAACATCAACATTCGTGGGGAAGGGGAGGTGAACATCGTTACCAGACCCAAAGCAGAAGCGGTAAAGAACGACACGAATATCAAGGAGGGTTGGTGGCTTCTTGGAAATGGCATAATCACTCCTCTGCAGTTCATCGCAAAAGTAAAATATCGAGCCGGTGGGGGTACGTAATCGTGGAGTTCGATAGCAGAGCCCAACTTCTGGTAGCACAACATTTTATGAGGAGACGCAACCCCAGGCAGTTCCGCGCCATAATCGGGCAACTCCGGAGCTCACGCATTATTCTCAGGAGCGGACCTTGCCCACCGTTGGAGGAACTAACTTGATCGATGGTCCTGACATATTCTAGCTTCTTTCCAGCGGGAGTACGACATGCGCTGACCGACAAGAAGGGAAGAACGCTCCCTGATGTCTCCGAAGACTGGCTTACGTGGATGGATGAGCAGGAGTCATTAAGTGATCATGACTACCATCTAATACCGATGCTACAACCGTTCGGTGATCACGCCTACGCTCGAGTCTTTCCCCATCTTCATGATCACGACTACGCGCAGCTACCAGGTCAGGAAAACTCCCATCGACATCTCAGTCCGGTCAACAGCGAGATTCCGGCCCTCGGTCACGCTAAGGAAAGGAATCCAGGTCCTTCACCTGTCAGCGAGCCTTGCGATGAGGTCACGAGTAGGCTTTGCAGCGGTTAAAAACCGCGGTTAAATAACCGCAATAACCGCAAGGGAATTGCGGTTTTTAACCGCAATAACCGCGAGGAAATCGCGGTTATAACCGCAAATAACCGCAGAAAAAAATGGCCAAAAAACTGCGGTTATAACCGCAAACCGCAAGCGAATCGCGGTTATAACCGCAAATAACCGCAAAGCACAGAGATTTGCGAGCGCTTCCTACGCTTATCTACCATACTTCTTCTAATTGTCGGGCCTCAAAAACTTCAATTTTGGAAGTCTCTCAAATCTCGTGGTTGAGCATCAGCGCTGCCAGCTTGATGTCATTTCGGAGCCGATTCTCCGAAGGAACTGAGAAGTGGCACCAAGCGGGCAGTGCCGGTGTTTAACCACGAGATTCGAGAGACTACCAAAGTCGAAGTTTCTGGGGGCCGACAATTAGAAGGAATATGGTAATTGTTAAGAGTCTTGGAAGCCGCTCATACGTACGGTCATATGTCATTGTGCTTGTATCATCCAAATCCAATCCATCCATCCAAACAATATATGAAGCGCTCCGTCTGTTTGTCTGCTTTCGCGACATATTCCCTGGCTGGAGTGATGGCAAAGATATACATAGTGAATCCGTTGACATGAACAGCTACAAATATGGAGAGTCACGCATCAAAATATTTGGGGATCCAGAAACTAGGAAAGTGGCACGCGTTCAGTTTTGAGTGAATCAACTAGTGAGCGATTTAACAATGAATCAACTCAACTTCCGATCGGGATCCGTCATTGGGAGACATTCGATCGCTGAAATCGACATTTCAAGATTGGAGATCCACTTACTGCTGTGGTCTGGAGTTCAGACCTGTCCCATATTAGGGCACCGAAAGCGTCCCATATTAGGGGCCCGTGAAAATTTTCCAAGAAAACGCTTAAGAATCTCGCCGAGTTGAGATAGCGTGGAAATTCGAGTTCGACAAGTACGAGGGATCTCTGGGGGACCCCCAGCTAAATAATCGTTCCAAGACATCCATTTTAAGTGGTTCGAGAGAAAGCTCGAGTGGGGTGCTGAAAAACTCAAATCTTCGGAAAAAAGTGCTCGAGCCACCAGATCCGGAGAAATGGATGTATCTGGAAGTTGCTTCGCTATATTTTCTAGGCGACCCAAGGTGCATCCGTTCATGTCAGTGTACCCGCAGAATCAGCTTCCCATCATAGAGATCCAAAGTGTCCCATATTAGGGCTTTATCCCATATTTGAGCCCCCTCCCTATGGATCGGGGTTCTGGAGTCTTTTGTCGATTGATTCGACGCGCCGCAATCGACATAGACATTGGAATCATTGTCGATTCACTCGATTGCACCCGAAATTACTCATTCGATCGCTCGCGGTTATTTGCGGTTATATCCGCGGTTATGGGGTTGCGGTTATCGGTTAACCGTAACCGCGGTTATTCAAAAATGCGGTTATTTGCAAAGCCTAGTCACGAGCCCTCAGATACCGCCACTAAGCGAAGAAATGAGTGAAGTGATCAACGCAGCCTGTACAGGGCCGGCGAACCGAGTTCTTCTGTCCATAGCTAGACAAACCATCACTCGCGCGGATCTAGAGACACTCGCCGGCACAAATTGGCTCAACGATGTGATACTTGATACGTACTTGAATCTGATTGTAAAGAGGAGCACGGAAAATGCTGACCTTCCGAAAGTTTACACTTTCAACACGTTCTTTCTCGGAGTTTTCAAAGAAGAGGATTACAGCACCGTTCGTCGCTGGACTAAAGCGAAAGATATTTTTGCGAACGACATACTCTTGATCCCCGTGCACTCCAACAATCATTGGACAATGGCACTGGTCGATCTACGATTCAAGCATATCAAATACATGGACTCCTTGGCGAACTCAAACCACCTCGTTCTGCATTTGGTGCTAGATTACCTAGCTCAAGAATGGGAAGACAAGAAACGATGTCCACTGAATTACGATGAGTGGACGCTGACGAACGTTCCGGACCTACCGAAGCAACAAAACGGATTTGATTGTGGCGTGTTTGCTTTGAAATACGCGGATTACGGAGCCCTGGATGCAGCGATCAACTTCAGTCAAATCGACATGCCTTATTTTAGGCGTCGTATGATGTTTGAAATCTTGCAGCAAGCCATCCTTCCGACTGGTTATGGCGTCCATCCTTAAGCAGCCACGAATCGGTGCTCGAAGCCAGAGCTCGAATTGTACCAGAAACAAAAAATATCGACTTCATGCGTCTCCCCGTAAGTACAACGATAGATGTCGATTCTTGATGATTTTCCTCGAATTCAGTAGGATTTCTCAAGATGTACCGATATTGAAAAGAATTGCTCCTCTTTTCACAGCGGAATCTACGACCGACGAAGTCGAAATGAAGAAGCTTCGGGTTCACGCTATCGGAGAATGAAGTGTCACAACATAATATGGCTGTTTTTGAGCTCAGGTGAGCTCTTTCCGGTGATCAGGAGAAGCTTTTTCAAAAGGTTTGAAATCATCTCGATCTTTTCGGAAACACCGAATTCCTGCATCGGATCGCACAGAACCAAACAAACCATAATGTTCTCGTTATGTTTTACAGATTGGCATCGAATCGATTCCCTCGTATCGTATTCACTTCCGGGACCAAGAGGCTCTTCAAATGGACGCACAACAATCCGTCCCTCCTCATGTGTCTCCCCGTAAGTACAACGATAGATGTCGATTCTTGATGATTTTCCTTGAATTCAGTAGGATTTCTCAAGATGTACCGATATTGAAAAGAATTGCTCCTCTTTTCACAGCGGAATCTACTACCGACGAAGTCGAAATGAAGAAGCTTCGGGTTAACGTTGTCGGAGAATGAAGTGACACAACATGATATGGCTGTTTTTGAGCTCAGGTGAGCTCTTTCTGGTGATCAGGAGAAGCTTTTTCAAAAGGTTTGAAATCATCTCGATCTTTTCGGAAACACCGAATTCCTGCATCGGATCGCACAGAACCAAACAAACCATAATGTTCTCGTTATGTTTTACAGATTGGCATCGGGACCAAGAAGCTCTTCAAATGGACGCACAACAATCCGTCCCTCCTCATGTTGGACGTCTCGTTTACGAACAACCCTCAAGTGAGTTGACCTCGCGAGTGACCCGTTTGATCCTTTCCATACTTACCTTTCGAAATACGAGCTTCACGCTCTCCGGTTTCTTCCTTTCTCGAACGGGGGCAACGCTGGCAGGAATATGACGAGGGTATAACCTAGCAACGATTTCTCGACCTTTACAGATCGTCTGCCAAAAGCCGAAAGTGTTCGCAATCAGTTCTTGTATCGAGGTCGACATTACCGGACAGGTCATATCGGAATCGATCGGATGCAGGATCTAATCCGAATTTGGAGGACAACTCGAGTTCCTTTGTATAGCTGCGATCAGTTCGATGGACGGGCCAAACGAATTCCTGCGATGCCGTCGGTGACCACGGAGGGTGAATCAAAGATTTCCGTCTTCAACAAAGTAGGATCTGGAGTCGTGACGACGAGAGCTTTTACGCTCCTTACATTTTCACCGAGCACGGAACCACAGTCCTCTTCGGAAAGTCAATCTGTCAACGAGCACACGCCCTGATCAACATCGCCCATCCAAACCACGGGGAGAACCTAGAGAGAGAAGCGATCGAGAGACTTGATTGTATGCCGTCGACGTAGGTTTTATGATCTAGAAGGGAAAGATTCTGCAGGGTCGATAGTCAGAGAGGAATGTATGTGCGAACCTGATGAGGAGCACGCGAGGAAGTTGCCTTCCTGTGGCGCGGTTCCCACAGATTGATCTTTGATTGCCAGAATTATGTACAAACTAGGAGCCTTCAATTCAAGACATAGTAAAGGAAAGAAAGCCCAATACGTATGATTTGAGGTTTGATGAAAGCCGCTGAGAAATCTCTCGGAAGCAAAACGCACCCACAGTGGCGTTAGGTCAACGTCGAAATCGGCTGCATGATGTTATTGAACCCAGCCTCATGTAACCCTTCACATTTAATTCCCTTGATTGGAATGACTCAACAATATCCGGTCGAGTGGAGCAGAGAATAAAGCACCCAGGGACGATCATGAGTTTGTTCACAACCACGTAGAGTACTTCATGCACCAACGCGAGGTGATAACCCTGTACGAAAGATAGGCTGAGGCGAGTAATGGACTCCATCGCTTTCGGAAGTGGAGAAGAGACGCCCAATTTTGATCTATCGGTTTATTCACCAATTAGCGAAGTAGGGAGGTTTCTCGGAATTCATCTACTCTAGGGGGGTTTCAAAGAAGCATCATGACGGTGTTGCCCGTGGATCCAACGGCACCAAAAACCACGATTTGTCTCGGTCTTGATCTGACCTCTGGACAAGACCTCCTTGGGAAAATAACTGTCACTTATTCTCTAAAAGGCCTCTAAAGAATACGCAGAAATGTTGTGGAAACTTTGCAAAGCCTCGCCTTTCTTCTTGGATTCACTCCTTAACACAACTTAATTTCGCTCTCCACGCTCAGTTCACCACCGAATTTGCTTGTTTAGCGAAGGCGTCTTTCCCCGCAGTCGTCCGTCCCTGCTGTCTCAAAACATCCGTGATTGCATGCTACACGACCGTGTTTTCAATGTCCTTTCAGGAGCAAGACCACAGCTCAGGTAATGGAGCGACCGGCGTTCACGAACAGTCAAGTGTACGCGAGCCGCGCGTGCTTTCACTTCCCCTCTCCTGCTCACCCTCTCCCCTCACCCGCTAGATGAGCGGAGAATCGCCATCTTGAATCCTACCCTATTGCCTAGGGGAGACGGCAATAGGGCCCCAATGTTTACAAGCTGTTTACATTGATGAACGCATTTTGTTTACGGTTTCCGAGCGCGGGCGCTCGGAGATGTCGGTGAATTTCGTCAGGGTGGCTGTGCCGCGCCCGCTAGTCTGGCGGGATTTAGTCGTCTTTGGCTGTTCTGTGCGCTGTGTGCCAGCATGGCGCTCTCTCGTAGTCGGCATTTCCTGCGGCGCGCGGGACTTCGGTTCTCGATGACAACAATTGTTCTGCGGCAAGAGCCTGGTGGTGTAAACATGGAATGTGGCAGGAACGTAACATCTTGTTCACGTCACGTCGCAACGGAGCAGAGAATTGGATATTCTCATGAGTCTGCGGATCTGTTTTGTGATGAAGCGATTTCGACGGAGCGCAAGTCAAGATTCTCGAGTATTAGTGAGCTTTTACCGGTTGGTCGTTGGCAACAAGCTCCGAGTGAAGTGCTGAGTATTCTTCATCGACGTCAAGTATGATGCGAACACTCGAAGGTGCCGGTCACTGTGATCGAGTGATGTCAAGTCGATCCGTTGTGTTCCCTCGTATCGATGACGGATCTGCTCTTGGGAAATATGTCATGGTCCTCGAAGAAATAGGTGAGTCAACTAATTGTTAAATCGAGGTAGTGTATAGATAGAGATTGTCAGGCACTGAATCTCACCTGGAACCTGTCGTATGCGGTCGTGTTGGGTGGAGTTTCGAAATTAGAACTCGAGAGCTTTACTGTGACCTCACTTGAGCCTGATTATCGTTCATCCCTGAGCTTCAAGCTGCGTGTTCCGCTTTGAATTTTTAGGCGTTCCGGCTGAGGACACGTTGCGACAACTAATCGAGGATAATGTCATTGAAGGAAACAACTACAAGAACCTGGGAAACAACATCTTTGTGGTTGAGCCAGTCACAGGTGAGGTGGAAATTGAAGTTGGAGCTACGGAGCCATTACAGGACCTTGGTATATTGTGCATCCGAAGTAGAATCAGATGGAGCTCCTTTGGAAAGCATCATTCGACCGATTACTAACGATTAGTGCTCTTTCCTTCCAGAGGAGTCTCTTGTCTCTGTAAGTCTACGGATCAATGAGAAAGAGACTCGAGTATTTTTCATCGAATATTCGCCGATACATGAAGATCATCGTGGCCGACTCACGGCTGATGGTTTCGCCTGCGGAATACACGATGGTGACGTATGGTTCAAGGCACTAGAAGGTTGCGCAACTAATCCTTTCATCGTGACCCGTTCCTATCACATGGATTGTAAACCTCATCGTTCGAAGAAGACGCGAGCTCTCGGAGGGTCGTATCACTCGACTCAGGAAGTTTCTGCCAGCTCTCACCCGAGACCGGACAGAAGCAATTTCGGCTCGGGAAAATCGAGTTCTGCAGACGAAGGTTCAGGATCGGCAGGGAGGAAATCCCTCTCTCTGAGCGCTTTTGGTCTGGTTACCGAATCGGATACACTCTCGATGGAGAAATGTTACTTGAAGAAAGGAAAGCTCCAGAAAATAAAGAACGAGAGTTTCCACGTGAAAGAGATCCCTGTATCAACTCTTGCTGGAGGTCCAGAGAAGATTTGTGAAGATGAGCGTCTTGCGAAATACTGGGCGCAGCGATACAGGTTCTTCCGGAGGTTTGACGAGGGAATACGTATGAACGAGGCCGCTTGGTACAGTGTGACTCTGGAACGAATCGCTGAGCACGTGGCAACTCGGGTTTGCCCCAGAGCCAGGAGGAGAAAAAATTTCGTCGTGGCTGGATTTTGCGGAGTCGGTGGCGATCTCATCCAGTTGGCATTGAAATCGCATTCGGTCCTCGGCGTAGATAACAATTACCAAACACTGGAATTTGCGAAACACAATGCCACAATATACGGAGTGGAAAACAGAATTGATATTGTCCTTGCGGACATGAACACTTTCTTACCCCGCTTTGCCCCCGACTCAGTGATATTTGATCCTCCATGGGGAGGGCCAGAGTACAAGGTCAAGAACGCTTTCGATCTCTCAGATCTGGAAATCGATTTTCGGAAGATTTTCGGCGCTTGGCAGAAAATCACGCCGAACATCGTTGTCAAGATCCCCAGGAACGTCAAAATCGAACAATTAAGCGAAATGGGTCGAGTAGAACTGGAACAGAATCTTTCAAACAATGAAATAAAGACGATGACTGCGTATTTCGGTGAGCTCATCTGTAACTGATCACATTGAGTGGTGCCCCCTAGAAGGGGGACGCAGAAATAAAGACGGGTGACAAATAAATGCCGATGAAAGAATCCGGGTATTCTCACTGAAAAGCTAATAATCAGTTCCCATGTTTTTTCTCATATACCCTGGGATTTCCTCCAGTCAGAATTTTGAAAGACGTTAGAGGGCGAGAGTTGTACAGAGGAGCAACGGTTAACGGTTTCGCGCGCTCTAGGGTCATTCTAATTTGGACGTTAACTGATGATCATCTCTCGGAGCGCGTACCCAAATGCGGTAAGTAAATGAAGATTGATACTCGTTAGAGAATTGAGAGATACATGCTAGATACTTGAGAAGGGAGAAAAGTCAGAAAAATTAGATATTCAAAGAGCCAGCTTTGAGGAATACTTCTGCATAGTACTCGGACATCCGCTGAATATCATAGATAGCCAACCGTCAGGAAACGTTATACGTACGGGTTATGTAGTTGAGGGGAGAATAAAAACAGGAGAACGAGAAAATTAGATATACAGAGGGCTGATTCTCGTGGATAGGGGGAAGTTGAGTTGAGCGTAGATTCATATTCAGTAGCATCGATAGGGAGGTAGTTTCGGGATTAGATTCATTTGACTTCCTCTGAGTTTTCCTAGAAATCCGCTGAGTATCATAGAAAGCTCACCCTACTACGTACGAGTGATATACTTGAGGGGAGCATAAAAAAGAGAAGTCCGAAAAAATTACTTATATATATTCAATATCATTGATAGAGTTTCGTGAGAAGGTTCTCTCAATTTTCCAACTCTTATTGGAGGGGAACTGTTGAACTTATAGGTGTCTCCACCTTATTTTTATTGGCCCACGATGGCAACCGTCGGAAGCTTCAAAAAAGTGAAAAGCCTCCGATTCGGCGAGGACGACGTCTGGTGTGACGAAGCAGGTGCCTTCAGCGTCGAGGGTGCTCATGGAACTGCGACATTCTTTTTCCACGTAAAGCGGCGGGACACGGAGAGAAATTCCATCGAACTGAGATGCAAAAGCTACAAAAACTCCGCTGTTCGGTGTAGAGTTACCGCAAGAATCACTTCAACTGGAGAACCTCACAGCATCACCGGTATTCACAACCACCTGCCTGATGCCAAAGGGTACGGCGTGGAGTACCGTGAGGCGAAAAACGACATGATAAGTGATGTTCGAGATCATCCTCAGAAAGAGCCGATGAAAGTAGTCCTCGAACGACGGCGCCAGCTCTCCGTTGCTCCCGCTTCCACCCTCCTACCCGCAAGCTTGACCCGAAACCTCCGATATCATGCTTCTCGAGTGATGCCTACTAAAGCGAGATCGTTACGGGAATTGCACCAAATAATCGAAACGGAGGACCATCTCGGCTTCACGATTACGCGGGACAACCAGCGTCTCCTAAGTTTCTACGACCCAGTGCACGACAGCCTGCTACTGACCACCAGTAATCTGCTGACGCTGTTACAGGAAGCCTCTATGATGCAAGCCGACGCCACGTACAAGACGAGTCCGGCTAAAATTTGCAAACAAGTTTTTACTCTACACGCGA
Source organism: Neoseiulus cucumeris (assembly GCA_021527715.1). Classification (NCBI taxonomy): domain Eukaryota; kingdom Metazoa; phylum Arthropoda; class Arachnida; order Mesostigmata; family Phytoseiidae; genus Neoseiulus; species Neoseiulus cucumeris. Next base: position 10,231 of record JAJSRV010000122.1, read on the forward strand.
ACTGGGACGGGAGGGTGGGCATGGTGGGTTGTGCTTTCATGAACAGGAAAACTTCTCAGGCTTATAGATGGGTTTTTCAATGCTTGAAACAAAATGCACCCGGGCTGACAATCCCAGCGTATATGGGCGACTGGGATGTTGCCATGCGGACAGCCGTCCATGCGGAATTTCCCGAAGCAGACCTGCATGGATGCTTCTTTCACTATTCTCAAGCGCTGGTGAAAAAAGCAAATGAAACGTCAGTGGGTATGGCAACCGCAATTCGCCGCTCCGGACCGATTCGCTCCTCTTTCTTGGCGTTCACTGCGCTACCCCTACTGCCACCCGAACTAATCGTACCTGCTTTCGAGTTCTTCGCAGCCGAGGCTACCAATCTACACGCCGGGTTTCCCCGTTTTCTTGCATACGTCTCTTCGTTTTGGTTGAATACAATCGGCCCAGAGGGTCTCTCGTTGTACAGGCTGAGCACGCGGACGAACAACGACGTCGAATCAAATAATGCTGCTTTATTACGCGACAATGGCGTTCACGGCCGAACGTGGTCTTTTGTCAAGGTACTTATAGATTACGCTCAAGACATCGTCGTGGATCACTCGATTCATCGGGATGGGGTCCAACATATTCGATCCAGGCCCAATGCAACGACTAAAGCGAACAATCGCAAAATCGAGAAGGCATGGGATCGGTTGGACAGGGGAAGAATCGACGCAGTCGAATTCATAAACAAAGTCAAGTATCGAGTCCGTAAGAACCATATTCCATCGGATTCGGAGTCCAGTGACAGTGCTTCCGAAGACATCCCTTCGGATAGCCATTGGCCCTCATCCGACGAGGATCCGCAGGCCGAGGAAGCTTTCTTTTTCCAGGATGCTCCGTCTGAAGGAGACGCGTTCTCCGAGTTGACGGATACCGCGCCAGATGAACCTCAAGCCGATGGTTCATTCTCTTTGAGTGAAGATGCGTCGTCGGATTACGTTGGAGCGTCACCGTTCTGGAATGCTTCGCTTAGCGAAGACAGTCTGTCGGCGATGACAGACATCGCCTCTGGAGGAAATCATAACGCTTCTCTCAGCCCGAGCGACCTCTCAAGTTCAACGGTCACGGCCTCTGAGGGAGGTGACGATCCAGAAGTCGCCCGGAGTGACGAGAGTGATTCACGAGAGTCCACGGTTTCTGCTCGCCACGCTTCCCGCATCGACCACTCCTACGCTCAGCTCCCGCATCAACAATCCGACCGCCGGAATAGCCCGAGACGGCAGTGAACCCCGCTCTAATCGATACAATATAAATGCAATTCAGAAGTTTCATACACAGGATCAATAAAAACTGGATGGTTTCAATGTCGGAGAATTTTTTCGTCTTCGAAGTAAGCACTCCGGTGATGATTAGCTCTTGCCTAACGCTGTCCTCATACGTGTTGTGGGAGGGTTTCTCTGCGAGGACATAAAAGTCACGGGGCGCGAGGTGTTGTTCTTCGATGTTGATCCTCTGATCCTGGGAGAAATAGATCTCAATTATTCACACGGGGAAAGGCACAGGCTTACGTTTCTGACGATATTTGAGATTTGTCTCTAGTTTCATCTCTAGGGGGGAACATCATGAGATACGCTCCCTGAATAGAGCCCGACAACCACACAGGCTGGTCTGAGGCAGGAACACTCTAAGGGGATAGTTTTTCATCAAAAACAAATTTGAGAGTACAACTGACTTTCTGGGGCTTAGCGAGTACGCGCTTGCTGGGAACCTTTTCACATTCTTTGTCTCTTTTCACTGTCAGAATGCCTTTTTACACCCCCGTTGCAAAGAAAAGGTTATCGCTGTTGCTTCAAGACCAAAACTCTGTTTGATCACGTTCACGAGGCTTTCGGGAAGGCCGTCATCCGTACTGTCAATATCCATCACAAACGTATAAAATTTCTCCTCTCAGCGCCGAAATCAGAATATCCGGAAATACTGACCTTACGCTAGCCTTCCTGAATTGGAAAGGCGCGAAGAAGCCGCGCGGAATCCGCTTAGTTGGCAACAACCTCAATCCTGCCTCAGCAGTCCCACGTTCACCGCATAGAACTCTACCACTCCGCCGTGTCAGCGGGCTCAGCGGCGGTAGTTCAACAAAACAAGTCGTTGTTCTCGACCGCCCGCCCACCAAAAAATAAACAAAATGCATCCATCCATGTAAACAGTCGCCAAACATTGGGGCCCTATTTCCTACACCCTTGCCTAGTCCCAAACTGAAGCATCAAGTCCTGCCAATCTCGCGCTCAAAATGGCGGGCACTCCACAGTCGCCTCCTGGCGGCGCGGGGCCGACGCACAACCCAAACATGCCGCACTTTGGCAGCGCAATACAACCGTTTATCAATAGCTAGAACTCCCGTTCAACTTGTATTATAATCCCAAAGTATGAATCTAATCACTTATCTAAGTCATTTATCGATATGATCCCTTGTTTTCTTTTAATACATGTAGTCCGCGAACTTTTGACTCAGAGGAGTATGAACACCAGCAAGGGGCACTAGGAGAGGGTGTCCGTCTGGTGTCTGACATGTGAGCTTGGGGCTCCCATGTCCGAGCACTATAAGAGTAGTTACACTAGCACGGGAATAATAGTACTCCAATAGCCCCCTTTCGCGTGATAGTGATTAAGTGATGATTAAGGTAATATGAGTTATTAGATCCGGCGTCTGACCATGCACAGAGGAGACCGATAGCTGTTTTGATTACATTTCATGTTCCGGAATCGCGATCTGGCCTACAACAACATCTTCGGATCGAATTCTTCTTGGTTGTTCTAGAGTCACTTCTTTCGCGTAGAGAGGCAGCGCTTTCGATCGCCTCGGTTTACGTAGGTTTCCTAATTTTGAATCCGGTCGATGTTTTCTTTGTCACGGAAATTCGATCGTAAGTGCTTGAATCGGCTCTCCGGAGTGCACTCGAGAACTTCTGGCCGGAACGAGCGAGGGATGCTCGTTGAGATGAGTATTCATAGTCGTCGTATGAGACAGGTGTGGACAACTTTCATGCATTTGCATTCTGATGTCTCCCTCAGGCAGCTCGTCTGCGGCAGAGATGCCGAGTCTTGACGATTCTTTTCCGGATCCACCGCTGAGCCAGTTTCGTGCACACGGTTTTGATGAGTTCCTGCCCGAGGATGTTGAACGAGGCAACCTTGTCTCCCCCCGTCGCGGTATCTCCGGGAGATATCGCGATCGTTGCTGCATTGTCGTGGTGTTGGTTATCCTTCTCGTTCTTCCACTTCTGTTGGTTCGTGAAGTTTTCGGACGTGAGTTTTGAGAGTTTTCTTTTGTCTCACTATGATTTGTTGTTGTTCTTGATCTCAGTTGGTTTTGTTTTGAAGGTAACACCGTGGCGTTGTCTGATCAGCCTGCTGGAGGCGATTTCTCAATCCATGTGTCGGGAGTTGAGCCAGGACAATTGATGTCTGATCACTGGAGTCCGTTTATCAATGTTTCCGCTGTTGTTGTGGAGCGCGTTTTCAATCCGGATAGTTTTCTTTGTCGTTCTCATGCTATTTTTGTGGTTTGCTTTTCATCTGATTATAACGTTTGTGTTCTCAAGTCTCCACACAGTTCAGTTCTTACAATGTCATTGGCGGGGCCAGTTCAAGTTAGGCTTCGTCTTTTTCCGCTAATCGGGCATGATTTTGATACATTTGTGGCACATTTCGGTTCTGTGGCGCATTGTGAACATTCAGATTTGTTCGTTTCTAAAGAATAATATCATTTCGGCTTTCATGTCATGATTCCATAATAAATTTGGGTTTCTTATGTTTATAGTTTCTTCCTTTTAGGTTATATTGCTAACACGAACAATTCATTGGGTTTTGATTTAGATTCGGTATGCAAATTTTTATATCTCAGAGTTGGCGCGTGTAACGGGTTTCATTCTCTGTTTGGGAAGCGCAGTGACTCGTCGCCCGTCTCGTTGGGGTTGTAACGGTTTTGCTCTGCCGTTGTTTTCTGCTGTTTACGGTTGAGGCTTTGTTGCGTTCCTTGGATTGCGCAGGTGACATCGTCTTTTTTTTTTTTTTTTGTTGTTATCTGATCATGTCTCGCAGGCGTGCTTGTGGATGCGCGCGGGATCCGATTGTTATCGACGATTCTGAAGAGGATTTTTCAGTGTCAATGATGAATCGTTTTCGGACGATGGATGAGGATCAGGTCTCCGACGAGGTTATCGATTTTGATCGTGAATTCATCGCCATGCAGAAACGGCAGGATTCAATTCGCAGAGCGCTACGGGATCGCCAGCGGAGTCAGCGTGGTCGATGCGGACCAGCCGTTTGGAAAGTCATCGTTGGGGCTTTGATCTTGACCGCTTTATGTCTCGGGGCGCTCCGACTCTACACTTTGATGGGTGAGATGTCTCTGTTGTTTAATATCACCCAGTTCCTGTATTGGATTTTCAAGAGGAAACAGAGCGAGAACCGTGTTCGATCCAGGAGATTAGTCCGATCGGGAGCCCAACTGGAGCACCACGCAGATGCCCGTCATTCCTCAACGTTCTGAAGTCAAGACAGTTTTCGACAGTCTCAGGTTCGAGCCGGTTAGGCGTCTTTACAGCGACACTTTTCTGTGTCGATCGATTGTTCATGTGGCCGTTTGTTTTTCGGTTGATTATCAAAGTTGCGTGCTGCGACAGTCAGCTATTCCAGCCGCAGTCTACCACGTTCGCGCGATTACCGCTGAGCAAGCGGCTCATTTACTCGATGAGGTATCAATGGTGACATTTTGCAAGAACCGCATTTGGTTTGTTTCAATCGATTAATTGTTAGCATTGAGTTTTGAATGTGGTATTGTGGGCGCGATGTCGATCTCGAAGAGTGCGAGTGATATTTTCTATATTCATATTTCTGTATATTCGAGAGGGGATCCATAGTTTGGATTTGTAATTGATGAGCATTGTGAAGTGATGATGTGAAAAAGAAGAAGAAATTGATCTCTTTTGTAAGTCTGGATACGTTGGAAGAAATGAATCGAACATTTTGATTTAACACTTCGTCTTGCCTCTTCTCATATTTTGTATTCTCAGCATGCGTTGGTTGGTTTTGGTCGATTCCCCCCGTTCTAGATTTAGCATTTCAATCTGATTATTCCGATTTAAGTTTTCAGGGGTTGTTTTGGTTTGTCTTTACCTATTGTTCGGTTCGATGCTTGGTTATTGCGGCGGGATGGTCTCCACCGTAGGTAGATAGGGTGAGTTTGGTGGCAAATCAGGCAGTTCTTCGTAAGCTCCTCTGGCTCGATATTTCGCAATCTTGGATATTATGAGTATGATCATCATGAAAATGTGGGTAAATGCAAGTGATGCAGCGGTTCTTCATGCACTCAGAGAGGATTTCCTGATCTTGAGAGCCCGCAGTCTCACACGACAAATACTGGCAGACTGTCAGACCTGCAAAATTTTCCACGCACCACCGGCATCTCTGCCGACCCCGCCACTGCCAACCTTCCGAATCGAAAAATCTCCCCCGTTCACCTACACAGGTTGCGATTTTGCGGAGCCGATTCGCTACAAAAAGGAATCAGGAGAGATCGCGAAGGGATACATATTATTGTTCACTTGTGCCCTGACTCGAGCCGTGTGTCTTCAGCTCACCACAGACATGTCGACGGTCGAGGTTCTCGGAGCACTTCAGAAGTTTGTCAACCGATTCAATTCGGTCCGGACTATCATCTCTGACAACGGGCTATCGTTTCAAAGAGCCGCAAAAGAACTTAAGCAAATATACGAAAACATCGTGGATGGTCAGGTCAAACGATGGCTAGCAAACTCGTTCATAGAATGGAAGTTTATCACACCTCATAGCCCGTGGATGGGAGGATTCTATGAAAAAATGATTCAGTCGGTGAAGAGACCTCTAAGAAAACTGCTTGGCACCGCAATTCCTCATTTCAGAGATCTTGAGATCATCCTAAGCGGTATAGAATGCATGATCAACCGGCGCCCGATAACAACAGTGGCCTCAACCAACGACGAAACAGAAGCATTGAGCCCATACAACCTAATCTACGGCCAGAAAGGAGAATCGATAATTCCTCAACATAAAATGGAACCGATATCAGGAAAAAATATCGACATGATAATTTTCTCTCGCAGACACAAATATCAACAGAGAATGCTCAACGCATACTGGAACCTCTTTCAGAAGGAATATCTTGCCTACTTGAGAAACGCAACGAACAGACTACCGGTCGAGGAAAGACCCCTGAGAATCGGCGATATCTGCCTATTGGAAGCTCCAAAGGGAAACCGAGCACTGTGGCCTTTGTGCCGTGTGATCGCGTTTCCTCGTCACACAAAACCCGAACAAGCGAGGTCTTGCACGGTGAAGACAGCGACAGGGCAAATCCTCGAAAGACCAATCAAAAAGCTGTATCGCATCGAAGCATCGAAATGAAATCAACAACAGCTCGAAGTGAAAAAAAAAACTGCTTTCCCCGACGTCTACGAATAGTCAGAATCCCACGAGGTGGAATTCGGGGGGGGGCTGTCGCAAACGGTCCCCCGGATGGAACCCTTGCGCGAGCTTAGACACACGCACATACACACAGGGCGAGTCGGAGCAAGGTTGAGGCATTGTCAGCTGCGCATCTCGGCATGAGTTTCATTGTATATTCGATATTGATTAACAGAAGAGACTAAGATTCCGTTTGGCAAAATAAATCCTCGATGGTGCGCGCGCTGCGGGAGTTTAAATCGGTCGGCGACCAGCGCCCTCTAGGGTAAGAAAGAGAAGCACACACTCGTTTGGAAACCGCGAGACAGTGCGCACCGGAGCGAGGTCAAGATACCAGCAGAGTGTCTTCCTTTTTAGTTAGTGCGTCACAACCGATAACCTTTCCGAGTGACGCAAGCTTGTTCGCGCTGTGTTGAGCCGCGGAGTTTGTGTGGATCGAATTCACAATTATTGACTACCGGAGTTTTCAATTTCGGAAAAGGTAAATCTCCGATGCCGGGTCCCGGGTAGTGTGCTTGCATGGAGCCACGAGAGGCCACGGCCAACTCGGATCATGCTTTGTGTTTAGTCCTAGCTCACCGAGCGATTCCGCTTTTGGGATCTTGGATTACGATTGGTTTTGCGAGAGCATAGCTTTTGCAGCTGTGATCGGTTTCTTCCCTGGTCGATGGTGATGAGCACATAGCGATGACCACGCGTTTTCGATCGACGTCCAAAATAGGCCACGACGCATTTCAACGCGTTCGAGTATTTCATGCTGCAAAGGCTGGGAGAACCGCGGAACATGACGGCTATCGACGATCGAGACGCTTCGCGGAATATTTTCGATTTCAAGGTTGTTTATTCGTTTCATGGCGAGAATCGCCGTGAGCTTCGGGTCCGAATCGAAACTCATGTCGAGGCGGGCTCTGTTTCTCGCGGCGCGGCGGTTCCATTTTGAGCGGGTGGGCTCGAGTTCCGGGAACTTCGGCCGATCTTCGCGGTGGAGCCTGGGTCGGGATGAAATTTCGGTATCGAGTGTGGCAGGTGGCAGTATGCGTGCTCGGATCGTATTGCTACCGACGACGCAGTAGCCGAGAACTTCGCAGGAACCGTGGGCGCTCATTTCTAGGAGTTTCCCATGACGTGAAAGCTCTCTGGAGGAGGAAGGGAACCCCTCTCCCTCTGAAGGTCCGAGCTCTCATGGATTCGAGCACTCTGCCAGCAGCCTGCCTGCCTGCCCAATCGCTTGGGTTTCTCTATGTCGGTCGTGTGAGAGTTCTTTTCTGGTGGAAAAAATCCAAGGTAATCTATTCCGCGATGCTTCGATTTCTGCCCTTTGAGTCGCTTTCGCGGAATTGAACGATCGCTCAACTAGCGTTTCCGCGGATTTCTCGATTCTGACGCCGCGCCGTTAGCGTACGCAATCCGTCCAGGAGTCGATTAGGCCTTGGTGGAATGGTTTGACTCTCACAACAGCGGCGGAGACCTTCCTTTAAACTCATTGCCGTGATTTCATGCGCGCTCGAGTGCATGCTCTATCGCTGAGTCATTCGATTTTCGGATTTCGCGTGTTTGGCACATCATTATTATTATTATTATTTCCGCCTAGAAACCCTTATTATCCATCCGTAGGTTGACGCGTTCGGCGCGGTTCTCTTCTCCTAGCCCGCATTCCTGCGAGACAGCTCAACCTCGTTGAGTTCTTCCAGAATAACTCGTTTTCACCGCAATCGGTCGAATCACTGAAATGTCTCGGAACCGGGTGTTCACGAGCACCGCGGAAGTTTTCTGAATTGAAAAGCCGCTGATCGAGTCGATGAGTCGTCGCGGAACTTAAATCCTTAATTTGCGCCATCGAGGCATCGTGCACTGAACGTGCAGCTCGTGCAGGACTTCACTGGTCGGCTATGTCTTAGTTTCGGTTTCGAAGCAGATCTACAATTCTTGGGCCTCCTGAACGAGTTTATTCTAAGCCGAGATATTTTTTTTTCAGATGAAAACTATCATGTTCATGATACCCGTGTTCGTTCTGGCGTACTGCACCGTATGGCCCAATCCCCAAGCTCCAAAGAACGTCACGCTGGTTTTCAACCAAACTAATATCAACAAGCCGTCCGATACAGCGGCCGTAGATGGACCCGAAAAAAAAACGGATCTTGTTGGAAAAAAAACCGAGTACAGAACATCTGAAAAAACTGAAAACGAAGCAGAGTCAACTAAAATTGAAGCGATCGAGCCCGAAACCACAGAAGACACTATTGGAGTACTATTATTCCCGTGCTAGTGTAACTACTCTTATAGTGCTCGGACATGGGAGCCCCAAGCTCACATGTCAGACACCAGACGGACACCCTCTCCTAGTGCCCCTTGCTGGTGTTCATATACCGTACAATCTCTCAAATAAACTAACTGGGTATCCTACATCTGTGTGTCATCTATCGTGTTCAGTTAAAGTGTGCATGCTACAGTTATCCTGAGAACTCTATACATCCAACTCGTTATCAGCCACGATTCGTCTCTACCATCACTCTGTAAGTGAGTTAGTTTTCAATTTGGTAGCCAGCCCATCCCCTTAGAAAGATGACTTCCACCCCGGACACCAAGCGCGACAACGTGTCCAGATGCCCAGTCGTGCTGGCGGCCAATGGTCACAACTGGATAGCATTTAAAGAATTGCTCCCAATCTACGCGCAGAATGAAACTGACGTCTGGGAGGTTATAAAAGGCGACTTAAAACCCCCCACTCTCAATGAAGGAGCAAAAGAGTTCACGCCTGAGCAGATCAAACAGAAGGAGAAATTTGAGGCTGCCAACAAGAAGGCCAGACAATTCTTGTTCGCATCCATCTCCGACAAACTTGTCGGAAACCTGTTCTACAACAAAACTGCGCTTATCCTAGCACCTGAAATATGGATTATTCTCAATAACAAATTCGGTAGTCAGGCTTTCCTCAAGAGACAATACATAACCGCCCAATTCAACGCGTTTCGATTCGTAAAATCCAAGTCTATTGACGATAACCTGATGACCTATGACAATTTGGTCACCAACATGAAAGAAGCAGGCGCTCAGATCTCTCCTGATCTGCAAGTTGGTCAATTGCTTGATGCCCTTCCCGACGGTTGGGAGCCGCTGCGTATGAGCTGGACAGCCAGATCTGATGCGGATAAAAACATTGACAACCTAATTCTTGTCATCCGCGCAGAAGCAGCAAGGCAAGCGGCGAGAAGAGGAACCGACAGACTTGTCGATGACGCAACTGCATTGATGGCTCAGATGCGAGTCGGCAGGCGTAACTTTGGCCGCAGAAATCAAAATAGACAAGGTGGGCCCCGAATCCAGAACGCGCGACATTCGCATGGCAATGTCGGACCAAATCCTAGGTTCAACAGGTCCGACATCCGTTGCTTCAACTGCAACGGCGTAGGACACATGAAACATGAATGCAACAGACCCAACAGGGGTCAGGGCGCCCGTCCAGCGCATGGAAGCAATTACAATCGCCCCGCGTACGGTACCGGCGGGCACTCCAACAACTACGGCCCATATCGCGGACGTGGGTCCGGACGGCCGTACAACTCAAGGCCGCAGCCCCGCGCAAACATTGCCGAAGCATTCATGACCTACCACAATAACGGTCAGGTAAAAAGCGATCAATTTCTCCTGGACTCAGGAGCGAGCACTCACTTTACGAACTCAAAGAAGTGGTTCACAACGTTTTCAAAGCATTCTGACACTCGAGAGGTCAGAGTCGGTAGCAACCATCGCCTGCTGGTCTCAGGCCAAGGTGCTATCCGATTGACCGTCAGATCTGAAAACAATCCAATCTCAATTGAATTGGAAAACGTCCTTTACGTGCCCAAAATGCGGAAAAATTTGTTGTCAATGGGACAACTGACGGATGAAGGATTTGACGTCATAGTTAAAAGAGACAAGCTGCAATTGTGCAGAGGAAACTTGAGCCTACCAGTGCCAAGAATAGATGGGCTGTATCGCTTGGATGCGAAGCCCCCAGGCCATGACTTCGAAGACGAAGATTCAGCTGACGAGCTGAACAGCAGACAAGCGAAAGCATTCCCGTTGGAGACAATCCAACGCGGAGACAACACCGGTAATGCAGACACCGGTAATACTGTAAGCCTAAAGGCAGTTCACGAACTTCTGGCTCATATCAACAAAGCATATGTAAAGAAATTTCTGAGCCGTCAAAACATCATGTATACTGACGATCTTGACCAGTGCTCCTCTTGCATCATGGGAAAGCAAACAAGAGCGTCATACCACAGCAGACCCGATGAGGCTAAAGCTCAAAAACCGGGTAGCGTGTTCGCCGACCTATGCAGCCCCGCGACAGAGTCAATCGGACACTCGAAGCATTTCTTGACCATCACGGATGAATATTCCCAATATCGCCGTGTGTACTTTCTCAAGAACAAAGATCAAACGGCAGACTGCATTTTGGCGTACACGCGATGGTTCAAGAACGTAATGGGAAGAAACCTAAACCGCTTTCATTCAGACGAAGGTGGAGAGTTCCAGAATAAAACAGTAAGGAAAATTCTGACGGAGATTGGAGCTGAACAAACGTTCAGTCCTCCGAGGAATCCTGCTCTTAATGGGATAGCCGAAAGAACGAACCGCACCTTGGTAAATCTGGTTCGAGCAACGCTCATTGGTGCCGGATTAGAGCAAAAGAAATTCCTTTGGGCAGAGTGCCTATCCATGGTAGTTCACTGCCTGAATTGCACTCTTACCCATGAAACGGAAAGAAAATCGCCATTCGAAATAACATTCAGCAGAAAACCATACCTCAAAGACTTGAGAAAATTCGGATCAAAATGTTACATTCGAAACCAAAAAGACCATCCGAGAAAATTCGAAAGAAGAAGTTCTCCCGTCCGCCTGGTGGGAATAGAACCCCACGGACTCGGTTATCGTCTTTGGGCACCTGGTACATTCAACATCCTTAGATCCAAAGATGTTGAGTTTGAAAAGGAGCCTCTGCTAGACACGCAAGAGAGGCCAGACCAGAGAGAGAAGCCAGACGATGAGAATCACTGCGAAACCGTAGACGACCCTCAGAGCCCGGAGAGAGAAACGCAGCCTGACGAGCCAGATGTGCGCGAACCAGACGAAAATGGGTCACATAATGAACCAATGTCTGACGAATCCGGCTTAGACGAACAGTCCGGAGACGAGCGACAGACCAGTCCCAGACACGGCTTGAGGCCCAGAGACCGTCTCAGACGACCAACCCGCTTTCGTGAAGAGGCTAACCAACTTGAACCGTTTGAGGCCTTCCTCATCGACGGCACGGAAGCGGACGATGAAAATAAAACAGAAGACGCATATGTTCCGCATACCTACCAGGAGGCCATGAGCTGCCACGACGCAGAACATTGGAAAAAGGCCATTCAGACAGAACTGGATGCGATTGAAGAAAATCAGGTGTGGGAGCTGTCAGAACTTCCCGCAGGCAAAACAGCCCTGACCTCACGCTGGTTATTCAGAGTGAAGGATAACGGTAGTGAAAAACGTTATAAGGCGAGATTAGTCTTACGCGGGTTCAGACAAAAGGAATTCCGTGATTTCTCGCCGGATCAGATATACGCCCCTGTTTGTCGGGCGGAAGCCTTCAGATCCATCCTATCCATTGCCGCGGAGGAGCGACTATACGCACACCAATTCGACGTAGTATCCGCATTCCTCACGGCGGACCTCCCCGACGTCATCTTCATGCGTCAGCCAGAGGGAGTGGATGATGGCAGCGGAAGAGTGTTGCGACTTCGAAAATCACTATACGGAATGCGACAGAGTCCTTTTCTCTTCCACTCAAAATTGGCCAAGATCTTGAAAAGCAAAAACCTGCAGCAAAGTCTCACGGAACCTTGCCTTTTCTTCAGAAATGGTAATCAAAGACTGGCAATCTTAATATTCGTAGATGACGGACTCATAGTTGGAAAGACGAAGCAGCTGGTTCTAGACTTCATTGAATCTCTGAGGCAGGACTTCAAACTGACCTCTAAGAAACTACACTACTACCTCGGCATAGAGATCCAAGTGGATGATGATTTCAACTATCATATCCATCAAAACCGCTATGTAGAACAACTACTCGCAAAATTCGGAATGTCCAACTGCGCCCCTGTCGCAACGCCATGCGACCAATCTCTGTACACGCCAAAGACAGGAAAAACAGGCGTAATTGACCAATACAGATCAATTGTGGGTGCTCTTTTACACTTATCAGTCTGGACAAGAGTGGACCTCGCTTTTGTGACATCTTACTTGTGCCGCTACTTAGATAAAGCCACTCCTGAGCATCTCCAACTGGCGAAACGAGTGCTAAAATACCTTAGAGCGTATCCCGCACTCGGCATCACCTATAGAAGCGAATCAAACGAAAAAGCGGTCGCGTTCTCAGACGCTGATCACGGATCAGATCAAGCCGACAGAAAATCCATCTCGGGCACTCTGATAATGCGCCAAGGAGGACCAATAATCTGGTATTCAACCAAACAATCATCCATCGCCATGAGCTCGATGGAGGCCGAGTTTGTAGCAAGCTCCGAAGCACTGAAAGCAATATTATGGACAAACAAACTGTTTGGGGAACTCGGCATAAATGAAAAGATAACCCTAAACCTCGACTCCCAGAGCGCTCTTGCAGTCATAAAATCACCAGCGCTTTACCGCAGAGCGAAACACATTGAACTAAGATTCTTTGCAGTACGTCTGGCATACCAACAGGAGAAACTTAGCCTAGCTTTCGTCGGATCCGCCGACCAAAAAGCCGACCTGCTCACCAAGCCCCTATGCAAGGGAATCTACGTCCGACAGAAGGAACTACTCGGATTAGAAACATGGAAACAAAAAAAATTAGGAGGGTAGTCTCTACGAGACTACCGTCGTGTTTTGCGGGAAAACGTCATCCGCGTCTTAGGGATGCAGTCCAGGGATAATTGTGATGTTTGTTTTTATATCGTGAGACGAAACGCAGCATGAACTGTCCTTCCACTGATTCCGACCGCAGCTTTCCCTGTTGTTGCGGCGACGATATAGGCGTTGTTCATGGAGCTATGCTGCTGTGCGTACCGACTGTATGTTTCCGTTAGAGCTTTTAGTGTGAATGTTTCTCCACAACCTGCTGGCCCTGTGAGGAAAGGTTGGATTGGTTCTCGGTTTGGAGCATGCAGACGGTGGATTACTTCCAAAACGAGCTCGAGTTGTTCTGGATTTGTTTGACGCAATAAGGAAGAGTAATCATTTTATGCTCATATCATAACATTCGTTCTCGGTCATATGGCACTCACGGAAGGTGCGTTAGTGTACTCAGTCAGGTCATCATCATTAGGTTGCATCATAGAGCTAGTAGGAGTATTGTTTTGTTCAGTGAGGACCGCATCGTCGACTCGTTCATTCGCGATGCAGATTGCTTCTATCTCACGAATGATTTCGTCGATGTTGATGTTGGCTTCGAACTCTTTTCGATTTTCGAGAATTTCACGTTCGTGTTCCTCGAAAACATGGAGGAAATTGTCTCGATCAATGATGCCAAGGAGCTCATTCCGGAAGGGGAAATGCAACAGAACCATCTCTCGCTTGTGGTTGAAAATATCATTCTTATCGTAGTTAGGGTATCTGAGGATTCTACAAATAGCACGAAGTTTGTAACGGCTACTGCGATTTCCGTTCTCGTCGTCTTCAGAATCCTCAAACGCAGGGAACTGACATCTTGCGATCGTATCTCACGAGGAACACCGAAGTATATGGATGGGAATGACGATTCCTCAGCGAATTTGTCGCGAAGAAGACTCTCGGGCGTTCGATTCTGACCTGGGGCTATATCCAGCCAATGGTCTTCATGCCACATCATCGTTTGCTGCATAGTATGGATGAGTTCAGATGCTGGCGCCTCTTCGGAATTCAAAGGATCTATGGAGGCTCGTGTGTCGATTTCAAAGCTCGAGTTTCTAAACTCCGACCAGTCAACAGTGATATTGTACTAACGGTACAGCGGCTGTTGAATCAAAAAGCGTAACCAACACTCTATGAGCCATTTCTTGACGAAACCGCTGAGATACCATCGAATCAGTCGAAAAACAAAGTCATCGTCTGAGGCCGCGATAAACATTGTACCATCGTGTTCACGTCAACAGGTACGTTGATCACCTGACAAATTATACCGTAACCCTCACACCGTAACCGCCGAATTTGCATTAAAGGGATCGGAGGGGAAATTAGTCGCTCCGTCAAGACATCTAGCTTCGGCAAGTTCGGCGGTTCCGGTGGATATTTATAACCATTACTCTTGCTCATGAATGGAACTCTGATGTTTCCACAAAGCACTTACTGCACAGTCTGAAACCTGAGGTATCCTCGTTCGGGAAATGTGAACTCAAGTAATTGAGCCTTGAGACGATTTTAAGCGAATTTTCACGATATTCTAGATCGACACACGACCGCGCCGGACTGGAAGTTTCGTTGTTTCGCAAATGGACCAATGAAGAGCCGATGGTTTCGGTATGGTGCACCAAAACCCGATCACTTTTCAGTGAATTGTACATTCATGCAACGCCCTGAGTCGGGATCGAGCGGCGCTCCGGGATCACTGTCGAATGAAGCACCGTCGGGCGAAAGCCGGACAAGTTCATGTGGTTTTATAACCAGACAAAACGACTATTTATGCGGAATTCCTAGCTTTTCGGAGGTCTCAAAGAATTGCACAATGCCACCCTTCCCGGAATCAACGCCCAACCAAATTTGAACAGCGGCTTGCCCCATAAATTTCCAACCTCCTACAACAAAAAGCAACCGAGTTGGTCTAGCACGAAAAAAGTTTGAGTCCCTCATAGAGCTTCAAAATTCTAGGATTAGATGACGAAGTACTACCTAAGTGCCCCGCGGTCACAATAAAGACGTTTTCCCGTCAAAAACAGGTCAGAGATATGCCGCGATCCTCCTGATAATACTCAATCAACTCAGCCCGACGACTTCGTATTACTGCTACAACGACTGTGGACCGGACTGCATGAAAACTGGCATGGCTTGCAACATATATAAAACGAAATCAGGTTCATTCTCACCGGTGTGCACTGACGAGAGCGGATGCCACCAAAGCGCAAGCGATCAAACGCCTTGTATCACAGTAGATGCTCCAACGCAAGGGGGCCAAAACTCCTGGCATGATTACCAAAAGCACAAGCATCCGCCCTCGCCGTCGCCACCCATCGAGCATGAATGCCAAACCTGGAAAATAACCACTGCATCACTTGCATTTACCCACATTTTCATGATGATCATACTCATAATATCCAAGATTGCGAAATATCGAGCCAGAGGAGCTTACGAAGAACTGCCTGATTTGCCACCAAACTCACCCTATCTACCTACGGTGGAGACCATCCCGCCGCAATAACCAAGCATCGAACCGAATAATAAATGAAGGAAACCCCTGAAACCTAAAACCTCAATAATCAGGAATGCAATACCGAATATAAAACGGGGGGATCACCCAAAGATTCAAACCATCGAAAACTGAGACTTCTTCGTGAGACACAAAGCGTCCGCGGCCAATATTTATTACAGGTCTCACTCAATATCACAAACTGCCTACATTTATGCACATGGAAATGACGCTGAACTTGCGACATTAATCTCTCGATATTTCAATCTCGCGTAACAAACCAAAAGCGATGTTTACAAAACGTTTCAATCGTGAGTTCATCCACAACCGTGGACACGACCTCGAGACTCACGGCCCGGCCGTGAAATATCGGACCCGGAGCCAACAATAATCCTCTCAATATACAAACTTGATGTTCCACCGAAAAGCAAACCGAACAATGACCAGACGACCTGCACAGGAACGTATCCGTCGAAAACCGCCGAACAATCTCCAAAAACTGTCTGTTGTACATGCCGGCGACATCGCCGTGAGAACAAATCCGTTGACTGGGCTGGGTATGCGGAACTGGCTCGATGTTTGACTCAGATTTCTTGCCTGAAGCACAAATGACTCAGATTCTGCCTCTGTTTGTAAAACAGCCAGAGAAGCTGCGCGACGTTCACAAACATCGAGATCTCACCGATCGCTGAATACAGTCGATAAATTGAAATTCCTGCCACAATGGCAACAACGAACAAAATGACCATCAACACGTTGACGGTGCATCTTCGACGCGGTGCGCGAGGCCTGCGACTCCGTATTGCCTCTCGAACTTCTTCATGTCTGCGATCCAAAGACGAAAGTCCACGGTCCAAATCAAACTCTTCGACGTCATCGTCATCAGCAGCCTCCAACGAACGAAAATGCGGCATGCTGAAATCTTGAAAACCTTCATCAGAATCCTCGATCACTATAGGATCCTTGGAACAACCGCACCCGTGTCGACGTGCCATGTTCACACAAAACGAAAGCGAGAACAATGTTACATACAATTGCATTGACGAACCGCACGTCGTCATCCTTCGAAAACGAATGGAAACCGTTAGACAAACCGCCGCTCTCAGCATGCCATCAACCCTTTCTCCTCGTCCAGTCCCCTCTATAATTCACCATGAAATCCAAACAAATAATGCATAAAAATGTATCAATAGATAACTAATGTACAAAGAATCAACAACGAGATGAAGAAAAATCCAAATTTATTGTCCAGTCATAATAGAACCATCAAAAACCAAATCTCAAGTACGAGATACGAACCAATCGGCATGCTCACAATGCGCCAAAAAACCGAAATGTGCCACAAATGTATCAAAATCATGCCCAATTAGCGGGAAAAGACGAAGACTAACTTGAACTGGCCCCGCCAATGACATTGTAAGAACTGAACTATGTGGAGACTTGAGAACACAAACGTTATAATCAGATGAAAAGCAAACCACAAAAATAGCATGAGAACGACAAAGAAAACTATCCGGATTGAAAACGCGCTCCACAACAACAGCGGAAACATTGATAAACGGACTCCAGTGATCAGACATCAATTGTCCTGGCTCAACTCCCGACATATGGATTGAGAAATCGCCTCCAGCAGGCTGATCAGACAACGCCACGGTGTTACCTTCAAAACAAAACCAACTGAGATGAAGAACGACAACAAATCATAGTGAGACAAAAGAAAACTCACAAAACTCACGTCCGAAAACTTCACGAACCAACAGAAGCGGAAGAACGAGAAGGATAACCAACACCACGACAATGCAGCAACGATCGCGATATCTCCCGGAGATACCGCGACGGGGGGAGACAAGGTTGCCGCGTTCAACATCCTCGGGCAGGAACTCATCAAAACCGTGTGCACGAAACTGGCTCAGCGGTGGATCCGGAAAAGAATCGTCAAGACTCGGCATCTCTGCCGCAGACGAGCTGCCTGAGGGAGACATCAGAATGCAAATGCATGAAAGCTGTCCACACCAGTCGCATACGACGACTATGAATACTCATCTCAACGAGCATCCCTCGCTCGTTCCGGCCAGAAGTTCTCGAGTGCACTCCGGAGAGCCGATTCAAGCACTTACGATCGAATTTCCGGGACAAAGAAAACATCGACCGGATTCAAAAAGAGGAAACCTACGTAAACCGAGGCGAGCGAAAGCGCTGCCTCTCTACGCGAAAGAAGTGACTCTAGAACAACCAAGAAGAATTCGATCCGAAGATGTTGTTGTAGGCCAGATCGCGATTCCGGAACATGAAATGTAATCAAAACAGCTATCGGTCTCTTCTGTGCATGGTCAGACGCCGGATCTAATAACTCATATTACCTTAATCATCACTTAATCACTATCACGCGAAAGGGGGCTATTGGAGTACTATAATTCCCGTGCTAGTGTAACTACTCTTATAGTGCTCGGACATGGGAGCCCCAAGCTCACATGTCAGACACCAGACGGACACCCTCTCCTGGTGCCCCTTTGCTGGTGTTCATATACCGTACAATCTCTCAAATAAACCCACTGGGTATCCTACCTCCGTGTGTCATCTATCGTGTTCAGTTAAAGTGTGCATGCTACAGTTACCCTGAGAACTCAGAACATCCAACTCTATTGGTCTGTCCGGGCTCTTCTTGATGTTTTAACGGAGGATTCCGTTTCATCGGAGAATTCCGTTAATATTTTCAGTCCAAGCAGGGGGTTCTGGCACCGACAGATCTGTTGCGACAGATAACACCGACAGATGACGTCATCTTTTGCAGGGGTCTCTGGTACGAATTCGTGACGTCACCGACAGATCTGTTGCGACAGATCTGTCTGGAATCCTCCGTTAAAAATCTTGAGCAACTCCAGAAACCAGGATATTCATTCGAATCAGAGACACGGTCTTTGGGGCAGCTTATGCATGGAGACCTCTATATCATAATCATGGACTCTGATCTCACACTTGTGCTTGTGAAACGGAAGACAGAACACGGAACTCAAAGCTTCTTTTGAGGCATCTTTGCCTCATTTCTAGCATAAAAATGTTTCAATAGTATAAAACTGATGAATGTACTGTCACTTATGCGCTCTCTGGAGTATTGTCGAAACTTCCGCGTTCTGCTGAACATTCTCTCCGATGCCACACTGGTGGACACAATGTTCCCAAGAATAATTCGGAGCTCTCGTGGGAACAACTCAGCGATGCTTTCGTATTTTCGCAGGCGCTTCAAATGCTTTCGCGCGCGCATCAATGACTGACAATATTTTCCTGCTCTACGAGCATGATCGACGCTCCGTTGTTCGACAGCGAGGCATTCCACGCACAGCTTCTCGAGCTCCTCTCTCACGTCACTTTTTGCTGGAATGAGCTTGCTGGCTGCTCCTTGGTGTTCCTTCTCGAACTTGCGATCGCAACTGAAACGCTTATCCAACCTGAGCTCATCGTCCACGCCCGACTGAGGGTAGAGGTACCTTAAGCATCGCGACGCTACACCCCGCCGCTGGATGATCCGTCGACTTAAATTGAAGGTCAGCTCCTGAGAGAAGCGGGAATCCTGTCTATCTAAGTCCTTGGGGAGCTTCTGAAACAAAGACGAGACGTATTCTAGGAGTCGAAAGAACATGTCATATTGCGAGTCGAAGCTGTAGCCAAGTTAGCTGACCAGCTTCGCAATAGCTTCATTCCAGTATCAGACCGATTCACTTCCAGGAAGGACATCGACGTTCAGATACTATTTAAGCATATAACGGACGACCTGGAGTGAGAGATAACGTATTCTTCGGCCGACCATTCAAGACGATAGAAAGTACCATCACGGTTTACTCCACGTTCAATGGCTCTCTGTGCCATGCTCATTCGCTGCTCTCTGTGCGGGCTCAAGCTCGTGAGTAAACGGTGTAACTCAAAGTGTGATTCTCGCGGCTATCTTCAAATTCAATCGACAATTTGAAGAACCTTTTGATTTACGGAACCCATTGGAGCACACGAAAGTGATTCTCTCAAAGAATAGCACCACAAATAACTCTATTACACCCCAGAAGCCTCAGAGTACTGATTGTAAGATAAATCGGAACTGCGGCACTTCAATTATAAATTATAATAATAGTTTTGCCAATCGAGCTTTCTTCACAAGGCCCAATGAGTACAAAGATACCGCTAATCCTTCACCTGAGTAAGAAAACTTTCGTCATCTCAGTTCCACAATATTCTGCGTTGTGGGTGTACTTATATTCTCGACCTTAAAACAACGAACCTCGTTCTGATACTGACAAGGATCTGCGAATCCATGATGAATTCCGAAATTGTCGTCGCTATATTCACTTGTCTGACGTTTGAGCTGTTCCGCTACCGACGACGACTGGGGCTCCGTGGAGGCGGTCGTGAAGTCGAAAGAAATAGGAGACGATTACTTTAAAGGACCCTGATCCTTATTGCACTCCTTGGCAGCGCTTGGTGCCCGGGGGCGCCGGGAAATCGTGGAAATGCACGGGGAAAGGCGTCTGTGCAACGTTTGGCCACGCCGCGAGGAGCCTCAGGGCAATCAGGATCTCATCAGCGGTACTCTGCACCGCCAGCGTCCTCCGTTCCCCAAGCCCGAGGCGCGAGGTAAGTTTAGCGCAACAGCAATCCGATTTTCCACTAAAACCTCCGTTTCACTTTGGCATCGTTTGTTGGAGTTAATTCGACCCGTGTGACCGAAAAAGTACTCAAACGGCCGCTTGTTAGTGCCAATCTTGTCACCAGAACTCGATGGCGATTCGAATCCCACTGGCCGCCGGGATGCACGCTCGGCGAAATGTACACATGTGTGCACAGCTCTGGAAAACATCTGCAGCATGTAAACTATATGTGTGCATCGACTGGGATGTGGGGGCAACGGTTCTGTCAATTGTCCCAAAAATGAGTGCATCCGCTGAGAATGCTCGCCACTGGAGTGAGGTTATCATATAAAATTGAGGATGAAAACCATTAGTACCACTTATGGGCGACCTGACCAGTTATGGGCCGGGTTCGGACCAGGTATGGGCCACCCCTCGGGAAAACGGTTCACCGTGTGGGTCATCGCTTCTTCTCGCAAATACTCGATGACGGAACGATTTGATTGCTGATTTCCATACAAAGTCTTGAAATGTTCGTCGCAATTCCATCGATTCACTGGAGAGAAAGATGAGATGTGTGAGGCCTCAACCTGTGTGGAAAACCTCTTGATGGGACGTGCGACAGTGGAAAACAGAAGCGACAGAGATGATGCTCCGAGAGAGCTTGAGAAAAGCATCGGCCCGAGAAATCTGTTTACTTGAAACACAGGGTGCAGAGTCAATGTGCTTGACAAATGTTGATATTTGAATAGGGAAGACATCGATCTCTTCGAATTATGAATATCAAAAAGATGAAATCTCTTGCCTGAACTCCGCACAACCAGAAAAAATGAGAGATTTCGTGAGAAATATTACCTTGCTCAATCGAACTAGGCGAGAATAATCGGGAGGCTGCATAGCAGGTTGCTGATGTCGATGAGAATTTTGGAAGAGCGTCAAGCAAGAAACCGCCACAGCTCGTGTGAGAGTCATATTCAAGACTTTATGTAAATCTGCAATCGAATCGTTTGGCCGTCGATTTCTGCGCAAAGAGACGATGACAATTTGGGTATCAACAGCAGAACTATGTACCACAAGCTTACTCCGTCCCTCAAGCCGGGTCATATGGGTATCAACAGCAGAACTATGTACCACAAGGGTACATAGTTCTGCTGTAGGATGAATCACTATCAGAGGGGTTTGGTTTGACCCGTACGGGACAGTCACTTTATTGAAGAATAAAGGTGGTGGGGATGCAGCAGCGCCTGCAGCAGCGCCAGAAGAAGAGGTTATTTGCAACATTTGTGCGAGCGGTGATTAGCGGGCGGATAGTGATACCGGATCTTAGTATATTGGGTTTAACGTCGAAGAACTTTCTGACTGAGGGAGAGTGAACGATGCGAGCCATCGCTCGGCGATCTGCCGCCAAGTGAAGGTCGGCAACGGATGGCAACAGTGAGGCAACAGAATCCCGAACACCCGCCGCGGCGAGTGACCCATAACTGGGCCGAACACAGCCCACAACTAGCACTTTCATGCTGGCTGCACTCATTCGTTCTCGAGTAAGAACGCGGAATCACGCCTGCAAATATGCCCGAAGAAGCATTTAATATGCAGTGAGTTAGTCGAAACATGCACCACGAGAGGTCGAACACGCAACCGAGAATGAGTCATGTGTGCTTTATTTCTTCATGGTTCGCGGCCATTATCCCGAAAACCCCGTTGTAACATTTTTTCTTTATTAACTGAGGGTCAGTTTAGATACCTAGTTTATGTCAACTGGTTCAGGGAACCCTTGGAAGGGCACTTCATCAAATGACAAGTCTCACACCTGCCCCCGAATTATTCACATGAGCATGTATCGGTCGCTTCGTGGAAGTCTTGCCGTGTGCAGACTCTGTGATGGAAGCCGTGACAGGCAAAACGGGTGAGCAAGTGTCTGTTTTCCAAGTCGGCTTTCTTCCATCTGCCTGAGGAAAACGCTTCCGTGTAGAATAGATCGGGATCGACTGCGGTGAGGCGGATGTCCCAATCTTTCATGTGGTTGTTGAAGGCTTTCGTCTTTGGGAGGTTGAACCTCTCCTGCAGGTTCTCCGTCTTGCTTCTTCAGGAGGTAGGAGCCTGATGCCACTCTTCGCGCTCTCACAGTTTCATCGGAGAATCTTCAGTTTCTTCGGGGGGCTCCCAGAGGAGTCCATCATCCGTCGTTCTCGCGGTACCTCAGAGCGTGCATCATCGACTCCGGAGTTGGCAGGGCCGCGAACTGGTTCGACATGAGTAACGGGTTTATTGGGTACTGAAACCCCGGTGGAGGCATCGGAGGTGGTGGCATGGGGCGCACGCGAACTGACCGCCGCTTCTTCGGAGAAGCGGTTGCTCTCCGTTCTGGTTCCCTCTGGAGCGTTGGTCGCGCGAGGGACGGGGTCCTGACTCCCTCGGCTTTCCCGGGGGCTTGGACCTGATCTCAGCGGTCGCCGTCTTCGTCTCCTTCGGCACCTTCAATCTTCGGAACTTGCAGGAGTGGCGAAGAACCTCGGAAGCAACTTTCCTTGCCACAGATGTATCGTACGACAGCGATTTCGCGAATGCTGTTGTCGACTGGATGTTGGTGAGGTCGAGGTAGCTGGCCGCGTTGTATGTGGCCGCTAGCTGAACGAGTCCCTGCTTGAACTTCTTGCAGACGTCATCATACACCGACACGGAGACCATCAGTATGCTGCGGAGATGTTGGATGGACTTGACCGCTTCTAAATGAAATAAAATACCGCTTCTAGGAACTCGCGGATCGTCCGGAGAGCGGAGTCCACCTCCAGTCTAACGCAATCACTCTGGCCGAAGTAAAGAACGAGTTGCGTGGTCCCCAATGCTCTTGAGGGTCTCCTCGAGCGATTTTCGAAGATCGTCATGAGTCTTGACCGTGACTCGAGCCATGATGCTCTTGATAGGGTCGGCAAGCGCCTTCCTACACGGCTCGACAAGTCTGTTCGCGATCAAGAGTACTCTCTTTGCGGCCGACTCCTCGACGGCCATGGCAGCGCTCTCGGGCGACTTCAATGATTTTCCGGCCTCAGTGTGCTCCTTCTGGCATCTTGAGAGCTCCCTTTCCAGTTGGACCGCCCTCCTGAAGAGCCAGGCGTTTGTCTTGAACAATGTCGATGGAGAAGATATAGATTTTATAGATATTGTCACATTGGTCATGATTAGAGCCTGGAAGTTTAGGCATTAATTATTTTTGAACCTTCATCAATCAATATGAATTGATGGATATTTAGTGAAATAATGCCTGATTATTCCAGCCCATGACTTCGTTGGGTGAATATCATCGAAGTGATCAACCTCCGATCAATTTATCCATGGATTGATGGAGGCTGATTAATGAATAATGCCTGAACTTCCAAGCTCTAGTCATGATACCGGAGACCAATTAGCTGTATTTCAATTTGCGGCATTTTCGGCTTCGCCAATCCAATCTCCGACTTTGGAATCTGAACTAGCGAAGCATAACCCAACTCGGCACATGCTACCACTCGCACACGCCGCGGAAATTCAGACAGAGCATTTCACAGTTTTGAGTCTCTGAGCACTTTTCGTGTCTTTCTTGTGCAAAATAAAACATGGAAAAGGATCAGCAAGCCCCGAGTGAAATCCCAGCCTTCGAAGCTGTTCGAAGATCGATTTTCTCGATGTTCAGCGATGGAGTGAAGCTTCAGTCTCACACCTGAATTGAAGAGTCGAAAACCATAACGTCACATCTCCACATTTCGGCTTTTCGAGGAAACCACGAAAAACTGTCATTAAAAATAGGTTCGATGAATTTGTCTGAAATTCATTCGATCATTGTCACTATCAGAGGGCGGATCATTTCCGAAAGTTGCGATCGATCAGTCAACAGAAAAGGGCTGGAAAAACGTGTCAGTCATATGGAGATGTGACGTTTTGGTTTTCAATATCTGAAAAATATAGACTTCCTCTCCGTGCGGGCCAAAATGCAAGTCTATTGGGAGAGTACCAGCACATAATGTTGTACAATGACACTATCTTCTTATTCATTCGATAAATGGACTGAGTAGGTGAGATGTGCATATCTCCATGTGAGTAGTTAAGTTCAAGAATCTCAAGATGAACACGGCTCGCTTTCACGAGTGCTGTTGGCTCCTGAAGGCTTCTAATTTGCCAATAGACGAGCATACTGACGATGGTTCTCATTGATGTCGGCCCTGACCAGAAGGTTCCTGACATCATCTTCCTTTTCCCTATTTATTCAGAATTACTCAGGGACCCCCAATTAACCTTTTCTGCAACCGCATTTAATCAAACTAAAGTAGAACCCCGTTAAAACGGACTTCAAGGGTCCGCCCAGAATGGTCAGGTATAACCGAGGTCCGTTGTATGCGAGTACATTAACGTGGGGTGGGATAGGAGACGGGCCATGGAGTCGGTACGTTATAACGGGGTTCTTCTATATTCACTCAATTAGTCTGCTCAATAGAGTGAGCGATTTGTCGCCCGCTCTCTGTCTAGAGTCGAGTAGAAACAAAGAACAATATCGGAATGAAGATGCGACGTTCTGGAATCGAGAGATGATGGAGATGTGACGTTCTGGTTTTCGACCTGGTTTTGAGGCGGGAAAAAAGAATTCCCGAGCTCGCGACGAAGCGCCCGCTGTTCGGGCTGCTCATAACTATAAGATTCTGCAAATATCTCGAAATCGAAAAAAATGGAGATGTGACGTTTTGGTTTTCGGCTCTTCAATTCTATTCTCCATCTTCGCAATATGAAGTCAAAGTGACGGGCAGCCTTATTTACAACCTCACAAGTTTGTGATGTGATTTTTGAGCTCATTCATACAATCGGAGTATTGGCTGTGATCGTTTTACATATGGTCGTATGGTTGCCAACGGATTCTACGGATTCACTATGCCCGCATTAAGGGTACTTGGATACTGTTCATTCGCCTGAGCGTAGTCCTACGGAACTCACAGTTCAATTTCACATTGAACCAATCCCATGGTATTTTTATCCGCAAAAGCTCCCTTACACACTTTATTTTCTCTTTTTCGTCGGAGCCCGTGAACAATGCGTGTGCTTGTTTAGGGGAAGCGTACCAGTTATGGGCCAGTGAACAGTTATGGGCCATTTTTCGGCTTTTCCGCGATTAAAAGGCCCAAAACGATAAATCAAACATCTTCTTGACGTTTTGAGCGAGGTTCAATCCTACAGCTATCGAATCGTGCAGCCAATGAACTTATTCCTCTCTTGGGTAGCGTTTGCTCAACGATAGAATGCTCAGTACCGGAAATCCCTCTATAGTTCGTGTCTTCCATTCCATCGTTGAGCAAACGCTACCTAAGAGAGGAATAAGTTCATTGGCTGCAGGATTCGATAGCTGTAGGATTGAACCACGCTCATAACGTCAAGAAGATGTTTCATTTATCCTTCCGAGGCCTTTCGATCGCGGAAAAGCCGAAAAATGGCCCATAACTGGTCACTGGCCCATAACTGGAACGCTTCCCCTACATCGAGAGCAGACGTCGGCGAAAAACGAGCTCCAACCGCATGCATCCCAGAATAAAATTGAAGTTTCTGCGTTTGTTTTCGGAAGTGTAGCGGGCTTCTAAGGATTTCAAAGCGGAAAAAACGGATAAACATTCTCGGGCTGCTTGCAGTAAGTCTATGGGCGCTTGGGGGACGGCGAAAAATCCAAGCTTACACCTAGCTACTGGAAAGACGGTTGCTGCTGTCAACAAGAAACCGCCGCACAGTGGCCAAAAACTCGGATTTCGGTGGACAAAATTATTTGAATAAGTTTTCCGACTATTTTGAGCTCCTGGATTCAGATTTGACCTCCAAAAAGGATTTCTGAAAGGTACTTCTCGAGTTCGAGATCCGTCAATTTCGACTGCACCAAATTCCCAGTCCGACTCTTCAATAGGAACGATTCTCATTTAAAAGCGTTTATTTACCGTCAACCGGTGTGTTTGTTTGACCAAAGTGATATATACAATTGAAGAGCCCAGTTCCAAAACGTCACATCTCCACTTTTCCGGTTCTCGAAAGAACCGCGAAAAACTGCAGGAAAAATTCTACTCGATGGATTCCCTTAATATTCCACCCTTGGTGCAGGCTTTTGAAGGTCTTTCGATTCCAGAAAGTATAATCAGAAATTCAATCACGAACGATGCAAACCAGGCAGCGGCAAGATGGAGATGTGACGTTTTGGATCTGGACAGCTGGAAAAATATCGATTTTCGAAGGAAAAGTCAGAAATTGAGCCGGTAAGTATGTGAACAAGTCAACGACATGATGGAGATGTGCCGTTTTGGAACTGGAAATCTTAAATTTAAGCTGTCCCGAGCAAAATTGAACTATTTTTGACACAACTTGCGGGGGTCGTAACTTAGTTTAATTGGAAGCGATCTCAGAAAACTTTTTTTTGTGTGAGAGCTAAGAGAGAGTTGAGTCGGGTAAAAGCAGGAAGGACGCTTTTTAGGAGAACGATTTTTACACCCAGGATGCGCGCTGTTGATATATACAAGATTCCGCAAAAATCTCAAAATCAGAAAATTCGGAGATGTGACGTTTTGGAACTGGACTCTCCAATTGTACATGGCTAGGATTCTACACCTGTGCGTGTTGCTTTGGTTTCATTCCAATCAAATATTTCGGCTTGTTTACATTGGTACAGATGATAGAGTGGGGCTCGATCCCCGCACAGTTTGCACCGGTCCATGACATTTCGATGCCGACACTTCCATGTCGGACGATTCGATGCCGACAACTCGATGCCGCGATTTCGGTGCCGACAACTGGATGCCGACAACTCGATGCCGGACAGTTCGATGCTGGACAACTCGATGCCGGACAATTCGATGCTGGGAGTCCGGGTGCCGCAGGTGTCTTGAGAACCAGTACATGACGATTCGATGCCGGATAACTCGATGCAGAACAACTGGATGCTATAGAAATCAAAGGCAGCGCCGGAGTTCAATTATTCGGTCTCTTGTTTTTAGGCGCTGGCTTCCAAGGCAGCTCACTCGCTTTGCTCCCTCGCCCAGAACCTAACCTAACCTCACCCAATCATTGGGTCTCTTGCTCTTGGGCGGTGGCTTTTACACTCGCGAGTTGTCGCAATGTGTTGTCAGCCTCGAGTTTTCCGGCTTCTAGATGTCTGTGTCCGACTCCACGTGCTTTGTTGGCAAACGTCGATATGGCGCGGCTCGCGAATCTAGGAAGAAACAAGCTCGAATGATCACACGAATGATGACTTCAGCTTACAAGTACCATTGCAGAAATCGAATTCATTCGTCAAATCAGCATATATGGCACGAGTAGCTGAGGCATCGAGTTGTCCGGCATCGAGTTGTCGGCATCGAAATCGCGGCATCGAGTTGTCGGCATCGAAATCGCGGCATCGAAATGTCTGTGTCCGGTTTGCACACACAATCAATGCTCGCTTCGTGCCAGCCTGAGGTTTTACATAGCAGACCATGGAACAAGTGTGAGGTCCCTCGCGTGAATATATGTCTCGTTTTACAATTGGTGCGTTTCCAGAAGTCATTTATCAAACCTGGCGTTTTGAAGATATCGCAATCAACCTCCGCCATTTTCTGGTGCCAGTCGTCTACGTGCTTTTTGAAGGAGGCCGTCGGGGGGAGTTCGAACTTCCGTGCCAGGTCTTCCGTGAAGAGGGGGCACCCAGCGAGCAGGAAGGCCACACGATTGCGCGTTGATCTGTGAAGGCACATGGCGATCTTGATAAAGCCTGCCTTCAGCTCGTCCAGAGCTCTCATTTGGGGCGTTGTCAGATCCTGCCAGACCAGCTGGATCCCATACGATGCTATGGGCGCGATTTTGAGCTCAAACAGCGCGAGAGCTGTCCAAAGGGAGATTCGATGCGGTTTGGCAATTGTGCTGAAGGCTCGCCTCGTCCGTCTAATCCGGTCTCCGATGTGCCTCGAAAAATCTTTTCCACCTCTGTGCAACTCCACGCCTAGGTAGCAGAAGCTGTCGACTTTTTCTATGCGCTCGTTGGATAGAATGAGGATGTCAGTTGAAGCGGGAAGGCCTCCCCTTCCGAATTTCACGAGTTTCGTCTTTGACGCGTTGATTGTGAGCCCGTTCGTTGGAGAGTATCGTTCCAGTGTTCTCATCGATCTCTGCAGCTGAATTCGAGACCTTGAGTGG
Source organism: Neoseiulus cucumeris (assembly GCA_021527715.1). NCBI lineage: Eukaryota > Metazoa > Arthropoda > Arachnida > Mesostigmata > Phytoseiidae > Neoseiulus > Neoseiulus cucumeris. Next base: position 38,875 of record JAJSRV010000122.1, read on the forward strand.
AGCACGGCGTCGTCGGCATAAAGGATTGTCGATACCAGATCGTGCTCAGCCTCTATCGTCGCCGGCAGATCGCTTATCAGTACAGAGAATAACAACGGGCTCAAGTTGTCGCCTTGAGCGACCCCAATCGTTTGATGGAAAGGTGGTAGTTCGCTCACTCCATCGTCCAGCGCCACCACTCCCTCCTGAAGCATCTGGAAGATCAGGCGGAGCGTTTTGTACTGGACGCCCGCGTTTACCAGCTTTCGCAAGATGATGGTCCTTGACGAGGAATCAAAGGCGGCTCTGTAGTCAATAAGGACTGCATAAAGTGTGGGAACGATTCTACATATACTCGCGAGGTTCCGAAAAACGGTGTCTGGCACGTCTTTCACGGCAGCCACTGATATTCCGATTTACGGCACGTTTGACCACGATGGCGACATCATTCGTTACTTGAATTCGAGGTAGCCGGCATGCATGGGTCACCCCGAGGTGAAGAACGCAAAATCACTCCATTGAGAGCGATTTCGTTGTAGCAAGAGCGCTTCAACATAGCCTCTACGAAGCGCTGGACCAAAGAGAGAGGAAAAAAAAACTGCGTTGTAACGAAACTTTCGTTGTATGGAATTTCGTTATTAAGAGGGTTTCTCAACATTGAAACTACGGGGAGCCAAACAAAAATCAAAATATCCTTCGTTCTAACGAAATTTCGTTGTAAATATTTTCGTTGTAACGAACTTTTACTGTATCATTCACTAGTCAGATATCGAGTTTTTTAATTTGAGTTTTGATAGGAATAGGTCCTTGTTCCCTGTTTGTGCAGTTCCCGAAAGGTTAGACTTTGATGAGCAAATTCACGTGGAAGCACAATTTTGGAGTAGTCTCTTGAAGTCGTCTGTGGAGGAGAGTTATCACAGCAGAAATAATGACACCGAGTTAACCGGACAGCGATTCAGTACTAGACAGACTGAACGAGTCTTATTTTATTCGTGACAGTTAGCTGTATATATAGTCCGCTGTCATACATTTCCCTCAACGAAAGGGCGGTAGTACCGCTTGCCCCACTGGTTAACAGTTTGCAATGACAGGCGTCTAACTATGATAACAATGTTTACCACGAACTGTTTTTCCGTATGTTTACTTCCGAACGCTGGTGGTTATCGGATGGATAGCAAAGATACATAGTAACGGTTGAACTAGGCTAGTCGGACTGGAATATTTCAACAAGTTTTCTCCACCTATTTCAGCGGATTTGACCCCAATGCGCCGGCTCTTGGAGGAGCTATACAAGACACGTGAGCCAAGCTTTTCCCTATGATTTGCATTCACTGACTTTTCAGGATACAATCTGGTGGCCTCATCCGAAGAAACGCTCGAGCTGCCCACATGCAAAAATGACTTCGGATATTCAACATTGAGATAGCAAATCGTGATACAGTGAAACTTCGTTACAACGAACACCACGGGACCGGCGAAATCCGTTCCTTGTAACGAAAATTCGTAGTAACGAGAGTCTTTTTACATCGGTTCCCATGGCAGGCTGGCCAAACGGGCACGCGAGAATTGTTCGTTGTATCGAGAAACTCGTTGTAATGGTGTTCGTTGTAACGGGGTTTCACGGTATTTGGTGCACGTCTCGTTGCGAGGTAGTCCTCATCCCAGGAATGCTGATGGTCGCGAGCTGATCACCAGACTGCCGAAATGCACACTAGCATCGAATTTTCGTGGGCTGAGAGATGTTCCCGGGAACCAATGGCGCAACCAGGGGGTAGCGATTCTCGATCAGAGGCCCGTGATTAGGACTGGAGGTTTGTTTCGGCGAAAAACGATCGGAATCGCGAAATCTATTTGCCCCCATGGACCACCAATTGGGATTCGTTTTCGAAATGGCGTGAAAATCGTGTAACATGCTCTCAACCAGCACCGCGAATTCTCGCAGAATAATGACGAAGCGCGCAACACACGGAGGTTTAGCTTATGTTAGAGAAATCCTGGTTACAACCACGGCCGGGATCCCTTCCTCCGTCATCACTGAGCCTGTGCTACCGGGTGTCTCGAGTTTAGGCATTTCCGTCGAGAGAGATGACCCCACGGATTTCGAGGGCAGTTTTGAGGACATGCTGATGACCACAGACAGCCATAAAAGTTTCGGTTCTGATTCATCTCTGTGACGATTTGTCGTGCGTATTGATTGATTGATATTTCTAATGTTTCTGCTTTGCAAATTATACATCGGCCATCCCCCCCTTCGAACCTAGCTCCGAAGGAGTTGGTGTTTAGGAAGCCAGCTCTAGCACTCGCTAGTAGCGTGCTGCCTCTGGTGTTGTCATATTATGATCAATCGTGCCTCTGTTTTCCTTATATTCTCGATATCTGGTCAGGGTGGATTTATGGCGCATGCCTTCTCTCCAAACCCTGTCAGTGTATACTATGATGCAGGTATCGACATCTTTTCTGTATCTATTCCAGTGCGGTTTTCCCGTATCTGGAAAGATGTAGATTTGCGCCTCGCACTCATAGCCGTCCTTCAATTGTTGCATCCTCCTGTATGCCCTGCTGTAGAGGTTAGTGGTGGCCATCATATCCAGAGTCGCCCCGACCCATCTGGGCTCAGGCATGTGATGTATTCTGGCGAAATAGAAAATTTCACTCTTGGCCTCACGTTCTTCGTACGCCGCCCACCCGAGCTCTCCTTCCATGAACGCCCACTTGCAGCGCCCACTTGCCTGCTTCCCTTTGAGACGTTTCGAGCGTCTTCCGGGTGTCCTGTGAAGCCACGAAGACTGAGTTGCAGTATGTGATTGTTGAGACACAGTTCGCTTTCCATTGAATCTTGGTCGTCTCGAGCCTGTTGAATTTCCATAGCGCTTACGCATACATTTGTCTGACGGTCACTTCGCTGAGATCAAGTATTGGCGTAACGGTGTGTAGCGATCTATCAGTCGATATAAAGCCGCAGTAGAACAGCACGCCTTTGGCGAACCCTAGATTCTGCAACACCGAATCTTTGTGTCTTTATTTGTTAGCCAAAATCCTCTACAGGTTCCAGTACGTCGTTCATTCCACTCTCAACCGCCGAACCAGCTAGTGAGTCTGTTGGATCGCCTCAGATCCCAACAGCGTTATCGAGCACGAAGCTCCGGTTGGCAGTGGAATCAGCTGTATAGTTGTGGTGAATAAAACTTGAGTGAACATTGACTTGAAGTGAATCCGGTGATATGGCGAGTCAACGTTCAACGGAGGATTCCCGGAGTTTCCATGGCTTCAGTGATCTAGGCCAGGGGTGCACAGCACCAGGCGTCTCGCGGGCCACTCGGCTAAGCCCAGAACCACGACGGGCCGCAGTCAACTTTAGCAAGGGAAACAATCAGGGGTGGCTCTAGCACGAATTCAAGAAGCTGAGAGCTCCATAGATCTGAGAACTAATGAAGTTCGTCGGAAATTCGTAAAATCTTCGGGGTCACCCTTTGCCGGAGACCGATGGTCAGTGTAATTCAAAGTGGGCTTTATCAAAACCGTCGAACCGCGAGCCTTCGCGACGCTAGCGACCGCGGGTACAACGCCGCAATCGGTGGCCATAACTTGCATTGAGCTTGGTGATTGCAATCATCATACGCGATCCATCATATTTTCATGTGAGAAACCATCAACATGAGTGACGGGACGCAAAACCAAAAACTCAGCTACGTAGAAAGAAGTATTTGATGTCGCGCCGCCACTGGAAACAGTGATGCAGGCATGATTCGAATAAATATGAAAAGTGTTAACGGGAATCAAGTCCTCGCCCGTTCCTCGTCGACCCATGTAAGCTCTCTGTGTTGTAACAATACTTTGTTAGAACCCATCTCGTCTCCGAATTGGGAACATCCGTTTCATCTGGGAACTCAACCGAAGTTCGGAAAGACGCTTCGGCCGCATGCGGCCCGCGGGCCGCGTGTTGTGCGCCCCTGATCTAGGCCAGCGGTCGGCAAATGGTGGTCCGCAGCGGATATTCTGACGGTCTGTGGTCCGCGGCGAAACAAATTCGGGGGCGGGAAAAGAGAGGGATCCGTCGACGGAAGGATGATGTAGGGCAGGGGGCACGAGACGACTCCGTGCTCCGTTCGGGCTGATCGCCGCTCGACTGCAGAGCCGAGGCCTCGCGAGAAAAATTTCCGCCGCAGAGGACAAATGTTTGCGATTCGAGAGGTCACGGGTGCCTGATGAATCGTCTCCAAAGGATGACAGTGAAGACGGCACGGACGGACGTCCAAAAAAAAAACTCAAAAATGTTGTTCGCTTCGAAAATGTCGCAGAATGTCAATGTCTCGAACGAGAACAGAACGCTCGAAGTCACATCTTATTCACTGGAGTGAGTCCTCGACTGTCATTCATTCCTCTCCGAGAGCTGCGTGAAGGATGACGTCCAGCCGAACTATCCGTGACGAGAATAGGAAGTTCCAACACGAGTGGACAAAGAAGTACTTCTTCGAGGAGTTTGAAGGAAAGCCTAACTGTACTCACGGGCTCGAGTACAAGAGTCGGGAGCCAGGAGACAGGGCGATTTAAGAAGGAATTCGGCGACCTAGAGCCCTGAGGTCAGCGGGCCGCGGGATGCCCACCCCCGGTGTAGGGTTAGGTTGTTCGCAACTCTCTGCAGCAGTCGCGCGATCTGAACGGGCTTCGGAAACGCTTGCTATGCTGCTCCGTTTACTCTGCGGAAACTTTCACTCCGGGAACCGCATGTTTGAGATGCAAGTACGCGTCAATGTTGGCTCAGCTGTTTCTCGATCTGTCAAAGTTCACAACTGATCGCCACAAAGTTCCTGTTTGGAAGCATCTCTGCTACAGGACTGAATCAACATCCATTGACTCCGGACATCGAGAAATCGGCGAAATAGAACCAAGACCAGGAGTCTTATTAAGACACAAGATATGATGAAAACCATGGATTGAATACCTTGTTAGAACATGACGATTAGTTCTACATGAGCCTTTCCATGTAGAGTCGGTCATGGCGGGCGTGTGGCGGGCTGGTTCCAGAACTCTGAGCGCCCAGGGGTCCGGAGTTGCTCGAGTGACATTTGTGTGCAACGGCCAACAAACAACGATTGAGCTCAATGATGTGTTGTTTGTTCCACGACTTCGTCGAAATCTCTTGTCGATGTCACAACTAGCTGACGACGGCTTCGACATTCAAGTGAAGAAGGATAGGATCGAGCTGACCAAGGGAGGCTTAACATTGATGGCTAATCGCAAAAATGGCCTTTACCTGCTTGAGCCGACCGATCTTGTCGAAACAAACACCGCTGATGGCAGAAAGAAGAAGAAAATAAGCCTAGCAGCGGCTCACCGAGCTTTCGCGCACATCAACGTAGATTGGGTGCGGAAGATGATCGAACGCGATGGTCACGAAGTCGTACTAGACTTCAATGGATGTGACGCATGCACAAAAGGAAAGATGCATCAGACTAGCTTCAGGCCGAGGCCTGCTACTTTCAAAGCTCCCCGACTAGGTTGGATAAGTTCCGACCTGTGCTCAGTTAGCACACCGTCGTACGGACATCATCATCATTTCCTCACTCTCACAGATGATTTCAGCGATTACCGGAAAGTATACTTTGTCCGAAACAAAGCAAAAGTATACGATTGTCGGAGGCAGTTTCTCCTGTGGTTCAAGGCGAGAACAGGACAACAAGTCTATCATTTGAGGTCTGATGGAGGCACAGAGTGTGCAGACTCCAAAAACAAGCGTGTGCAGACTCTCCTGGAAAACATCGGAGCAGACTTTTCGTACTCACCGCCGTACGTTCCCCAAATGAACGGAGCGAGCGAGCGTCTTAACAGAACATTGCTCAACTATGCTCGCACAATGATCATCGACAGCGGATTGCGAAAAGGGGTTTGGGCAGAAGCGATTAATCATTCGGCCCATCTGCTCAATTGCATCAAATTTATCGAGTCTGTCGGTAAAACTCCATTCGAGATTGTCACGGGACACAAGCCCTATCTTGGGCGAGTGGTTCCATTCGGATCTCGATGTGTCTTCAAAAATCGCAAGCCCGGGATAGGTGGTGCTATCGTGGGTATCGACGAGGATGGACGAAGTTACAGGGTTCTACAATTAGGAACCACTGTAATTCATCGTGTTCCAGAAGTCAAGTTGAAGAAGCCAGGCCAGTACTACGAGAGTCTTGATCAAGTGTCATCAGAATCACAACAGGAGTCACCAGCAGCTGAGGCAGCATCAGACACTGGTGCAGTGGTTAACGGGCCGGCGGACGGAGCGGTTCGCTCCGAACAAGAGAAGGAAGCTGAGCCAGAACCAGCATCAGCAGAGAACGAGTCAACCGATGGAGCCGTTCGCTCAGAGGGAGAGGAGGAAACAGAGCCAGAGCCAGCGTCTGCTGAGGGGCTAACGGATGATGGAGAGGATGCGCTCGAAGGCGCCAGGAACGTCGACGAAGAGTTGGGTCTCCAGCCGGATGATCAGCCAGCCGCCGTGAGTGCGCCTGCTGCCAGACAGAAGTCTAGAACTAAGAAGTCATCGGCCAGGGAGGAGAGCAGCAAACCGGTTCAAGAGAAGCGTACGCTCAGGGATCGATCGACGATTCGTAAGCCAGATTATTACGTAGCCGGCATGGCCTTTCAGGCCTCCTGTGTTAACACAGACGATAACCGAAGCACGTGCATAGGTAGAATTATTGAAAATAATCCAACTAACCTGAAAGAGGTTAATGAGTCAGCTTACAGGGCTGAAAGGTGGTCCGCCATGAATGAGGAAATCTGAACAGGAAGGTGCTTGGTTCCCGCTGGATCTTTTCCGTGAAAACGGACGAGGATGGAAATGTCACCCGACGAAAGGCTCGAGTTGTCTTGAAGGGGTTCGGACAAACCCCCGGAATCGATTTTAAAGAGGTATTTTCCCCAGTTGCCCGATTCCAGACAATTCGGAGTTTCCTCGCTATCTCTGCGCGAGAGCGTCTCACGTCATACCAGTTTGACGTACGAACGGCGTTCTTATCCGCAGAAATCAATACCGACCTCTACATGCATCAGGTCGAAGGATTCAACGACGGAACTGGTAGAGTATGTCTCTTGAAAAAGGCGCTCTATGGAGCTTGCCAGGCTCCCCGTGCGTTCAATCAAAAGATTTCCAAAACGTTGCTCAGTATGCGAACGGTCAAGTTGGTACAAAGTCATTCCGATCCTTGTCTCTTCATTTCCGAGCAACCACGACGATTAGTGGTTTTGATATTCGTCGATGATGGAATCGTGAGTGGAAGGGATGAGAATCTTGTCAAAGAATTCATTTTGGAATTAGGCAAGACGTTTCAGCTTACATCGAAACCTTTGGAATTCTTCCTCGGTATTCATGTAAACGTCTCATCAGACAAGAGTAGAATTCATATCCATCAGAAGAAGTACATTGAGACTCTTCTTGAAAGATTCGGAATGAGTCAGTGCAAAGCATCAGCGGTTCCAGTAGACAACACGTCACGAAGCGCGTATGCAGGAGAAGTTGATCGAAATCTCCAGTATCGCGAAGTGGTTGGCGGGTTGATGTATGCTTGTTTGGCGACACGACCCGAATGCAGCTATGTGGTTGGATTTCTGTCAAGATACCTCGACAAACCAACAAAGGAACTCTGGAACGCAGCCATGAAAACTTTGCGTTACCTGAGCGGAACCAAAACATTCGGTCTCACCTACACTGATTCAACCGGAAGTAATTGAAGCTTTTGCGGATGCTGATTGGAGTGGATGTGAATCCACACGCCGCAGTACCAGCGGCTGTCTCTTATACACATCTGAGTGGATGTGAATCCACACGCCGCAGTACCAGCGGATCTTTCATTCGCTTTGGAGGCGGAGCCATTTGTTGGTCAAGTCAGCGCCAGGGGATTACAACACTGTCGACCCTGGAAGGTGAACTTGTAGCAGCTTCGGAAGCAGCATAATCGGTCATTTGGACAGGCCGACTCTTCCGTGAAGCAGGCTACAAGATTGTGCCTCGCTTGAACATAGATAATCAAAGCGTGATTTTTCTCATCAAAAATCCGCAGACCTCGAGACGCTGCCGTCACATTCAGGTCAGGAACTATTTTGTTCGCGAGAGAGCACAAGAGGGAGGCTTCGTGGTACAGCACTGCCCGAGTGAAGAAAACGTGGCAGATTTGTTCACGAAAGTGCTGCCTAGAAGCAACTTCCAACGCTTGCGTGAACTCGCAGGCATCCGAGAACAGCAAGATGCTCCGAGCTCTGCTCGTGGCGCTAGCAGTGGCTAGTGCCAGGGCATACTGGAGCTACACGGTGGACTGCATGGACGAATGTCAGCGGAGGAAATTACCCTGTACAATATCCATGCCGAGTCCAGACTTCTTCCCTTGTGATTGTATCACCACGGGAGAAGCATGCATTCAAAGAGCCACGTCAACAGTGGCATGCTTGGTGCCAAGTGGGAGAAGTTTTGGAGGTGAATCAAGTTGGATACCGTATTGGAACTAAACTCACCCAAGCACTTCAACACCGGCACCAACGCCAGTGCCAAACAACGGCACAAGTTTTATCCTAGTTTACGCGGCAGTAGTGACTACGATTCTGATCATCTACTGAGGTTCGGCATTGCTCCGCTGTGTGTATCAAACTTGGCGTACGCGTCAGTATCGCCTGATGCGTGAGCAACAAGCGACCTCTGGTGGTGTAACAATATCACCCGAGTCACCCTACGCCGTAAGCTCTGAGCCAGCCTAAGCTCACCAACAGCGAAGGCTGAGAAGCTGCAGAAAAGAGCAAAGCGTCTGTGGTCGAGAAGAGCTGATCCAGAAGATTTTGAGAAAGATTCTTTGAGGGAGTCGGGTTGATTGGTTCGACCTGCGAGTCGATCCACCAGGCGATGCCGAGCTGACTGACCGAACCTACAAGCCGCATGCAGTAGGCGATCGGGTCACTGATTCTTCAGTTGTCTCACGTTTCACATCCACCAGATAACCTCTGGTGGTCGCCTTATCCAAAAAGCTCTTTTGGGTCATGGATGTGATGGAACTCGGCAACAATGAGAATGGAAGCTTGTGGAGTTTTCGTAATAACTCTCTTCCCTCACCACAATCAGGGAGTTGATTGTTTATCGTTCTGGATTCAGTATTTCATCTATCACCTCGACACAGAAGTTAGAATATGTTAACAAAACTAACGAGTCAAGTCTCCTCGATAGATCTAACGGGTTGGAGACATGAGATCTGAAAAGTAAAGTTTGAAAATGGAAATGAGAATAGAGTTCATTAGTTAACGTTCTCAGGCTTGAGGGGAGGAATTTTCTACCCAAGTTAATATTTCAAGAACACACGTATCGACAGACGTGTCGTTAGTTCCATTTGATCGAACGTTCTGGATAGACAGAGACTCAGCAACTGGTTGAATTGCGTAGAGGAGCATATACTCATTGTCAGAGTGAAAATGAGTCGAAAGACTTGAAGTTCACTAATACATTGGACCAATGCATGAATTACTAAAACTGTTCGTTGCACTAAACTGATTGAGATATGAAAGGAGACGAGTTATGTGAACTCATTAGGAACTGTGTCAGTGGTGTGTGGTTGCCTAATAGAGAGTGTTCCATGTTGAAATGTTCTACACTCTGTTTCCTATATTGTTAACTCAACTGTGACGAACAGACTGTTTCGATCAAGGGGAGGTATTACGCTAAATGTTCTATCGAGAGTGCTCAAAACATGTCTGTTGAAATCGACCCTGGACGTAAATGTTGATTGCCTCAGTGATTAATTCGTAGCCTTCGGTATAATTTGTACTGAGTCTTTGGATGACCGTGATCCGGAAGATACTGACGTATTTCCTTCTCACGGTTACCTCGCTAAGATTAAGTATTGGCGTACAGTGTGAAACGCATTCCCAGTCGACTATATAAAGCCCCAGTAAAACAGCAAGGGTTGGGGGAACCCTAGATTCTGCAACACCGAATCTTTGTGTCTTTATTTGTTAGCCATAATCCTCTACAGGTTCCAATACATCGTTAGTCCACTCTCAGCCACCAAACCAGCTAGTGAGTCTGTTGGATCGCCTCAGATACCAACACTAAGGCAACAGTACCGGAAGGGAAGCTACGAGCACCCTTGAAGTTGATTTCGGTCTCTCGCATCAAGCGTATCCGCCGAGAAGCCTTCTCGAGACCGTTGATTTTACGCCCTACCCCGTCCGGGTTCAGCTGTTGCTTTTGCCTTGCGATGAACCCTCGGACTTGTTGTAGATTACGATGCGGACGGGATTTCGGTAAGAATTGACTTATCAGGAACGTGCAGCAGTCCGCAAATTCGTTGTGCATTGAATCAACGTTTTTACATTTTCTGAAGAACGACGGCCAGTGTATGGCGTCCAGATGGCTAGCAATCATGAACTCGTCCATCCTGCTGAAATCCAAGCGTGGCATGAGTTGAGTAGAGTCGTCGTTGTGCTTGACAATATTGAACGATATGGCTGAGTGATCCGATCTGATAGGGGGCGGGATGATATCAATCTTCCCCTTCAGTGCTGGATCAGATGCCAGAAGCAGATCAAGCGTCCCTCCATCTCGGTGTGTGGGGACGTTGATGAGTTGAGTAAGCCCCAGTAAAACAGCACGGGTTTGGAGAAACCCTAGATTCTGCAATACCGAATCTTTGTGTCTTTGTTTGTCAGCCATAATCCTCTACTTGTTCCAGTACATCGTTCGTTCCACTCTGAACCGCCGAACCAGCAAGTGAGTCTATTGGATCGCCTCAGATCCCAACAGATTTCTTCATCCAGCTCTGCTAGCAGGAATGAGGTCTTCACATCAAACTGTTACAGGCGATGCTTCCTCTCCGCGCTGAGGGCGAGCAAAAATCGAATGGAATCAAACCGAACCACGGGCGAAAACTTCTCCTGGAAGTCGATCCCGAATTTTTGTTGATAGCGTCCTTCTGGCAAGTCAGTCAGCGTCCAAACACGATTCTTCTCCATAGCTTCGAGTTCTGTTCGAATCGCCTCCTTCCATTTCCCTGCTTCTGGGGATTACATTGCTTCCTGAAGTGTTTGAGGTTCTGTTAATGCTACTTCGGGCGTTTCCTCACTATTTTGTTGAATCTTTGGGCTCTTTTCTCTATTGGTTGTTTGGGATTCTCCGGCTGTCGATCCTTCGTCTTTCGAATATAGGCTTTGCTTGGGGAATTGGGGACGTTGTTTGACGAAACAGTCCTGTGTTGAGAGGGGATCCAAACTCTGTGAGCATCGATCTTGTCTTCGTAGCCCACCAAAATTACGTCGATTCCTTTTTCGTCCAATTTCTTCCGTTTTGCATCGTGGTTGAGAAGAGAACAACCGAAGCCAAATGGTTGTATTCGAGCTAGATGTGGTTTTACTCTGTAAAATGCTTCATAAGGTGTTATTCCTGTATTAGGAGATGTATATGTAGACTATGTTCATCAAGGTTACCACGAGGTTGACGCTCTCACCCCAAAGAGATGGCGACAGTGCTTTGCTTATCATCAGGGTTCTCGCCAAATCCACGATGGATCTGTTTGTCTTCTGTCTGAGACCGTTCTGTTGGGGACAGTGGGCTGATGACGAACGGAATTCACATCTTTCCTCGGCTAAGAAAACACCCGACTATCAATATTTGGCAGGAAATATGAAATCGATTTTTTCTGAAAATTGGGTCCCCAAATTTTTAAGGCTAAATCACCGAAATCATCAAATTCGAGATTGTTCTGAGCTAGAATACTTCGCTACCACCAGAAATTCGAAGGAGGTGGGCTCGAGAGAATCCTTAACCGATTTATCGAATTGTGACGAGTTTTCATCTATGCAGAACATTGAAGGCCTTCCTATAGAAGATTCCTGCAGACGGCTGAAGCTCACCGTAAGAACGGCCAAAGGAATGAGGATAGACATTTAAGAGACGAGAGCAATGAAGTTTCAGTCACTCGTGTTTGTTCGTTCAAAATCTCGCCGCGTAAATTATGGCTAAAGACGCCTCTGTTGAGGTTCGGAAGATAATATTGCGGAAGTCGAAGCTTGGCAAGAGGTCGCGTACAATGGTGACGCTGGTGAATACCTCCAAAAGAGAGGCACAAAGTATCGGGATCTCTTCGGGACATGCCCCGAAGTGGACGACCGCGGAAAACCACGGAAAGAGTTGATAAAGTAATCAAGAGGAAGGCAGTGGTGAACCTAAGAATGAATGCAGCGGAGATGGCGCGCGAGCTTTCTGCGGAGGATCTCGCGCATGTGAGCCGTGACACAGTGGTCCGGCGTCTTCGAAGTGGTGGACTATTTGGCGAGGCGTGAGGAAACATCGGATCAGCGAGCAAAACAGGAAGAAGCGGCTGAAGTTCGCTAGGAAACATCAGGACTGGACGGTATATGATTGGGCAAAAGTGTTTCTTTTTCCGACGAATCCAAATTTCAATTATTCGGATGCCATTGAAGAATCTGTGTCGGACGTCCGCGATTAGAAACCTACAGGGCTTCACTACTAAATACTCACTCTCGAAGACCGATCCGATCTGTAGCCCTTGCTTGTGAGCTCTTCTTTCAGCAGAGAACTGCAATAAAATCCCTCGAAACCATCAAAACTGAAGGTTTTCCCCGAGAATCCGCTCTAATATTTTCACTGACTGCTTGCGAACGAGATGCATCATCACGAAACTTCATCGCTATTATCGCTGAAATGTCCATTCTCATCTCTTGGGTAGCAGCTACACTGCGCTGGAAACTTCCTTCCTGAACTTCTATAGCTGGGCCTCCCATGCTCTGAATCGATGAAAACTCAAGTAAAATTCGACAAATCGGTCACGAATTTTCTCGAACCTACTTCTCCCGAATTTCTGGTAGTAGCGAAGTATTCCAGCCCAAAAGATTCTCGAATTCGACAATTTTGGTGGTTTGGCCCAAAATTTTTGCGGACCCAATTTTCAGAAAAAAGTCGAAAATTTCATATTTCCTGCCAAATATTGACGAACCCCATGGGAATAAGGTGAAACCGGTCTCACTCAATCCGCATTATGAATTTCAGCTCGATATTTCAAATATTCTGCGAAAGTTTGCAAAAAACCGACTGGCCCAAAACTTTTGCCCGGCACTGTATGTCCGCGTCGTCTGCGTACAAAAACGTGTATACTATGTCACTCGCTTCAGAAATGGAATGCGGGAGATCGCACAAGAATACCGAGAATAGGAGCGGGGATTAGTTATCTCTTTGTGCAACTCCCGTTGTCTGTATGAGAAGAGGCAACTCACTGATTCCGTCCTCAAGCGAGACTCTTGAGGACGCAGCATATCGCATATCAGCGCGAGTGAATCGATAGGAGTCAGATCGGTAGGCTCGTACATACTGACTGGCTGGCCTTGATGTTGGTTTACTTCTGTACGAAGCACGATGCTGTTTCCCCTTCAAGGAATCTCTGCATGTTTCTCCATCGTCGCGCACGACCATGCAGAACAGCAGCGGAGAGAATACGTGGCCTTGTTGACACCCTGTCCGCGACTCGATTCTGGAGTCACCAAAGAATATCGGGGTCGGGGAATTGTACGCCTGAGCGACCATTGGGAAGATCTCCGGTGTGTGCGCGTGGACTTCTTTCAGCATTGTGTCTCGCCTGTGGCTATTGAACGCGTTTTTGAAGTCGACTTTGAGGCAAACGCTCTTCTCAACATTGTGTAGGTACGTGCGAACGGCGTGAACTGCGATCTCAGAACCTCCGCGAGTGGCAAAGCCTAGCTGGCGGGGTCCGAGGAGCGTCGAAGCCGTGGCCCTCACGCGCGCAAGCAGAATCTTGGCTTAGAGTCTCCGCAAAGTGTTCCCGATTGCGATCGGTCGCAAACCACCCGATGGCTTTGCAGCAGCGATCAGCCACGACCCGTACACGATATCACGAGCTCCATCGGGGACCCTGCCACGGGTGTTTAGGATGAACGGCTCTCTAGCGAAGGCTCACGAGATCAGTCTCTACAAGTGAATGACGACAAGTCTTTGTGGGTGGTTCAACACAGCCAGTGAGTCTGGCTGAACACAGGTGTGCTCTTTTATTCAGAACGGTGCATAGTAACAATGTTTCACTCTATAACCTTGGACTTGTTTGTCAGTCATCCATTGGCGTCAGAAGCGCGTGATCAGTCATAATTGGATGTAGACTGAGCGAAAACACTTCTCTCATTCTCAACAACGGGCCACAATATCACCGACCTTTGCCAGGCTCGCCAGCAGATACGACGAACCTCGCCACCGACAGACACCATATCGAGGAGATGCTGCGCGGTCAGACCGTCTGGTCCACCGGAGCTCCCAACCGGGAAGCTTTTCAGAGCCTCTAGCACCTCTTCGGCAGATATCGATTTAGACTGAGCTGTCGGCGGCAACGCCGGAATGAGGTCATCCTCTTGAGGGTGAGGGTGCTTAGCGATCATTTCATCCAAGGCAGAGCTGTTTCGCGGCGAGATCAGCGATTCCGACGACGCCAGCAAGCGGACGGCCCCTCTGAGATCTTCCCTGGATGCAAGGCGGAGCTCTGCTGCTTTACCGCGCCTGACGTCTGAGAGCTCGCGTCGGTGCGGGAGCTGGCTGGCAGCCGGTACCACCAAGAGCCGATCGTAGAAGGTAACGTTCTCCTTGACGAGCGCATGCAGCGGTTTCGCACCTGAGACGTGAAGTACCCTGTACGCGAACTCTGCGAGGTTGTTCCACGCTTGCAGACTGTTATGAGCTCCGACTTCGACGAGGAGTTGGGTGAACTTTCGAGCAGCGGGTACTCGGGCGGCCTGAGGGATTCTGGGGAGAACTCTTAGTGATTGCTTGAGCACGGATAGGCAAGGTGGCTCTGGGTGTGACGGTTGGCTCGACGGTGCACGTGACGTCGATGACTGTTCCGCCGCCATTCTCGCGTCGCGGTGCATATGGCCGGTATGTGTCCGCAGGCCCTTAGCTTCAGCGCAAGTGCGGGGGCAGTAGGGACACTTCACGCGGGACTGCGTGGAGGGCTCGGGCTGCGCTTCAGGAGACTCCGCGCAATTCTCGCCAGCATCGGAGGCAGCTGCGCCCTCTCGGCTTCCGCTTTCTGCGTTTTGTGCATTCGGCTGATGTGCTTCTTGAGCCCGACAGGATAAATTGTAGTGAACGAGCACCAAGGGCAATCGTGAACAGGTGCCACGCTAGTGCTCGGGCCGGAAGACTTGGTTTTAGGTGTTCGGTTAGCACTCATCGGGGACCGGAATTCGAGGATGATGCTGTGGACGTTAGGCCGATTGTAGCAGCACCAGCACCGCCCGGAGAGGCGAGGCCTCGGTTCGCGCCAATAGTCAGCGCACCCTTGTCGAGCGCGGCTGCGACAGCTTGCGCAATCACCGGAACCGCTTTACTGATAGCTGCGGTGACTATATCCGCGATCATCAGGTCAAGACTAGCAGTCACCTTCTCCAGCACCGTCGCAGATATCCGCGCCACTAACGCGTCCACATCAAGAGGTGCGGACGGGTTCTCGGACGATTGCCGCGAAGGTCTCGGGGGTCTCGGAGCGTGCGGAGCAGCGTGCTTCCTGACAGGCAGCTGCGGCAGATAGCATACCAGGCTGTCACCTTCTTCGGTGGAGCGAACGAGCGCCGAGCGGCGGACAACCGCCGCGAAGGGCGGCTTCACACCGACGGCGGGATCTTCTGCAGCTGAGATGGGCTCTGGAGCGATCTGATCGGGTTCTTTCACAAAAACATTCTCGAGACCGGCAAGGATCTTTCCTGCGTAAACAGGGCACTTAGTGTCGTTGGCGGCGTGAGAGCCTTTGCAGTTGATGCATTTGGCCTTAGCCGTGCACTGCCAAGCCTGGTGTCAAAGCGCTCCGCATTTTCTGCAATGAGGGTTCTGGTTTTCCGGGCATTAGGCTGCACGGTGACCAAAAGCACAGCACCTCAGGCATTACAGAGGGGACGCCGGGCACAGGGTGACCCGGAATAGCTGGTGAGCTATGGTGATCTCAGGCTTGATCTCTCCCTCGAATCTGAGGCGTATGCGGTTCGACGGCTTCTGAACTCGCTTGTTCTCCGAAGCGGAGGCGGACTCGCAAGTGGAGTATTTCTCCCGAAGAACCTTTACTACACCCTGATCCCTGAGGAGCTCGAGCAGGTCGTGCTCCGCGAACGCGGGATGGATGCCGGAAACCCGGCCCCAGGGTGACGCTGGCGAAGGCAGATTGAGGCTGACTTTGATGCCGGCAATCTCAGAGATGCTCTTGAGCTGCTCGATCTGAGACTGTTCGGGGACCCGGACCGTGATGCCACCTCGAGCGTTCAGGCGGGGCTGCGCCTCCCGGACGACCCGGCGAATGTCGCAGAAGATACGCAGAAGGGAGTCTGCGGTGAAGCGCACCGTGTCCGGAGCGAAGTCTACCTCGAAGCCAGAGGCTCTTGGTCCGAAGGAACGGTTCATACGTCGGACCGCTCTCTCCGCTTTCCTCGTCGCCTGGAATCTGGCCCTGTCGTCCCGCGTTGGTACTCCGATCCAGCCCTGCTCTTCGGTGTCCTTTCTGAGATCGGCTTCTCCGCCTCCATCCCGTCTTCCTCCTATCCCGCGGTGTTCCCGGCTTCCCCCGTGGCATGCTGCAGCGTCCCAGCAGCGGCGATCTCCGTCTCCGTATCCGTTTCCGAGGCGTTCGTCTGCATGGATGGGTCGTCCTCTTTGGGCTTCTTCGGATCGTTCACTTTCTCGGTGCTCGACGAGCTCTCGGTCCCTCTCTCTCTTCTCTTCTTTGCGTTCGAAGCAGCGGCGGCAGCTGCGGCCATCTTAGCGGCCGTGGCGGCGGCGCGCTTAGCAGCAGCGGCGGCAGCAGTATCTTCAACGTCCAGCTGCGACGTCCCGGTGGGAACAGCTGACATGATCGGCTGTCAAAAGCCGGCAAGCCGAGATGAAACTTCAGAGAAGTGAGCAGTTGTGGAGCACTGAGGGCGATGAAACGCGACCAGAAAGAGGCAGGTGGTGATGGGGACCAGTTAGGCTGCGGTGTTAGACGCACCCGAAGTGGGTTGAGGACGATGAATAGTAAGTTCGACGGAGCAGATGAATGAACGTCTGCACCGTTCCACATTCATGATTGATCAATCAATCAATCAATCAATCAATCAATCAATCGATGTCTCCTTTATTCAAGAGAAAAAGGGGGGGGGGAGATGTTAAATATATAACAAAGTTAAACGTGCATTAACAATAAGAATCACGCAAAGATCAGACTAGGTATTTGCCTGCTCGTTACTTTCGAGCAGATTCTCCACGAGAACATGTTGGCAATTTTGTCTGTTCGAGCCGATCCTTTCGGGAGAACATTGCACTGGCTTCTTAGACTGTTTTTGTGGATAACAAAGAAACGATCAGTGAGTCCTAACGCAATCAATCTCTTAAGAGTTTTCGTATCTTGATCAGAGAGAGTAACCTCGATGGGCGGCCGTACAATCGTTCCCGCGGGTAGGGCACATCGGACATGATTGATGCAGTCTTCGTCTCAGTGATGTCCTTGGAGTCCGTAATGTTGATCTCTCGGGTTTGGAGCACGCGGGGTTTTCGTCGTAGATTTCCTGGATGAGATTTTCCTCCTCGAAGCATTCACTGTTCCTCAGTAGTTGACTGACCTTTAGTTCGGTTCGATGGTGATCGCTGGGGTGTTGTTGCGCTCTGGATCCTCGGAATTTGCCTCCCTGTGTGGGCCAAGAATGTTGGAAATAGGTGGCGTTGCGGGCTCGTCGGTTAGTCGTTACCAACAGTGAAGACGGGTTCCAGTCTGGTGACACAGCCAAGTGGTTCAGCATGGGCCGAACCGGTGCTTTCATTCAGAACAGTGTCGGTAGTTACAATGTTTCACTTTCTTCGTAGACGCTTCGCTTTGCCATTGCTTCCGCGTACTCGGTGTTAGCCTTGACGCATTCTAGTTCGCGCTGTGGGTCAGATTGGTAAATATTCGTGGTTGAAAATTGCTCACGCTGAACTGTCGATGTCGATGCAGAACCGACTAAATAACATTCGTTATTTTCAACAAATTCGTTATTTTCATCACTGAGCCCGCTGACAGGGTGTCTCGAGTTCACGCAGTTCCGTCGAGAGAGATAATCCCACGAATTTTGATAGCTCCAAAGGCAGGAGTTGCTCGAGCTACGCATACATTCTCGCCTCAGTTGTTCCGGACATGCTGACGACCACAGACAGCCATAAAAGTTTCAGTTCTGATGCATCTCCGTGGAGATGTGTCGCGCGTATAAAGGTCCAAACTTTATCAACAGTTTTCTCCTTGTTTGGACCTACATACCCGGAATGTGCATGCACTTGATTCGCGACGATATAACTCGACGCAATGAACGGGATAGAGGCACCACTGAAACCAAGTGTCGAGAGGACTGGTATGACCTGCGGACGGAGTAAGCTTTGTTCGTTCTTCTAACATGGCAAAAAAGTAATATCTTCGAGTGAATCGTTCAACTGACCTTTTGAACGCAACAAACACTCAGTTGGCTCGTCCACGGACTCTGGAGCCTGACCAACGAAACCGCCGAAGTTCCAACGAACAAACACAAGGATTTGAGATTATTGCCAAGACCATTAGCAGTCAGATGTAAGTATAAACCGCGAAGATTGCCAGCCAAAGTCTTTTATCTTTAAAATTTATCCATGCAATATTACCCGGTACAGATGACAATGACGAGGGGTTCCAAAAACTGAAAGAGAAGGGCTTCGGACTTCGTTTTCAAACACTGAAGACAGACCTCAACGAATCATTTGGGCGCGCTAAATCGTATCGGAAGCACGGTCCTCGTATGCCGAGGTGAGAAAAGATGATATTTTTTCCCAAGCAACAACATGATTGAGAAGATCTATTATGAGCTGCTAATCTGACATCGAGGATTCTGCTTCCTAGATTCTCGTGAAAATACGAGCGATACATTTTCCAGGGATATGGGATTCCTGGAGTATATAGAAAAAACTCACGAGTTGGCCGACCAATTCGATCTGGAAAAATGTACGTTAAACTATCCGTTTTCACGAGGCGCGGCATTATCCGGCGGAAGAGACGTAGTTGTCCCATGCTGATGATACTTCCATTATCCATATCCACGCAGCCATATAATCGGCACGTGTCTGTCGCCTTACACGTGCTCGTAAATCGATCGAAAAACTTGTTTAGTAGAATGGTCTCTCAGGGCCGTAAGCCCCTCACAGCGGCGTGAATTGATCAATCTCGGTTCCTCACTCAGATAGAATCATCTGAAAAAGTTCCCGCAAAATGGCGCCGTCAATCCACGGCTGCATCAGAGGCTGCGGCACGGTATCTGAAAGCAGGTGGATACCGCGACTTCACACGGTCATGTGGGTGCCTCTGAACAGAGTGATAATGTAGATATCAATGGCTTATCATTGAATCAATAAGTACTATCGGATTAGTCGTCAAGATGGACTCCTAAAAATCTCAGCAGTGAGCCTCAAAACTCCATTCCACTGCGCAGTTATCCAACACACCACTCATCTCCGACTCTACCCGCGCCATGAGCTCGGTTCTTTAGAATGGGCATCCTGGCCGAAAAGCGAACTTTCTACTCAAAACTCAGATCATACCGTAGATGTGTCAAGAAGGCTCGTCGTGAACATACTCGAGCATTCATCAACTCCTTTGGGTCATCTTCAGCCAAACTTTGGAGATTCATTAACGCTTCTTGCGGTCGGCAGCCGACGGCCTCTGCTCTTCCTGTTTCGCCAGATGACAACCCAGTCCTCACATGCAATGATCTTGCAAATCATTTCTCTACTATTGGCGGGCGGGTAACGAGCTCAGTTCGGAACCCGCGCGGCCTCACCCATCCACCACCTTCTCCCTCTTCATTGCCTAGTTTCAACCTACTCTACATTGAGCCTTCCTCGCTCTCTTCTGTCTGTAAGAGTATGAAGAAATCCTATAAGCATGCACTTCATTCGGTACCATCTATGGTCATCTGCAACATATTGTCTGTACTGTCAGTACCCATTGCATTTATCTTCAATCTATCCCCACGGTATTCCTATTTCCCCTCTGCCTTCAAGAAATCTACGGTCATCCCCCTCTGCAAGGGCAAAGGTGACACCAAAGATCCCTCTAACTACGGGCCCATAAGCCTGACCCCATTTCTCTCGAAATTACTCGAAAAATGTGTCCTCCTACAAGTCAACGCTTATCTCTGCGAATCGGCTTCCTGGTCCCCTCATCAACATGGTTTCCCGCCTGGTCTTTCTACCGAGACCGCCCTTCTTGACATCAAACAGTTCATTGTTGACGGACATTCAGCTGGCTATGTCGTTGCAGCTGTTCTAATCGACTTATCTAAAGCTTTCGACTGTCTAAGACATGACATTTTCGTCAGCACCTTATCACACTGCGGATTCTCTGAAACTGCCTGTGAATGGTTTCGCACACACCTTTCCGATCGCTCTGTTCGCGTCGTCTCAGATGAATCCTCAGATGAATTTCCGTTGAGTTAGGTGTCCCTCAAGGAACGGTTCTTGGACCGATCTGTTTTCTTATCTACATCAATGCCGTTCTCATGACATGCAACAATCTCTATTCAAGGGCGAAGGTATCCTACGCAGGTGACACCACAATCCTATATTTCCTCAACCGCGACGACCCTAGCTCTGACCTTGCCTCTCTTAACTCTCTCCTCGCGATCGTACACTCCTGCTTCTCCTCTCTCGGACTTGTTATCAACAAAAACAAGACCCAGCTCATTTTCTTCCGTCTCAGAGATACCATTGATATTTCTCAACCGGGCCTCATTACCCTCGACAACTTTCCCCTCAACCCCGTTCCATCCGTGCGTTGCCTTGGTGTTACCATCTCAGAAAAACTCTCGTGGTATGCCCATATCAACTCCTTGGTCACCCGCATCCGCTCTCTTGACTATTGTATTGCACGACTCCAACGCCTCGGTTTCCCCCCGCCTCAAGACTTTCAATGCATTCTGCATGTCCTTTCTTACATACTGCCTATGTGTCTGGGGCTGTGCTCCTAAGACAGTCCTCAGCTCTCTCAAGGCTGCCCGAAAATCCTCCCTCCGCATCGCTCTGGGCAAACCTCCTCTCACACCGGTCTCCCATCTCCTCCCTCGGCTCCGTATCCTATCCGTGGACAAGCTTTACAGATTCAGAGTAGCCTGTTTCGCCCATCGCTCCTACTATCACTCTCTCACTCCTTCCCTATCCGCCACCCGCCACCCACCCGCGTCTTCTTCCTCTCGCCGGTATAGACAGCTTGATCTCATACAACCTACATGTCACACTACCTTCTCAACAACCTCTTCGATAGCTCAAATGGCACGGGTTTGGGACGATCCATCCCATCACCCACGCGTTTTCGATCCGCTCTGAAAGAGCACCTGCTTACTCTGTAAATATCTCTGTCAATATGCGGCCGGTCCCCGGCTCGCGCGCCACTGGCACAGTCGTCATGAAATCTACACCTATAAAAACGAAAGTCCATTTGTCGACATCGGCGTTTCCGACTCGATGATCTTGAACACTAGGGATCCGTTGGAGGTGAAAGTTGTGGGAGGGGTGGATATGGTTGTGAGGAAGGGTTTTGCATACCAAATGCACGGACACGTTTTCGGAGATTTTACACCGAAAATCGTCCAGTTCTGTGGCACTTCGTTATCGTTGTGGTGTAGCTGAGAAGCTGTCACCCTGATCTGTGGTGGGAAACCAATTGGTTTTGGAAACGAAGTCCAAAACTGACGGGAGGACTCTGTGAGATCGATAAGAAGCCAGTTTGTTCTGGCGTTTTATTGAGTTGCCCAAAGTCTAGAATGGTTCGGAAACGATCAGCAATTGAAAGGATGACTCCTTCCCCAAAGAGGAGAAGGATCACACAAGTGGAGGGGGAGAGGAACCAAGGACCAGGAATCGATGGAGAGTCTACCGAACAGCGATCGCCGGCGCAGCAGGGAATCCGTCGCGGACTGACGTTCGTAGATATCCTAGAGGGACGGTTCGAGGAGCGGGAAGAAGGCGCTGTTAATCCGCGATCTGAGGTGATCACTTCGGAGCCCCAGAGCGTGGAGCAGCAAAGTTCGCGAGAGTCCGAGGGGGTGCAACAGGAGGCGCGGAAAAGACGAGCAGCAAGAGCGGACTATGATCGAAGATGGCAGGAAGAAACGGAAGAGCAACGGCAGCATCGTCTGGAAGCTGAGCGAGCCCGCCGTAGAAGGGTTTCGGCGAATGAAACTGAGGAGCAGAGAAGGACACGACTCATGGTCGACAGAGTTCGGACAGAGAGGCGAAGACGACTATCGTATACGGGGTTGAAATGCGCTGCGTTAGATTACGATCCCGAGTTTGATTACGGCGCACATTCAAGTGTTCAGATCGGGGAGATGGATACTCAGTGTAGATTCTGTTTTGCGATGAGATTCAAGAACGAGACTGACCAGCTGTGTTGTGTGAAAGGACAAGTGAGNCGGGGAGATGGATACTCAGTGTAGATTCTGTTTTGCGATGAGATTCAAGAACGAGACTGACCAGCTGTGTTGTATGAAAGGACAAGTGAGAACGGTGATCAAAGGGATGCCAAGTGGTCAATCGTGTTCATTTTAGTCATCAAGCAGCTCCAAGGGAGGGATTCGGGACACCTTTGAAACTCGTGATATTGGGCGCAGATTTCTGATATTGAAATATCGTGAAATCCGGCTAATTGCTATGAAACTTAGGTTCTGCTTAATCTACGAAAGGAAAGTTCGGGGCACTGAGTCCTCGACTTCGGCGCAGAACTCCAACACTCGCGGAATAGAATCTGCCGCCCAATGAACTGTCGCAGCGAAGCGCGACTGGGAACGCTAGTAAATGAATTAAAATGAGAGAGTGCAGCATGTCAGCTGATAGGGCGAAATCGCACTAATGTAAGATCAAGCCCCTCTGGATCATGACGGAGAATCGATGGATTCCGGGCCCTGAATGGATGAATGTCTGATAGATTGGTGTTCAGCGAATGCGAATTCAGGGCGGATCCTGATGTATCAGGGTTGTCTTTCACGAAGTTCGCGGCACGGTCTTCATACTCCATACTCAAATCTCAAATTTCCCCTTTTTCCATCTTGTTGTGATCATGCATTCAACTCGATCAAAATGAGTTTTTTCTTAAACGATTCCGGGTTACCACTGTGCCCCTTTAGCTTCAGCGAACTTTCGGTGTTCAATACTCGAAGCGATTCGGAGAAACGTGAGAGGACTGTCAGCAGAGGCAGGAGATCCTTGCGCCCCGCGTGATTCTGCATCATTCTTCGAACTAAGTAGAGGATCCTGTCATATAACCTGATCTATGACACAATGATGACACGATGTGCTTCGGTTCACGGTCACAGATGTACTTGGCTTCATTGTTAACATTCGAGTGCAGCCGCTTGGCTGCAGACTGTCCTTGTCGCATTCGCCGCTGCGACGCACAATGGTTCCGAAATGGGAAAAATTTGCGGCGGCTCACACCGCAGCCAGGGTGGGCTCTTCTGGGAGCTCGGAGGCTGTCGAAAAAAATGAAGTCAAATTTTGGATCTCCAAATTGTATCGTGTGTGAAAACGGCCTTTTTAAGCGTTCAAATGCGGAAAACCCATCACAAATCTGCTCAAAAATCACAACAGAGAGCCCGATCGATACGAACTTTGTCTTAAACTGAAGCCGACTTCAGAGTCACTCTACACCGAAAGTTGCAGTTTTTTAACGTTCAAGCTGTAGATTTGCCAAAAAATTCATGGGAAACCTTCTGAAAGTCAAACGGAGCCTCTGAATGTTGGAAACAGGTTCCTAAATTCATTGATAGGTTGGACTCGGAGCCACAAACTGTGGCGAAACTGGGGCAAAAGATTTTAACTTCAGTCCCACTATCCGATGGAGCATTTTCTGAGCACTCCGATGACTTTGGTCTTCCTTAAATTATCGTATGGTGACTGATGTCTGCGTTATGTTGGTTGCACGCACAGATGTGATTGTTTTAAGTTCTTCCATCTGGAAAAAAGACTAAGGTAGACAAATCAATGAACCAGTGTTTGCGAAACTGACGCCGAGGATAGTGCTGGTGGATTTGAGTGCAATATTGATTTGAGCGCGGGGAAGATTTAAGCGCAGACGAATTGAGCGCATTCGAGCTATACGCAAGACTGATAAAAGCGCAGGATTCACCGGATAACACAGAATATGAGAAGTGCATCATCTAGAGGTGAGCAATCTCATTCTTTCACCCTGATGAAACCCTGAAAGTGTTGCTGAAGTGTGGTATGGAAGCATCTGAAAGTCCTTCAGGCCAATGGGAACTCGCAAAAATACCATGTCCATCTTGCAGTCTGTCCTCGTTGAAGTTCAGCATCGAACTTCGGTCTTCAGAGTTGCTTGTACGCAAAGAGGGAATCGCAAGAAACAACGAGTGTTCTGATCGGAACCCAGCTCGCTCGGAAGAACAGATGCCGCGTATTGCGCCGCTCGATCGGTTCAGAAGTGAAGGCTCAATTTCATTGCTAAACCAAGCTGTTATATCGAGCAGACATTAACAACCATTGCGCTCAATTCGGTTGCGCTCAAGTTGACTGTCACCCATTCCCGTCTCTTTGTACAAGCTTCAGCCTTCAGACTCCGCACAGGATCGAAGAAGAAAAGTCTGGATTTGCGCGATGATGTGAAAGCGGTTCTCTACAAGGAGTGATCAACGAAATGGTTTGTGACTTCTGTATCGAAGCCCACTCAGAAATGAATGCTGTTGAATTATCACCTAGTAGAAGAGGTTTCGTTGCTGTTGTTTATGTGAATTTCGGGTAAAGATTTTCTGGAGAGAGATTGTTTGCATTTCCGCGGTTTCTATGCGTGCAACCAACATAACGCAGACATCAGTCACCATACGATATTTTAAGAAAAATCAAAGTCATCGAAGCGCTCAGAAAACGCTCCATCGGATAGTGGGACTGAAGATAAAATCTTTTGCTCCAGTTTCGTTCATTCAGAGGCTCCGTTTGACTTTCAGAAGGTTTCCCATGAATTGTTTGGCAAATCTACAGCTTGAACGTTAAAAACCTGCAACTTTCGTTGTAGAGTGACTCTGATGTCGGCTCCAATTTAAGACAAACTTCGTATCGATCGGGCTCTCCGTTGTGATTTCAGAGCAGATTTGTGATGGGTTTTCCGCATTTGAACGCTTGAAAAGGCCGTTTTCACACACGATACAATTTGGAGATCCAAAATTTGACTTCATTTCTTTCGACAGCTTTCGAGCTCCCAGAAGAGCCCACCCTGGCTGCGGTGTGAGCCGCCGCTTTTTTCCATTTCGGAACCACTGTGCGACGTCCGGGGGGAGCTCTACGTTACATGCACATTACAATAGCGGGGTTCTCGTTAATTGGCCTAATATTATTGAGAAGTAGGGTATTTCTGCTTTCGGCGGGCTGCGGCTTGGAGCGAGGACTCGGCAACACGCCAAAGCGGCGACTTGAGCAGGCTCTAGGTGCGCTTGCTTCCAGGCATCTGCTAGTGCGTGCCGCTCGCTACGCTCGCGGGATCAGATGCTTCTGACTGCAACAGCTGCAGCTTCCGCAGGCCCGAAACTTACGCCGGCATTATTTTCACTGTACTCGCCATTCTCAAAATTCATTTGAGTCCGAAAAAGGCTTTTTTCGATTTTAGGGGACCTCAGCCACACCCCTCAGTGACAATTTCTCACAAACAGAATCAAAATATTCCCAGCGGACACGGAGCTCAAGGTCATACCAGTGCGGCTGATGGTGTTTTGAGAAAAAACAATTCAAACTTCGATAAAACTATACTCCCCGCAGATGAATTGACAAGGTCTACATACTGATTCGAGTCGATTCCGTGGTCATATTCTTGCTTATCTGCATCCATTTTCTCCTCGTCCTCACTAATTGTAAGGGAAAGTCGCGGGGCTTGCCAACGCTTTCTTTCGTCCTTTTTGCTTTGTCTAATACAGGCCGCACATTTCTCCTGCAGCTCAGTCCAACAACGGTGTCCGACAGTGGCATCAATTTCGTGCATGATGCCCATCAGCGCATTCCATCTTCATTGAAAACGCGAAGTGATATCGCTACAGCTGTCTGGAGCGTATGATACCCACAGAATTCTTTTTTGACCGCGATTCTCCGAACGATGGAATGGATACTTGAGTTATTGTTCCGAGTATGTGCTCCAATGCATCGCACGGCTTATATTGAACAAGTTCTGACATTTCACTAAAACTCAAGTTGAAGTCGAGCAACACGTAGCGAAGTTCGTTGTTGGCATCGGAGGAGAGCTCATCTGTGGCAAAAACAAAAATCCGGTGCAAGTTCAGTCAGCGACCGAACTTGTCGTTCCGAAGGCTTACGTTCAGTTTGCTATGGACGAGCGCAAGCATATCAATAGATGACCTATCTGCGACCAGGAAAGGGGCAAACCCTGGGAAAATCGCGAGTCCATTCAAGGCGAAGCGCGCACTCATTAAATCTCAATGAAATACTATGAACGGGTACTCGAATGAAAGAAAGGTACGCGATAGCCAAGCGGTTACCAACGCGATGGATTACCTATTTCCACTCCACCATTTCAGAGAGTGCCATGAGCAATAAGACCTTTTCAGAGACTGCGACCAGGAGGGGGGGCAACACCGCGAGTCCTTTCAAGGCGGCGCGCACTCATCAAATATCAATGAAATGCTATGAACTTCGAATGAAAGAAAGTTATACGACAGCCGAGTGGTTACCAACGCGATCTCCCGTATTTTGCGATCCCCCGAGAAATCCCTATGTGTAACCTTTTTGCTCGATTACCGTGGGGCGCACAGGGAGGTGGTTTTCAACAAACTATGCATCGCTAAGAGCTTCAACCGGAATATCTCAAACTACATACGTGGGTCGGTTGCTGAAACCTTGAAGAGAGCGAACTCCCACTCTCACCCCGTTTGCTCATTCAATGAACGTGCTCATTCCCTATTGGAACATTTTTTTCCACCCAAGTCACCTAGAATTTAGTAAAACACTCGTATTTTGGTCACATGAAAAGGTGAAGAGTTCAAAATGTCTCAACGCAGAACTCGGATAATTGGAAAGAGATCTGTCCAACTTGGTGTTAGCCTTTGCCTCATCAGATGAGGTCTCCGATGCCTGAGTTGATCGGCTAAAAGATTGATTTTGATAGAATTCATGCGCATGAGCACATCGAACATCGTTTCCCAGATACTATAAAGGGAGCTTCGGGGGAAAAATAAACTCTCCACTTCGTCTGAGGTCATCTAGACTGACGTGTCATTCCTAGGAATCTGATAAGACCTCTAACAGATTTTATTCAGCCGCTTCACCATGAAGCTCTAGTATTTCTGTTGGTAATTTCTCAGTGAAGCCTACTAGCTGGCAGTCGGGAGACCGAAGGAGTCCTGGGTACCAATCACGTAGTCAGGAAAGAGTCAGACGAACTTTTATCTTACACTCCTTGTTCATGCTGTTTATTGAAGCTCTATATATACGGATTTATCCGGATGCAATCAACTCAGAGCGAAATTACATTTGCGTCATTCCGAAAAAGCAATCAGCCACATCCTGTCTAGAATTTTAGAGCGTAGAGTTTCAGGTGGTCCATCGTGATAGAGCTCAACAAAACAGTTCGAGGTTTTTGGCTCAGACGCATAGCGTCGAGGACATCAAGAGTTCTGGAGAAATATATATCAGTATTTTCAACAATCGCCCCCGTTTTGAGAGAACTCTCGATAAAAACGAGCATATACACATCTAGAAAGTTTCGCAGTCTAGACTCCGTATCCAATGATTCCAATGTCGGCCTTCACAATGCTGAGAATCTGTCTGTGAGGAAACATAGTCAACATGGAAGCGAGCCTTAATGGCGATGTCCATTGAACACTGAGAGGAATTGGTTACGTTCGACATTTGAAACGTGCACAGCACATTTGTACTGGAGAGGGCAAGACCAGCTATGAAAAATGCGATCTCCAGAAATGCAATGGTTGACTTCAAGTTCTCAACTTGCACGGCGTGGTCGACACTCCTTGGTTCCAGTATAGTTGTCAGCTACGAGATTTCTGTCTCAGGCTCGTGTAGTTGGATCGATCAACCTCAGCAGTTTTTCCTTGTGAGTCATTTCTTAAAAAAAAAATTTCCAATCTCCATTGTCAATCTGGTCTCTCTTCCCGTCTGGATTGATCAGAGAATCCGCAAAAAAAATTTTTTTTTTTCAATTTCTTAGTGAGGACACGAAACGGACCATGGTTCTCACGCCCCAACAAGAAGAAGTCAGGGCTATGATGCGATCACGCGCGGCCGCGCACGATGCCGCTCGAGCAGCAGCCGGCGTAACGACATACAGCGAACCGCAACTTGGTAGTTTATCGCGAAACCCCCGCCGAGGTATATTGAAGAAGAAGAAACAGCGGAAAGGTGATGCGGATTCTGAAGATTTCATCAAAGAAGAGGCAGCAAGAGAGAGACAGTGTCAGTTTGACGAGCCCTCCACGTGTGATCGAAGGAGTCTTGATTCGCTCTCAGATGCAGAACGAGGTGATGTTGATCGTGAAGAAGCAGAACATGCACCGACCAGGCCATCCCGAACTCCGGCGAGTTTCAACCATCCAGGCCGATCCGTCAATTGTTCAGCTGCTTTGGTTGAACGAGCTCAGTGTCGTAGTCCGGAAGTCACGAATTCCTGTCAGAGGAACCCTCCTCGCCCTGACGACTCAAACAGGTTCGACGCTTACATTAGATTCATGAACGAGTTCCAATTTCACAGAGAAAAACCCATTTGGTACGGGATTTGTATCCTATTGCTCGGGTTTACTTTAGTAATTGGTATCTTCGTGTTGACAGGGACCGTTTACATTCAGCTATCGAAATCCCCAGTGGACGTGGCATCGTAATTTGGAACCGCCGAGCGGTTGAGGAAAGTTTTGTCGCCTATCCTGAACCATACTATGTTGAGGAGCGTCCAAGAAAGCGACGTTGAGACGGCCGCCACCGAACCTATGCCCACCACAAAAACGCCAATGAATGCGGAAGTGACTGCAGTTGATGTGTCTAAGTTCGAAGGTGTTGATTTCACCAATTTTTTTCTGAGTCACGATCCGAGAGGACGTACGTGTGTTGTATTTCCCGCAATGAAACCATCCACGCGCTTTGTTAACGTTGTCCCTCTCGGAGAGAGACCGTTGGTTGTGGGAGGATACGAAAGCAGTCTTTTCGAGAAGATTTGTGAACCCACAAGGGTTTTTAAAAGCATCGTTTCCTAAAAAAAAACTTGTAAAATAAATTTTAGTTTGTGGCTGTCTCTTAGTCTGGAACTTGAGAGTTTTTTTTTCTTCTGACACATTAGTCCTGTTGAATCTCATGAACAGTTTCCTGATAGACTTGATCAGGTTGGGGTATTCGAGAGTAGTTAGGAATCGATTCAAGTCGTCGTCTGACGACGAGGTAGCAATTTAACGCGAAACTGAGGACGCTTGTCATTGTGAGAATGACTGTAAGTATTCGAAAGGCGTCGTGTCTGTTCGTAGGTGGTTCTGGAGGTTTCGATGTGGTGACGTCTGCGGGTGTCGATACTGTCGCATGTGTGGTGATCGGCGTGTGTGTCGATGTACTTGTGGAACCGTTTTGATGACGTTCGAAATCGGGCCAAATGGAATGACCTCCGAGTGCAGAAGCACCCGGGCGGAGGCAGACTTGGGAAGCTGACGCTAGTGAAGCACAGCTGTTGCTGTCACTCAGGCATTCGCATGGAAAGTATGAAGGGTTGATTTCCGTAATCAGACAGCTTACGTTCTGTTGAACACAATCTGGATCACAATCTGCGTAAATGAAGTAACTTCGTGTGATGATAGGTGTGGTGAAGATTANAGATAGAAAGGAGGTTAGACTGATAGGCCGGTAATTGCCTGGTTCTGCAGGGCTCCCCTTGCCCTTGTAGATAGGAATGATATTCCGACTCGCTTCACTTTCACAAGGGAATCAAGTAGGGATACGATGATCAGAAATACTGTTGGGGTTTATTTACAATTAACTGTATCAGCGATAACCATAGTATTCATGTACTACTGACGATAGTGAACGAAACAGTGACTCAGGGGTTCGTTTCCCGACGACTGATTAGTTTGCTTCCTCTGCTAAAGAACTTGCCGGTCCCCTTGGCATGGGACTGTAACCGTGCTTCAACGGGGCTGAGTTCTGGCGTCATGGAGCACCAAAGGCAATTTGGTTCGTTCCCCCCGGTGTCGGGTTCTGTCCGATAGGATCTCCGTAAGGGTGTCCGTAAGGACGTTCCCTTCAACTAGGCATCGTTTGTTTGAGATGATTCAACCCGTGTGTCCGAAAAAGCGATCAAACGGCCGATTTTTGTCGACTTCCAACGCGATTTGAGATTTCATTTCGCGCCAGAAATGTGAGGGACGATTTCCTCTTCCAATTTCTACAATAATGCGAAAATCGAAAAAAATGGACTTATGCCCTTTTGAAACAACACGGTTCATATGTGTTCGATGTTTCCTCGCATTCTCTTGTAGTTTCTGTACCTGGTTAAGGTTGTTTTTGTTGTCATACTTTCGATCCATTCTTCGTCTATTCTGGCTTTTAGTATAAGGTCTTCCACATGTTTCTTATGTGACCTCACATTCATTTTCATATCTGTTGGCCGTTCTTGCACTTCTTGCGATTCACTGTACCGGAATCCAACTTTCAGTTCAGCTACTCTCTTCTGTAGTTTGGTTGGTCTATTCGTCATTTTGAGCATCTCAAGGATTGCTTTTGGCCATCTCGAGCCTCGAAGGTGGACAATCCGAGTTCTCCGTCTATGAATTCTACGGCTGTGTTCGAGTTTGGTTGCCCAAGAGCCCACCTACCAGCTTCACGCTAGTAGGTGGGCAGTAGTTTTGGCAGAGGACCCCGCCCTACTCCGCGACAGAGAGCTGGAAGATAGGGGGTGGGGGCCGAGTAACGATGTGGTGTAACGAAAAGGCGTAACGAGAAGTTGTAACGAAAATGTGTAACGGCGGGAGGAGTGCGGGTGGCGAAGTAACGATGTGGTGTAACGAAAATGTGTAACGGAATGTGCACCGTCCGCCGTTGATGAAGATGATGATGATCATCTTCATCATGACCGCCGTTGATGAAGATGATGATGATGAAGAGAACGGCTGACGGTGTGTGTGAAGAGGATGACGTCATGGTTGAAGAGGATGACGATATGATTGATTGATGAAGAGGATGAATAAAGGTATCTGTGAAAAGGATTACGTCATGGGGGAGCGCATGACGTCATGGGGGAGAGCATGACGTCATGAATGGAGAGGATGATGTCAAGCATGGTCAAGAGGATGACGATATGATTGATGATAATGATGAGGAAGGGTGACGGCATGTGTGGAGAGGATGACGTCATGAGTGGAAAGAATGACGGTAAGATTGATAAGTATGATTGACGGTATGTGTGGAGAGGATGACGTCATGAATGTAGAGGATGTCGTCATGAATGGAGAGGTTGATGTCATGGTTGAAAAGATGACCGATATCTTCCCTGTAGAAAGTCCGGGAGGGTATGGGCTGATGAGGATGATTGACGGCATTTTAAAAGAGTATAACGTCATGGGTGGAGAGGATGACGTCATGAATGGAGAGGTTGATGTCATGGTTGAAGAGATGACCGATACCTTCCCTGTAGAAAGTCTGGGAGGGTATGGGTTGAAGGCCGGAGATGATGAATTCAGAATAATAATGAAGACGGGTCGGAAGAGGAACCTCAGTGAATCTTCTACGAAAAGACGGCACCACACCTCTAACGAAACGAGAGATTTACTTGATGGATGACAAGGATACACCCACAACCCTCGTTCTCTGGGATGCCCAAACGACCTTGAACCCACCGACTTCTACGCCCATTGTCTCCATAACAAGATGTAGAGTCTCGGAATATGAAGCCGTCAAGACACTCATACTGATGGACCTCTCTACTGACGCAAGACCCTACCACTCCTCGCGCTTCTCAATTCTTCTCACAAGAGTGGTGGTCGAACCGAATGTCGTCATCAGCACCTCCCGAGACGGAATACCTCACCGACACAACGAGGTTTCTCACTGACTCTTTATCGTTCTTCACAATTTCCACGTTGAGTCCTCCGCCTCTCTACAGTTCTGCCCTGGGTCTTTTTCCCTCTTTCCCTCTTAGACTCTTTTCGTGGAGAATCATCGGTAACGAGCGTTGCTCCGCCAAGCGACCACTCCACTGTAACGGTTACACACCGTAAGCCCGAAAACCGATATTCAGAGAGAAATCCCTACAGAAGGTGTTCACTGAAGTGAGCGCCATAACGGAGGATTCCGACGGTAAAAAGAAGAATAATCGTGGTTACATGGACAATAAATGGAGTTGAGCCACGTGCTCAGCATGTTGGACAACCTGGACAGTTGATTAAATAAACCACGCGGAAGCCGAATGGTCTAAGCCCAGCGTTTCTCAACCTGGGTTCCGAGGAACCCGCGGGTTCCGCGGACGATTTTTTGGGTTCCGTCGACATTTTTGTCGCGGAACCTGTGGGTTCCGCGGCCGTTTTCTCGGCGCTATCAATGAAGATCCACACGGCTCTCTGCCTTCGTATAGACTAGCATTCGAGGGAATAGGGAAGAGAAAGAGAGAGAGAGAGAGAGAGAGAGAGAGAGGGGAAATCTGAGGTGTGGGTTCCGCAGACTGGGTTGTCCCTCCCCGAGGGAAAAAAAGGTTGAGAACCGCTGGTCTAAGCAATGTCACTGAACAGAACTATAGGGAATAAGTAAACGGATTCATTCCATTGAGGTCTTGGTTTACCGTCACGGAGCAAGAACACACCACATAGGTTTGGTTTGTCATCTCGATTGCTCAGGCGTATGGTACTTGATGCTCAGGACACAAAGCAGTGTCGAGCCGATGTGATTACCAGAGACCCCTGCCAAAGATGACGTCATCTGTCGGTGTCATCTGTCGCAACAGATCTGTCGGTGACGTTAGTAATTCGTGCCAGAGCTCCCTGCAAAAGATGACGTCATCTGTCGGTGTTATCTGTCGCGACAGATCTGTCGGTGACGTCAGTAATTCGTGCCAGAGCCCCCTGCTTGGACTGAAAATATTAACGGAATCCTCCTTTGAAAAGAGATAGTTTCGGATGAAAAATGATATATGAACCTTTGTTCATTGGGAGTTTCAGCGGTAATGAAGACATTTTCTCGACTCGAATGCGACATTGGTTGACGCAATAAATACCAAGCCGCTTCTTGAGTTGTCATGTCAATATTATCAAGCAGTCGCAAAACTCACACGTTTTAAGAAATCCGTATGAGCTTGATTTGAATATTCATCTTGGAGCTCAAGTAGTTGACGTTGGAGATGAGAAATACCCCGAGTGCTCTTATTGACATATTCAACGACATACGACGCGCATGCGTACTCATCCACAATGAATCGGATATCCATCAGTCGCGTCACCAGCGGGAAGCTTTTATTGCTATAGCTTCCCAATTTTCAGATTCACGAATCCAAGCTCCCTAAAAATCTGAAACTGAGGAAGCCTAGTTTGTGAAGAAATTGTCCGCTGATTGGCTGACCGGCGCTGATTTGCTATCTATGTTGCTTCCGAGCATCTTTACTCGCACGATATGCACGTACGTGCCAACGTGCTCTTAGGATGTATTACCGCCAGTGCCTCAAAAGCATCGCAATCATCGTCAAGCGATTTCTGTACCTTGTGAAAACATTACTGTTAATACATGTGAAACGTCTGTTATATGCTCCGTGCAACGAAGCCCGTCCGTCTCTTCGATCACTTTTTCCGCGAGGGGGGAGGCGGACTTCGACAAATTCCAAGCTTCCCAACAAAAAATGGCTGTTGACGCGCCTGATATCCATGTTTGATTTCTACCTATTTGCAATCCATTGGTTGAAGGTATTGATCTTGACTTGAGTCAAATCTCATTTAAATACGACTGTTGGTCGTTTAATCGAAGCTCGAATGACATCCAAATACTTCTCGTAACTCAAATCATTCTCACCAAGAACGGGTTGAGACTTTCCCATGAAGCAACCTCGAGTGCTGCCTTGATCTCTCGTCCCCTTTTCGCGAGCAAACTACGGCGTCCGTCAGTTTGTGCCAATGGCATCAGAATCCTAGTCTCTCGACATGGCCTATAAGGTATATTAAACCGGCACGCCTTGGGCCCTCCCGGTTTATTATACTTCTCACAAGTGAAGGTGTGTTCATGCATCTGAACATCAATATAATTCTGATCTACGATATCATCGTAGATATTCACAGAAAACAGACGGTCAATTAAGGCTACCGACTGTGGCATGTTCTCGCTAAGCGATTCCTCCGGAACTGCATTCAACCATAGCAGTTTGTGCACATGCGGCGATCCTCGGTGCTGGAACTCGGTACGGACGAAATAATCCACGACACGGTGCTGTCCAAAGGGGCTATACCTCGACGATTGCAAAATTCGCATCACCGTGTTTATCAGTTTCCAGAAATAAATACAACACGTGACCGAATCTTCATTCACGAGCCTGACAATGTCGGTCATAGGCAGACCCAAGGTATCTTCGAGATCTCGATCTTCTTGGGTTCGAATCTTGTGTAACATGTTGATCAGATGGGGCCATCGAATCTCGTTGGCACTCATGGTGAGAAACAGACTGGGTTTCCCCAACTGCCGTATCATAGCGAACAACTCTCTCTTCTTTGATGACCAGTATTGCGACGAATTCGGAATCGATTTCAGAAACGCAAAATTCTTGTTGCTTTATTGCTCGATGAATCTTGTATTTTGGATCATTTCACGAGTTATTTTCGACAGATCACCACAGTGACGAAACGAGGCCTGCGATCCCCGAGCAACTCGGATTCTCATGATTTTCACGGCTATGTATAAAATATGTTCCGAAGTCACTCCTCGTCGGTCCCTGCACCGAATTTCGCTCGTTGCCATTTGGAAATGGGTCGCGATCAATCCCTCTCGAAATACACACGGTACTCCATAATAAATATTGGGAAAGGCCAACTCTTCGGCATGCGTATCGTATACGATACTCAACGGACTCGGGCAACGTGAAGTAGCAAGGCGCAATCTCGAGGTATTGGTCTTCGTTAAACATCGCCGATTGTTGATTAGCAAGGAACAACTCACGGCCATTGGTTCCGTCCACTGTCTCGAGAACTTCTTCATCACAATTTCGAATTCTCGACTTGAATCCAGTCCAATCAACTTTGGTATTATGAAGTCTGTACAGTATAATTCCCTGAAGATGGTCTAACCATTTCTTCAAGATTCTCTTGACAACGAGTCCAGCGTACGCTATGCTCTTCTGAATGAGATGTTTCTTCAACGACACATTTATCGCTCGATCATCATCTAACTCTCTGAGTAACACAGATATCATCTCTTCGACATCCACATTCACATTAATAATCTGTCCAATAATCTGATACGTTGCTAATGGATGCCGAAGCCGTCGGATTTGCATGAACGGGATACGAGGACTGATCAACCGCATCATAATCGGATTCAACTCGGGGACACCTTCCGGGATCGGCGGGTAATGAAATCCATTATACACAGCCAGATTCGGGATCCTATCCTGTCTCAACAATGCTTCACAAGTTGAACACAACATAACATTTGACGCACAACCGATCTTGTCCAGAATGGTCGACTGAGCCGGTTTCGCAGTACAGAAATCGGCCTCAAACCAAAACCTATCGCACACACCGCAAGGTACACCAAAACGTTGATACAAAAAACTTTTCCTGAACTCTTCAGTAGCACCGAGAGCGCTCTCTACGCTTTCCTATCGTTTTATATGTCTTGCGCGTTTACACCTTTCCGCACCCGTCAATAGTCTTCCTTTGTGCTCCCTCTTCTGTTTCGTAGTACTCTCAGAACGCAAGCCATTCTTTCCATCGGATCCTTCATTCTAATTACCGATCCCGCTTCCTGATTCCCGATCCGGATTCAAGAGGTCCATGGAGGCGTTGAACGGAGTAACAGATGACTCAGCCGTGGCAGACCTGTCATTGCTTGTGCTCGTCAACGGACTTCGAGATCTTTCATTCTCATTCGACCCATCCATCCGATCCGGATTCAAGAGTGCCATGAAGGCGTTAAAAGGAGTAACAGATGACTCAGTCAGGCGTGACAAACATTGTATTGCTAGGTGACACATGCCCGCCGTTCTTATCTTCGTGAACCCCATCCCTGTCCTGTTCGGTTTCCCCTACCATAACCTGTCGATTTCTCAACACGAGCCCGCTTTCTCTGACGCAAGCGCGAACTAATCTGCCTTATGGCTTTTCGTCGACGCCCCATCTCTCAACTCCAAGTTTCTCGCGAAGTTTCTGTACAGACACCTCAAACCCGACACCGAGTTTCTCGGAGTTCAACTTCGTTGTACCAACGATTAAGCAATCCGTCCCAACTCCAATAAACGAAGCAAACTACGAAATACTCATTCGACCGATTTTCCGGCCCTCCGTGGACTACCGACCACGGAGAAATCGCTGATGCACCCGGGTCTACGACTTTTTGGCGCCGCGAAAACGGCGCGGTGAAAACGGCGCGGCGAAGACGGCGCCGCGAAAACGGCGCGGCGAAAACGGCGCAGCCTCAAACGACGCGGCGGAAACGGCGCAGCCCAAAACGGCGCGGCGCAAATGACGCGTTGTAAGCCTCCCTATGAATCAGTCTTGCCATGTGTAGCTATTCGATCGAATGGAGCCAAGGGAGAACCTTCGGGAGGAAGTTTTTCGGTGAGAAGACTTCTCTTCTCTGGAAGAGTAGTTGGAATTTTCACTCGCTCGGTACATGTCTGAAGAGCTGTCGCTTTTCGAGCTGCACTTGGCTCGTCGGCAGCGGCCTCAGCATATACATCGAATGTCAGACATCATTTCGCATGATATTCGTTGCCGCATTATCGGAATTCGCGAAAACTCTCGAAAAAGTGAATTCGTTTTACGACTCTCATCAGTATGTTTCCATGAATTTTATTTCACTGCAAGGTTGGGGTAGATCTCACGATTTCAATTCTTTTTCTGATAAACATAGCAGAGACCTCGCAAGAATGTCAGTACATTACGCTTGTCGTAGCGTTCAACTATTTTCAGGATCCGTCTGTCAGCGTCTTCGTATTTCTTCAATCCTCTCGGAGGCTCGTTGCCACCGACTAGTTCTTCTAGAAACGCATCCCGACTCCTTTGAGACTTCTTGAGAGCTTTGATGAAAATCCACAGTGACGGATGTTCTACGTTTAATTCTAACTGCAAGCGTTTGTGCGCTGCTTCCGCGTAGTTGTTAGTGCGGTTTGCTCCTTGGAGGGTTCTCTCGTACAAGCTCCAGAGAGTAGGGGGGAAGAGGGGACGCAGTCGATTGCGCCTCCGAGTCGGTCTTCGTATATACGAGTCCTCGAACCAATGGAGCAATCCCTCAAGCTCGTCCGGCATGTTTTCTGACAGAATCTCGAATGCATCCTCCAAATCATCGGGCGGTACAAATGCTAGGTTCACAATCATTTTAGCGTGGCACGCAATTTCAGGATTATTGTTGTACAAGGCTGTCAAGCCGAGGCTTGCTACATGCTTTTTCATATTGCTAACTAAATGAAAGAAGCAACCTGCTATATATGCGTTGGGGAATGCTCCACGCACGCTATTTATCACAGCGCGCTCAAAGTCACAATTAACGGTGCTTGGTTTGATGTTTGGGTCAAGCTCTTTGATCATGGCAAACATTCTGGAATACACGGCCTCTGTCTTGTTTGGCAGTAGCGCATACAGAAACGGGTGAACTCCGTCTTGCACTTCCGCAAGTATGACGAAAACCTGGCAGAAAAGCGGCGGGGCGATCGAAAAAGTTCCATCTATGAACCACGTTTCACTGTGTCTCATCTCACAAACACTACGTTGACGACCAAAGATTAGAATTCTTGCCTCGCTGGGACCACTGTCTGCTAAGAGGAACTGCTCTGAGGTGTCGGGTGTCGGGTTGTACACACAAAACTCTTCGGGTATGACAAGTTCCATCAAGGTCGCTGGGGCCGCGGGTGCTCTTTCATACTCCTTCCGCACGCTGCGAATGGTTTTCTTAAGTGCTGATTGTTTGGGCATAACGCCCAGAACACAATCTGGCAGATGATCAAGCGTGGCGGCGATCACCTGGAATGTGGATTCGGCGGTGGTGGCGGCTCTCTCCTTCATGCCATTGAGGGCCAGTTTGACCTGTACTTTTGCGGGGTCGCTGTCGTGGGTATGCGCGTTCAAGTAGTCGATGATCTTCCCTCCTTGAGTGTGAATTCTGGCGAGACAGCGGTCTTTCTGCTCACAACGCCAAAACAACTTGTCACCGGCCGCGGAAGTTCCATCGAAATTGTAGATGAAACCGTTGTCTGCGAATTTTCGTCCTCCTTTGTTGCTTCTGAACTCCATCTTCGTTGACACTATTTGCAGAGATTCACACAAGTTTTTCAGACAAGACCCGTGCTTGGGAACAGGGTACCGACGACTGATGGAAGTCGTTTAGCGCGTTCACTTTTGTTGAGAGTTTTCGAGAATTTCGATGGCGCTTTGACGAATGTCGTAAGAATTGGTCTCCGACATTCGATGTATCGTGGATAGGCTGAAGCATCATCAGGTAGCCAACTCGAGCTCGAGAAGCGACAGCTCTCTGTAGAATTATGCAGTGCAATAAATTCTCAGATATTCTCCCACGATTCTCTCTGTACAGATAGTATTTTCTCATCGCGTCATGGAGTCCACTCCTATGTTCTCCCATGGCTCTGAATCAGGGGTGTGCGCGGTCATTTTCGAAACGCATCGTTTTTGGTTGATAGCGGCGGGAGGCGATTGCGATCTCCTCGCCTCAAGCCGCTATTACGTAGAAACTACTCGCACACAAAATGACGGCGCACATCTCTGCTCAGGATCTGCCATTCGATCGAATAGCTACATACAGCGATGCTGCTTTACAGTATGCGCGCCGTTCTCGACACGCCGTTTGCGCCACGCCGTTTTGGGCCGCGCCGTTTCCGCCGCGCCCTTCGAGTACGCGCCGTTTTCGCCGCGCCGTTTTCGCGGCGCCGTCTTCGCCGCGCCGTTTTCGCTGCGCCGTTTTCGCCGCGCCGTTTCCGCCGCGCCAAAAAGTCGTAGACCCGATGCACCCTATGTTGTTTTTCACTCTGCCAACTAATTCTTTCTAAATGAACTGTATCCATCCGCACAATCTCGGGATTTCACAATCCAGTACACAGAGAGCGTTTCGCTTTTTCTCGAGTTGCCTCCACACATCCGCGATGATAGAGCGTACTCCTACGCTAAAAGAACGAGCATGCTCTAGCTTCCGGGGACCTTCTCTACAACTTATCAGCTCCTATATGAGTAACAGGAGACAGATTTTTGGATACGAGGGGTAATTCCGTGAGGCTATTTCAGTAGATTGTGGTGTTCCTCAAGGAAGCGTTATCGGGCCGATTCTATTTTCTCTATTTGGCAATGACATCCTGGACAACTTCTCGGACCAATCAATAATCTCGTACGTTGACTACACAACCATTCTGGTCAAACATGAGAACGTGTTGGAACTCGGTCGACTAGCGTCGGCACTGATATAGAAAGTTGAAAGATGGATAACCACAAATGGACTTCTGTTGAACTCCAACAAGACCGAATACATGGTGTTTGGAAAACAGTGTCGAGATTCGAAAATCCAGATACATAACGTGTCCTGCATTAATCCTGATATCTGTGGCTGTGCTATGATCGAAAGAGTAAAGAACCACCGGTTTCTTGGACTGACTATTGATTCTAAACTCAGATTTGAGGTGCACGTGGAGAAAGTCTGTAATTCGATTCGAAGA
The DNA here is from genome assembly GCA_021527715.1 of Neoseiulus cucumeris. Lineage (NCBI taxonomy): Eukaryota > Metazoa > Arthropoda > Arachnida > Mesostigmata > Phytoseiidae > Neoseiulus > Neoseiulus cucumeris. The sequence continues at coordinate 78,747 of JAJSRV010000122.1, forward strand.
GGTTTGGCGGTGTTGGCAAGAATGAGGGCGATTTGCTCCTACTCGCTCAAGAAAACTGTATACTTTTCGTTGGAGGACTCGCATATCAAATACATGCTTCCGATTTACGGGGGAACAGCTCACATTCTGACCGATAGGATAAGTAAGCTGCAGAAGAGAGCGATACGCTTGGTTTCGAATGCTCACCGCACGGCGGCGTCTGCCCCGTTGTTTACAGAAGCAAACGCCCTCACGTTTCTCAAACTGTATGCCTTCTGCCTCCTGATACTTCTAGTCCCTATGGAGAAGAGTTTTCCACGACCGAATCACGAAATGTCGACACGATTCCAAACTGAAAGACTCATACCCAGCACAAACTCTCGAAGGAACATAACCAGAAGAACTTCTATCCCGAACTTCATCATGCTATACAACAATCTACCGGTTGACATAAGAAACTACCTCAGCAACCTGTTCGTCTGTAGAAGACAGTTCATTAGGAGTATGCTCAGGGACCACTGTGCGTTTCTAAGTTCTGAAGAGATCAAGACATTGATGTACTGATAATCTGTGTTTACAGACTAGTCTGTTGGCTCTCCCCCTATCCCCCCTCTTAAGTATATTGTGAGAGTGTTCCAGAGGAATCGCGCCGTCGAGAGACAGAAGAGAGCAGACGATCAGTCAGTCGTGTGCAGGCTCCAACCGTTCACGGTTGGAGATCGTGGCCCGAGCAGATTACGGAAATAAATTGTGAAGTCGGATCCAAGATCAGCTCCGAGCGTGTTCAATCCAACATCCTCACAAGTGGTGGAGATCGCGAGTCGTTCCCGTGCCAACCGGCTGAGATCAACACTCCGAAGACACCGTTCATCGTGCCATCGTTCACAACGTGCTAGCGAGGATGAGAATTCACCAAGAATCCTGAGGTCAGGTAGGCCAATCGAACCACCGCCTAACCCGAACCAAGCAAACCCAAATCCAGAAGATCCAGAGCCGGCGGGCGGCCAAGAAGTACCCGACGTTCCCGAATATCCTCAAATCCTGCTACTCGAGCCAGTTGGCCAGCAAGAACCCTAACCACCAGCAGTGTTCGAAGTTCCCAACGCTCTCGAGGGCCCGCAGGCCCTGCAGGATCAACCCCATCAGCATGGTCCGAACAATCAGCCCGTCCAGGTCGAACAAGCGGTCCGACCACGACAAATCAACGCCCTCACAAACGAGGCAAGCTCGTCAAACATAAAAATCAACAGCGTGACTCAGCAGTTGCGTTCGTTTGTGGTGCAAACCCCCAAAAAAGCTCCAAAATTCGACGGCCGGGCGGACGGTGCCGACTGGTTGAAAAACTTCAACCGAACAGCCGCCTTCAACGGCCACAACGACGACCAAAAGCTCCGTGCCGTACCGTTCGGCCTCACCAACACGGCAGCGGATTGGTACGACAACGTTGGAGAAACGTTCACCTCCTGGCCTGATTTCGAAGCAGCATTCGAGCGAAGATTCGTAAGCACAATCAAACGCAGCGAAGCCGCCCGCGACAAGCTCGACAGGCTTATCTTCACGGCAAGCCAATCGTACCTGACGCACCTCGAAGCAGTGGTCAAACTCTGCAAGCAACTCGACCCGAAGATGACAGAGGGAGAGATGATCCGACGATTCATCAAGACGTTACCAACGACCCAAGCCGCAATACTGATGAGCAAATCGCTACAGACGCTCGACGAACTCCGTGACCACGTCACACAACTCGACGAAACTCTTCCGTTCGTGAACCCCAGAGGTGACCAGGTCGCGGTGAACGCGATGGCTCGCTCACGCTCACCCGCGCGCGCAGCATCTCCGACACGAGCAAGATCTCCGGCGCGACACGTGTCGTGGCGCCGTCCGGAACTTGCAGAGCGCGCAAAGTCACCCGCACGACCGACTGAACGCGGAGAGCCGCAAGCCTACCCACCAGCCCGCAGGGCCCCACCGATCATCGTGCCCGAAGGGCAATTCCAACGCCAGGCGCACCCGCTCTTCACCGGGAACCGCAGAACTCCGGAAGGTATGCCAATCTGCAACTGGTGTAACCGAGTTGGTCACGTCGCAAAGCATTGCTACAGCCGCGCAGATGGCTACATCCCAGCCCGCCCACACAACCAGGGAAACTGATCCAGCTGTCCTCAGCCTCCTCTTCGAGAGGTGAGGACGCCGCAGTCCTTCGAAGCAACAGGATCAACGTCCGAATCAGGAACCAACCACCTGCAAGCACACTGGTGGACTCAGGCGCCGATATCTCAGCGGTCAACTCAGACTTCCTGAAGGACAAGCCGCAAGTACAGCTCATCCAAGACCGTTGTTCCAATTTAAAAATTCATTCGGCGAATCGATCCAATATTCCGACGAGGGGCTCCTGCGTACTCTGGGTCAGCATCAATAAATCGACTAATTTTGTACCCTACGAATTCGTAGTAATTGAAAATTTAGCGACAGATCTGATCATAGGAGATGATTTTCTACGCACTTATGGGGCCATACTAGATCATAATGAGAATACGTTCACCTTGACGAGACAACATTACGACCCTCAATTCGACCCAAACGTTCATACATCGCTCAGACAATTGAATATGGGAGCAATGCACATAGGCAAGGAAAACTCGCTAGAAATTAAATTAGTTGCGACGCATACAATTAGAATAGAAGCTAGGACGGCGTCAAGAGTCACAGTACAAACTGAAACCAATGAAGAAATCCAAGATCCAATATTAGTCGAGCCAACCAAAGCTTTATTACTCAAGAAAAATGCAATATTCGCGACATCGCTCGTCTTGCTAGAAAGAAAATCGAGTTCTTTGCTTTTAGAAAACCACACAGACGGGCACATTACAATTCCTCAAGGCATGCACATCGCGACGGGTCATGAAATCTCGAACGAACACAGTAACCCGATTCTAGCGACATTGACTCAAAACACCGAACGTCGAGACGAACAAAATCTCGCTACAGACACGCTCAAAGAGATCGACAGTCGAATCAACAGAGCACTCAGCGAAACCGAACGTGCATCCATAAGAGAAATTCTCAAACAATTTCCAGCGTTGTTCCCACAGCGAGACGAACCACCCAGACAGACTCACTTAGTGACACACACGATCAACACAGGTCATCACGAGCCGGTCAGAAGCAGATACACGCGACGGTATGCCCCCAAGGAGCGGGAAATCATAGCTACGGAAGTAAAAAAAATGCTTGCTCAGGGTATCGTCAGAGAGTCCTCTAGTTTTTGGAATAGCCCGGTCGATCTCGTCAGGAAAAAGGATGGAACCCCGCGATTCTGTGTCGATTACCGAGAACTTAACAAGATCACTAAACGCGACACCTATCCGATTCCGCTAATCGAAGACTGTTTAGACTGCCTTGCGGGTTCCAGCTTTTTCTCGTCGCTCGACCTGAAGTCAGGCTACTATCAATGCCCGCTGGACGAGCGAGACAGGGAAAAGACGGCATTCGTAACCCCGGACGGACTATTCGAATTCACAGTCCTCCCGTTCGGGCTCTCAAATGGACCAGCCACCTTCGAACGGCTCATGGATTCCATACTCAGAGGTAGAAAATGGAAGCATTGCTTGGTCTATCTCGACGACTTGTGCGTGTTCGGCACATCGCTCGAACAGCACAACGAACGACTACGGGACATTCTCGAATGCCTGAACCGGGCGAATCTTTCCTTGAACGCGAAGAAGTGTTCTTTCGGCGCGACGAGCTTGAACATTCTCGGGAACGAAGTCACCCGAGACGGAATACGACCGGATCCCTCGAAAACAAGTGCAATTCGATCGTTCCCTACACCAACGAACCAAAAGGCAGTACGAAGCTTCTTGGGTCTATGCTCGTACTACCGGAAATTTATAGAAAATTTCTCCAAGATCGCAGCTCCTCTGAATGCTTTGCTCAAGGACGAGACGCCTTTCGTATGGACCGACCTGCACAAAGCAACGTTCGAAGATCTCAAACGCCGACTGGTGAATCCGCCGCTACTCGGACATTTCGAAAAACAGCTTCCGATCACGCTCCACACTGACGCCTGCAATTACGGTGTCGGTGCGGTGCTCGCGCAAACAAAAGACGACAAGGAACGCGTCATCGCCTACGCTCCGCGTACGTTGTCGGCGACCGAAGCACGATACTCAACAACGGATCAAGAAGGTCTTGCCGTCATCTGGGCGATGAAAAAGTTCAGACCATACGTCTACGGGCGACCAGTTACCGTCGTTACAGATCACCACGCGCTGTGCTGGCTCATGACAGCCAAGAACCTCACTGGCAGACTCGTGCGGTGGACGCTGCAGCTCCAGGAGTACGACATCAAAGTGACCTACAAGCAGGGCCGAAAGCACCTAGACGCTGACTGCTTGTCACGCTATCCGGAAGCATGGGAAAAGAAGCAGGAACAACTCCCAGGTCAGGATCAGCAGGCGCAGCATGCTCCGAATGGGTCATCGGCTCCGCCGGCCGAGTATGATCGCCAGGTTCATCTAAGCTCCTCCGATCTTTCGGCTCCCGTGCAGCCGACGCACAGTGGTTCCAAATAGGAAAAAATTAATAACTTCGGCTGTATTTGATTCTTTTGAAACTTTGTCAGAAGTAGGGTGTATCCAGGGGTCACACATTGTCACAGTCACGGAGTCTCGGGCGACTTATTTCGTGTTTTCCGGGCCTGTTTCTCGATTTTTCTTGATTGAAACGCTCGATTCTGCAATTTCTGGCGGTCGTATCTAGTGGAGACAGACTGGACTGGCTTAGTCAGATCCGTGGCTGCGCGATACCGACCCTATTTTTGATCCTTTTTCAGATTCTCGATCGATTTATTGCAGTTTTGTGAGCAAAATCAGATATCTCGGTTCTTTGATCGAGTCATGAAGTATGACACAGACATAAGAAGTACGAATCAAGCTAGAGCAAGATATTATTTCGAGCTTATAAGCCTCTCCGCTGCCGATTTTTTGAGAAATTATGCTTTTTAACCATGAAATCGTGGAAAAGTCGCGTGCACCGTGAAGCCAGCACGCCACATGATTTTTTCTCGATAGTTAGTATACGCCTGGAAATGAATCTTCCGATTCCGTCTGCTTTCCAACGTTTTCAAATGTTTCTCTAACGATTTTCTCCTATCTTCGACCCCTGAGCCGTTGAAACACGGCGGCTGCTGCTCGAACATTGCCGCAAATGTCCACCCCATCAGAGGATAGTGTCGTTGTCGCTGTCCGTTCACGGCTGGAGGAAAGTAAACAACCCCGTGAACTATTCTTCCCATCCATGAGTCTGAACGGAGAACTCACTCTCAGCAATGGTGATTAATTTGGGGTGCCGCTCTCGAGTTTCCCACAACATTCTGCTTTCGCATTCCGAATCACAGTTTCGGACGGATAGTTACAAAGACACGATCCTCTGATGGGGTGGACATTTGTGGCAATGTCCGAGCAGCAGCCACCGTATTTCAATGGCTCAGGGGTCGAAGATAGGAGAAAATCGTAAGAGAAACATTTGAAAACGTTGAAAAGCAGACGGAATAGGAAGATTCATTTCCAGGCGTATAATAACTATCGAGAAAAAATCATGTGGCGTGTTGGCTTCACGGTGCACGCGACTTTTCCACGATTTCATGGTTAAAAAGCATAATTTCTCAAGAAATCGGCAGCGGAGAGGCTTATAAGCTCGAAATAAAATCTTGCTCTAGCTTGATTCGTACTTCGTATGTCTGTGACATACTTCATGACTCGATCAAAGAACCGAGATATCTGATTTTGCGCACAAAACTGCAATAAATCGATCGAGAATCTGAAAAGTGGGAAGTATTGCTCCAAAAATCGAGAAATAGGCCCGGAAAACACGAAATAAGTTGCCCGAGACTCCGTGACTGTGTCAATGTGTGACCCCTGGATACACCCTACTGCTGACAATGTTTCATAAGAATCCGTCAAATACAGCCAAACTTATTAATTTTTTCCTATTTGGGACCACTGTGCGACGTTGGCGGCGATGACACTACACAGCCTGGCTGAGCAACAAAAGGAAGACCCAACCCTGGAAAGCCTCTGGAGCAGAGCGCAAACCTCACCATCGTTCGAGGTGGTGGGCAACGTGCTCTACAAGAGAAACATCGCTCGCTCCGGCGAGGGCCACCTGTTGGTCCTGCCGAAGCAACTGAGAGCAGAAGCGCTTTCGGCGGCGCACAGTCACGCAGACGGAGGACACCTCGGAGTGGCAAAGACTTACGGGAAAATCACCCAAAAATTCTACTGGCCACGAGCATTCGCAGACACCGATCGCTTCGTCCGCTCATGTAAAGAATGCCAGCTCCGGAAAACAGATCCCAACAAGTACGGCCTACTGCAACACATCGAGACCCCACGACAGATCTTCTACACCATCGGCATCGATCTACTATCGTTCAACAGCACCGACTCGGGGAACAGGGTCATAGCAACGGCTATGTGCCACTTGTCCAAGTTCCTGGTCACCAAAGCGCACCCGGACGGATCAGCGGAGCAAGTCGCTCGCTTCATGATCGAAGACATCATCCTGAAGTTCGGAGCGCCGAGAGTGCTGATCAGCGATCAAGGCAAGGTTTTCATGTCAGAATTAATCGAAATCATCAACAAGACGTTCGGCAAAGAGCACCGGAGGACGACCCCCTACCACCCCCAAACCAACGGGCTCACCGAGCGCAGCCATAAGACGATCGCGGATATTCTCAGCAAATTTGTCAACAGCAACAGCAGCGATTGGGACGAAATTCTTCCATTTGCAACGCATGCATACAATACGGCCCCGCAGAAATCGACGAAGTACACTCCGTTCTTCCTAGTTCATGGAACGGAAGCCAGTACGACGTTCGATGTAGATCTTCCACCGAAGCCGGTGGCAAGCTCGTTCTCTGTGATGACGTATGCGGAAAAGCTCCAATCACGACTCGAAGAAGCAAGACAACTGGCTCACGATCTGGCAGACAAAGAGAAAGAAGCGAACAAGATCCGATACGACGAAGGGGGGTCCGTGGAGGGTCGGAGATGTCGTGCTGGTGAGATTTCCACTGCGCAAGGTCGCGCAGTCGGATAAGCTCCAAAGACGATTCTTCGGACCCTTCACGATCACGGCTCAGAAGGAACCAGAGACTTTCGAAGTGAGGCCGGAAGTCGATGCAGTCCAGCCGGGACCCAGAGTCAAACAGCAAATAGTACACGCTGCGAGACTCAAGCGGTTCCATCAGGCAAATCGAGCAACCGGCCGGACAGACGAGACATCAAACTCAGCAGCTGAGGAGGAAGCCCCAGGTGTCGACGTCACCGGCGAGAGTTCGTCAGAGCAGGAGCAAGAAACAGCCGATAGCGCCGAACCAGAGGAGCAGAGCGACGTCAGCCATGACGAAGAGACCCCTAGCGCTCCACAAACGCAACAAAATCGAAGGACCACCGGCCGACAGCGGCAACCGCCCGGATGGACCAAAGATTTTATAACTTTCTAGAATGTAGTTACGTTACTGCCGCCTTCTGCGAGAAAGCAATAATCCAGCCCTAAATAAGCTGTAATTTATACTTGTGATCATAATCCGAACCGAGACGGTTCAGTCTTAACAGGGAGGCTCTGTGAGAGTGTTCCAGAGGAATCGCGCCGCCGGCTGGAGAGTGGGAAAGCCCTCTCCAGCCGACGGCGCGCCGTCGAGAGACAGAAGAGAGCAGACGATCAGCCAGTCGTGTGCAGGCGATCAACCGTTCACGGTTGGAGATCGTGGCCCGAGCAGATTGCGGAAATAAATTGTGAAGTCGGATCCAAGATCAGCTCCGAGCGTGTTCAATCCAACATCCTCACAATATTATTATCCACACATTGCAGACTGCATTCTCGGTGCCATCGTGACTCGGCCATGAGGCCTCCGGCGAGCATCGCGAAATAATGAAACCAAATAATTGGAATCGAATAAAGCAAATGTGAATTGAAAAAAAAAAGTTAGCGGGCGCCCCGAGTCGTTTCAATTATGGTCCGAGCTATCATTAGAATTAGAGGATACTTCCCCAAGGGCGAACCCAGCAGACTAGGACAAGCCGCGACAATTTATTGTTCAAGTTTCTCAATGGAAGTGGTGTGAAATCGTTGAGGTAATTCGTACCTGGACGTACATTGGGCCGGAAAAGTGTTGCGCATATCGATTCGAAAATGATCGCGAGAAATCATGGTTGAACCACTTGCATCTCTGGAGCTTTCTTGATGGTGACGTATTTGTGTAGAATTCTGTTATATTCGATTCTGCCAAGTCTCGTCAAGCATGTTGAAGAGAATAAAGCTCCGGTGTACCCGACCACCGGTTCTCGAAAACCGTGTGTTCGCCTTTACTGCGACTCAGAGCTTCCCTCCGAAAGGCGATCAAGGCCAAAATATTTGAATTCGTTCCTGAAAGCAGCACATATGACTGAAGCACAATGCCCTCATATTTTTTCAGGGTGGAGAACCAATCCGCCTATGAAGCCCAAGACCGACAAGGCCGAGCTGTACCCAGAGAAATTTTTCTTGGAGTATTTCAAGGAAATGTTCAATTTTACCTTAGGCCTGAGGTGTCAAAAAACTCTGGTGAGACCATCGGACTATGTCGGAGGAAGGCAGCCTGAGATACTGGCAGCTGTTGCGATCTGTTTCGACCCGAATTTCAAGCCGATCGATTGTCCTAGGTAAGGCATATCCCTTCCATTCCTATTTGGTCCGTGTACCGGCAATGTGACTCTTTGAGAAAAATCACTGTTCGAGTTTCTCTGTTGACGAACTTGAAATGACTTCCAGGAAGGCCAACACCTGTCCCAATATGATTTATCTCATGAAGAGACCTCCGAATGGAACATACCCTCCAGATTACAAGTTCCAAACTTTCCGAGAATTTCGAGAGCGAAGACCGGAAGGGAGGAGCTGAACAAAGAGGGCAAAAAGGTGAAGAATAAGGGCCTTCATCTCGACCCCAGCAAAATGCACGGCGTCAGCAACAGGAATGCGTTGATTCGGGCTCCCATTCATGAGGTCCTATAAGAATAAAATCTTTCACGAAAATTGAAAACAGAGGATGGAGATTTCTTCCGATAAGAGCAGAGAAAAAAACAAGGGAGCGAAGGGTGATGGAGGAGTTCACACCTGATGGGACTACGTTTTAGATGACATCCAGAAGCTCGTGACCGAAGACCAACTGTGGTCACGGCACAAGCGAAGGCCCGAAGACGTCACTGCGGAATGAGTCCCGCGAGAAAAAATCTTTGAGATACTCCCCTGCTGGGAAGACGGAATTGGGTTGGACGTAATTAGATAAGGGTTGGAGTTATCTGATTACAAGCACAGTCTGTTGTGCCATATAGGAAAAATAACAGCCGAATTCAACTTCTGATACTCGAACCGAATTACTTCAAAGGGGCAAAAACTAGTCTAAACAAGCGAATCGAATTTCTCAACAATACAGCGCGAATCTAATCGAACTTACGATGTCACTGATATGGGTGGGATCAATTTTTTCATAACTAACTCCCCTCTCCTCCTCACTTCCCAGTTCTCATTGTAGATCCAGAATTGAAGAGATTTTTTTTTCGAAGGTCTCAATACATTGGTCAGAGAAATAACCTTTTCCCCCGAACGAGGAGGCGCTTTTCGAGTGTGCTTGAGCGAGATTCGAGAAATCATAAATGAACCGGTAAAATGCGATGCCAATGCTGAGAGAACCTTGAACACAGAACGAGACATAATGGATGCGAATTATTATTAGCGCACCATGTTCAGAATGTCTGAGATGGAAAAGAACAATAATTAATTTTTTCCCCACAGAAAACAGCTCGTGATCACGGAAACGTTCCTTTCATACCTCTCAACCGCCGATCTCTGACCAATACGCGTACACAGGGATGGGCGGTAATTGAGGGTTCAATTACCAATTACTGATTAATTACTTCTCAATTAGTAATTGGTAATTGCTCCAATTACTTTTTTCTCGCACGTAATTGGTAATTAGTAATTAATTACTTCTCCATGTAATTCGTCCGAAACTTCAATTATTTTTCAATTACTTTTCAATTACTCTAGAATTCCATAAGAAGGTCATTGGCGATTGTTACTCGAAAAAATGCTCCGACTCCAAAGCGCTGCCGATTCCGATTTCGGGGTACCGATTTCGATAAAAAAAATAATTGTGTCATCAAATTCACGTCGAGTGAAATATTCCACTCGTGAGTGATTCTGTAAGAGATTTGTACCTTCAATTAAAAATAACGGTAAAAGTTACTAGTTGATAGCGTTCGTCAAAGTTGCCCTCGTTCTCATTGTGGTTTGGGTTCTGTCCAGGAAAATTGGTCGCGAGCGAATCTAGCGGAGGACCGGAGCGAGGGAAGGAGCGAAAAAAAAATTAATTAAAGTAATTGAAAAGTAATTTAATTACTCAGTAATTAATTACTGGCGATGAAAGTAATTGGTAATTGTAATTGAGCTCAATTTTTTGGACGGTAATTAGTAATTGGTAATTGCAATTACTTTGCAAAGTAATTGTGCCCAACCCTGNCGATCTCTGACCAATACGCGTACATTAGCAAGATAATTTGACATGAGACATGACGAATGAACATGACCACAACGAGGCGCAATCGGTCGTCTGATCATCAGGCCATGACCATCTGGTGGAGCGCTATCGAAACACAGAATATGACCGAAGAATTGTGCGGGGTGCTGATTCTTTGCAGTGGCCGCTACCCGCCATCGAACACACAACGCCTTGTGGCTGATGAAGCGTACGCTGAGCAGTGGCGTGGCTAGGGGGAGAGGAGCTATGCCTCCCGACAAATGTTGCTTAATACCACCTCGAACGACTCTTAGAGTTGTGTCCCGGTTTCATAAGCTCCAATATGGCAACAAGGTACCCGAAACTAAACCATTCAAAGTGCTGCTCTTCCGCCGAAAAATTCCACCGGTGAATTTCGCCGACCCAGAGATCCTTGACGAATTATCCGAGATCGCGCGGGAAGCGAGAATATACTGCAAAACCTGTGTTGACTCTGGTTACAGGTTACATCTGTCGTGGAAATCTCAGACCCTCGCGAGGAAACCGACCGAGTTACTGAAGTCGATGAAGGGGCCTCGTCGATACGGGGGACCGATGGGACGTGGCGCTTCCGGAATCCGCATGTCCCCTCGGAATGAGATGACCCCAGAGGATCGACTCCTCATCAGTTCAGAACACTGAGTGAGACTGGGAACCCCGGCTCGGGACCGTGATTCGGAGTCACTCTCAAAAAAAGCAGCCTTCCTCCTACGAACTCCATAGACCTTTCTTTGACCGGGAAATTTCGAGATTAATGGGGCCGAGATCAAGCTTCCATTCGAATGGATGATCGAAGCTCCTTGCTTGTGTTAGAAACTAGGAACTATAGACAGTATAACTTTCATTCAGCGCGCTCGATGCGCCTTCTTAAAGACCACCCACTGTCAACATAGCAGTAGAAATTTCCAGAGCGATGAAAACAACAAGAATCACTTCGAGTCGGGGCGCGAAGGTGCGCGGTTGGACTGCGAAGAAATAAAACGAGTCGAGCATCAGAGTCGCCTTTTTCCTGACCAAACATCTCAGAAGTGGGATAATCGAAGTCGGAGACGCGCCGGAAAAGCGATTTCATTGATCAAGACGTGAGTTGTGGATGTGGAGCACTCCGGTCGAGACGGCCGCGGCGGTGAGGTGAGTCGACAGATCTGATGCATGGCTTCGGATTCGGAAGAAAAATGCGATAAAATCATGTCAGCCGAACAGATTGTGGAGCTAACGAGCCAGCTGACAGCTCTGGTTCAGGCGGTTACTGACAGGCAAGCTTCCGCGCCGCGACGGGGCCCGCGTTTGACGCCGTACGATGAGACGTCGAAGGGTCTGGCGGCGCGCCAATGGCTGCTCCAGATCAGGAGCGAGGTGGTCAGTACGAGGTTAGGCCCGGAGGCGGCCGTCGCACTCGCGAGAGCCCATCTCGAGGGAAGAGCTGCGACGTGGTTTCATTTCGAAGACGCGGAGAATCCGTTCACAGAATTCGACAGTGATGGAGATGACGATGCATTTTCACAGCGGTTCACGCTCGCATTCGTCCAACCCGGTTGTACGGCAAGCGGATTCTTTACCTTCAGGCAGGGTTTGGACGTGCCGGCCGAGACGTATGTTTTCGAGAAGGCTAGCTTGGCACAAGCGGCGGGGATTCCGTTTATCGAGGCGTTCGACCATATTGTGCAGGGACTACACGAGGTTTTTACATCGATCAAACTCGCGGTTTCTCACCATCCTTCGGCAAGCGTAGTAGCATTGGTAGCCGATATCGGTAGAGCCGCGCGGATGATCGGTGTTGACCCCGACAGAACCCCTCGAGAACTAATGTACGGTACGCCGCGAGTAGGTGAGTACCGGAGAAATAACTACGGTCATGACCGATTCCCTTCAGATCAAAGCAGGTGGAGTCAGAGAGCCCACGAGCGTACGTCGGGAGCCGTGGCATCTCGTGTCATCGGAGCGCCGGTCTTGAATGAGAGAAGAAATCAGCCGGCGCGTCAGGATTTTCGAGGTATTTCAGGAACTACGCAGACGTCAACGCGGCCGGTCGAAGCCTTACCAAACCCCACGAGTGATCGTGCGAGCAGCAGCCGACAGCCGCTCGCTTTGACTCAACACGCAGAACAGGAGCGCGTTCGGTTGACGCCTCCCACGTGCTGGAATTGCAACCAGACTGGTCACTATCGACGAGATTGTCCACAGGACGTTCCAGCTCGCCCGATCTTTCGCGCACCCGACGGTGCTCAGTGCAGTTCATCGGAGAATACCCCGCGCGTAACCTCGGGAGAAAAATACATCAAGTCCTGCATCATAAACGGTCGAGACCAGGTCAGTGGTCTCATGGATACGGGATGTTCTTCCGTTCTGATCCGGGCCTCTACGGTAAATCGTCTCGGACTTAGAACGATCTTGGAACCGATTCCCATCTACGGGACGGGGGATATCGCAAACCCGGCTACGATCGCCCTGGGGCGAGTTGTCTTGACTTCGTTGCAGGTGGATGAGGGCTACGCGGAGAACGTGGAGGCGATGGCGGTCTCGGATGACGCAATCCCGGAGGATCTATTCGTCGGCAGGACGTTCCTCGATCTGCCGCACTTCGCGCTGGTCCGAATCAACGACACCTTTTTTGTCGGACCGACTGACTCGGTGCTTGACAGAATTCGCACCGCGCGGAAGGTGGGGCTCAAGGCCACCACTGAGGTGGAGCTTCAGCCGGGAACGGCTGCCTTCGTGGAGGCTCGAACGGAGCCAAACTCTGCTATTGTGGTTCGCGAACCGGAGTGCGACTTAATCTATCACAGCGACGAGAGCGGCATCCTAAGGGTTCCCGTGAGCAATGCAAGCTCACAGATCGTTGTGCTCCGTCCGGGAGATCGCCTAGGTAGCGGTAGCCTTTTGCCAGAGGAAGACCTCAAGTTGGCCGGGTTGCCGAGAGAGTCCTCGTCTGTCAGGGCTGATGGTGACAGTGTGGTATCGTTTAGTAATTCGGTAGGATGTCAACGTCGCATAGAGCCCCACGAGGTTAACCTCGAGCCTTCCCTCAACTCGCAGCAGCGAAACACCATGATGAGCCTGATTAACGAATTCGCGGACGTCTTTTCATTTTCTCTGAAGGAGTTGGGATGTACGAATCTGATCGAAGCGGACATTGAGTTGGAACCGGGCAAGTTGCCTCCCCGAGCGAAGCCATATCGTCTGGCGCCGGAAGATCGCGACTTCATGGAGCAGCAGGTACAGGAATGGAGGGAGTCAGGTATCGTGTCCGACACACGAAGCCCATTCGCCAGTCCGGCTTTCGTTGTGACTCGGACTATCGCCGGTAAGGCCCAAAAGAAAAGAGTAGTTGTTGATGTTCGTAGACTGAACGCTATCGCTGTTGACTTACATTGGCCCATACCGAATGTGGAAGACGAGTTAATGGATCTGTCTAATGCCGGCTGCTTTGCCCAATTGGATTTCATGCAGGGATTTATGCAGGTTCCTTTGGCAAGAAGGGCTCGCCGATATGCTGCATTCATCACGCCGGAAACAAGTGGAGAATTCAACCGCATGCCCTTCGGTTATAAGAACGGACCCGCAATCTTTAACCACCTTGTGTCGCTCGTGTTGGGGCCCATGCGCAGAGGGAAGACGTGTTTCTACTTTTTTGACGACGTTCTCGTGAAGGGAAGAGACTTCGACGATCTGCTGGAGATTCTGAAAGAGGCCTTCTCGCGACTCCGAGCAGCGAGACTCACATTGAATCCGGAGAAGTGCAAATTCGGATTCACGGATGTGACCTTCATGGGTCTGCGGATAAAGGACGGAGTGGTCTCCCCGACGGAGGATAAGCTGAGGGCTATAACCGAGTTTCGAACGCCAACGAGTGCCACGCAGATCAGGCAGTTCCTCGGCCTGTGCGGCTTCTTCAGAAGGTTCGTTCCCGGTTTTGCATTGATAGCTGCACCTCTCGCCGACGCAACTTCGACGAAGAGTGGATTTGTCTGGAGCGATTCGCAGCAACACGCCTTCGAGAAACTCAAGGAAACGATGCGCACGCCGCCGGTTCTGGCCTTGTTCGACCCTGCTTCACCCATTGAGCTTCACACCGATGCTAGCTCCGTTGGATTGGCGGCTATGATGTTCCAACCTGACAGGGAGGGACGACTACATCTGGTGCGATGCGTTTCGAGGAAGTGTAGCCCGGCCGAGTCTTCCTACCACTCTTCGCGACTTGAGTTGTTGGCGATAACTTTCGCGCTCGAGAAATTGCGCCCTTTCCTCATCGGTAGAAAGTTCAAATTGGTAACCGACTGCCAGGCACTCCTCAGTATAAACACCCGAACGACTAGAAACCCGCAGATGGCGCGTTGGTTGGCTCTAATCCAGGATTTTCAGTTCACAGTTGAGCACCGGGCCGGCAAACGCATGAGTCATGTTGACGCCTTGTCCCGAAATCCGTCGGACGAGCCGACGATAGCGGCAGAGAGAATATACTGTGGAAGCACGGAGGCCGTGGAGCCTGATTTCGACGCGGAGCTGGACGAGCTCATGGACGGACAGGAGTCCGAGACCAGTCGGACGCTCTCACCGCCGATCGCGTACATAGACGAGATCAGGGCAATCCAATGCGAGGACCCTCGAGTTCAACAAAGAGTGCAGATCCTGAAAAAACCCGTCGAAGAGAGGAACCGACAGGAGCGAGAACTAGTCGACTCATTCGAGCTCTACGAGAATTGCCTCTACAAGAGAAGTCCCACAGTGAGTTTGTTGGTAATCCCAGATAGTCAAAGAAAAGCAACCGTGATTCGAGCACATGACCTTCACGGACATTTTGGAGTTGAGCGAACGTCTGAGCTCATCTTGCGCAAGTGCTGGTTCCCGGGGCTGAAAAGATACGTCAAGGATCACATTGCAAGGTGCATTCCCTGCCTGTCGCACAAGAGAAAGAGCGGAAAGCAGCCAGGCTTACTTCGAGAGATCCCGATTCCGAGCAGGCCATTTGACTGGGTTCATGCAGACCACGTCGGGCCGTACCCCACGACGTTCACCAAATTCACCCATATCCTCGTGATCGTGGATCGGCTGACCAAATTTGTCTACCTAGAAGCTGTTCGGGACACCTCAGCTAAAGAAACGGCATCCGCATTCGAAAGATTCACCAGCGACTGGGGATTCCCGGGCCATATCACCACAGATAGAGGCACCGCCTTCACAGGGAAACCATTCCGGAAGTTCCTCGCCAAGTACGGAGTCAAACAGCATTTATGCTGTCCGAGGAGAGCACAGGGAAACGGTCAGGTGGAAAGAGTTAATGGTATCCTAACACCCCTGTTGGCCAAGATGTTGCATTCCAGAAAACTTGGAAACTGGGACGTTCACCTCAAGAAGGTTCAGCTCCTGTTGAACACATCGATCAACACCGCGACGGGAGAGACCCCTATTCGTCTTCTATGTGGATTCGATCCCGAACCGACAGACCGATTTCTCAGCGCCCTTGAACATCCGTCGACCAACACTCAAAAAGATCCAGTCAAGTTACGTCAGGATGCGATCAGCCGTCTGAAGAAATCGTTCGAGGAGGCAAAGAAGTTTTACGATCGCCGACATCGCGCAGCAGAGAGACTTTCATCTGGAGACATCGTGTGGTTCACTGCGCCTCCGAGAGCTGCGGACGGCACGTCCAGGAAACTGGATGCGCAATTCAGAGGCCCAATGGTGATCACGCGGGCCCTTGACAAAGACACGTACGCGATTGTTTCAATAGACGATAAACGCGAGTACACCGGCATTGCTCATATAAGTCAGCTTCGTTTGTTCGGTCACGCCGCCAATGGACCGCCAAGCGAATCCTCATTCTTGCCAGACTCGAGAAGACAAGCGATAGTTAGTTCGGAATATGACATCGATAACGCTCCTAAGGGCACGGCTGAGTCACTAACGATTGCTGAGACCATTCCAGACACAAGAACATCATCTCAGGACGAGTTACCCGAAGAAGAGGAAGTTCCTCATGGCGAAGGCGCGACGGCCTACGTCAATCCCACCGAAGTTGCTGCTCCGCAAAGCCGAGTTCCAACGAAGAAAATCAACCAAGAATGCGAGAACGGAGAAGATCCCGAAAACCAGGTGCTCAGACGGTCGACCAGAAAGAAATGCCCACGACAACCGTACGATCCTTCTTCGTAAATCAAAGTGTAAATTGTAGGTAATCGGCGATCTCGAATAGGATAGAGGATCTCAATGATTGTATAAACCAACCAAGTCGAGCCAAGAGTCAAAATCCCTGAGTCGTTAAAAGTGCCGCGCTCTCAAATTCAAGCTCCGAAGTTGTGCAATGTAAATTAATCTAGATAGCGACGAGGACGTCGCTATGTCAGGATGCCCGATTGTTAGAAACTAGGAACTATAGACAGTATTACTTTCATTCAGCGCGCTCGATGCGCCTTCTTAAAGACCACCCACTGTCAACATAGCAGTAGAAATTTCCAGAGCGATGAAAACAACAAAAATCACTTCGAGTCGGGGCGCGAAGGTGCGCGGTTGGACTGCGAAGAAATAAAACGAGTCGAGCATCAGAGTCGCCTTTTTCCTGACCAAACACTTGTTTCCAATACCGGACAGACAGGCAGACGACCGCCCTCTGTCAAGTTTCTTCGCCGCGCCTCCTAGGCCTGGGCGAGGAAATCCTGGGTAGGGGAAGCGTACCAGTTATGGGCCAGTGGGCCATTTTTCGGCTTTTCCGCGATCAAAAGGCCTCGGAAGGATAAATGAAACATCTTCTTGACATTGTGAGCGTGGATCAATCCTACAGCTATCGAATCGTGCAGCCAATGAACTTATTCCTCTCTTAGGTAGCGTTTGCTCAACGATAGTATGCTCAGTACCGGAAATCCCTCTATCGTTCGTGTCTTCCATTCTATCGTTGAGCAAACGCTACCTAAGAGAGGAATAAGTTCATTAGCTGCACGATTCGATAGCTCTAACAAATGTCATACATGTGTAGGTTTCGTCTCCAGGGATTTCCCAAAAATAAAACTTCTCCTCGTGACGTCCGGCCAGCCTCGCCTCCTCTTCCCGCCGCCAGAGGGCGCGGTGTCGCTGATTCCAACGCAGCCGACGGAAATCACTCAAGTTTGAGACGCGGTTTCGACTGGTCGCAAGTAAGCGACAAACCGTGATTCGGAGGAGCGAGGCAAGGCGAGCCGTCCGTCAGGGGAAACCTTTCCGGTACCGCCGCCTTCTCACTTTTCCCACAGCACTCAGGGCAGGAGCTCTGAGACATTGGTGTCAGGAGTCTTCCAAGTCCAAGGAGCGCAGAGTCTTCCGCACATCCGGCGCAATCGACATCTCTGCAGCACAGTGCAGGCGGTACCGAGATTCTACGTCAAATAGTGAATTTCGCACGCCGGCAGTCGGCTCAAAGTGGGACTCTCAAGTCCGGGAAAAATAGCAAGTGATTCGGTGCATCCGGCACAATCATCAGTAGGGCTGTAAATATTTCGCGGAAATCGCGGAATTCGCGGAAATCTCGATTTTCTCAGATTTCGAGCGAATTCCGCGATTTTTGACATTCTCGTAGGTTTGCAAATGTGATCAAGAAACCGGAGAGCGCAGCAGGAATTCGACGCGCGGGAACAGCGGACTTGTGGAAGATGACCTCGCCAAGGCAGAACTTAAAGTTTTCCTTGACTCGGCGAAAGATTTAAACCAGTTCAACCACGGTGTCGACTTCTGGTTCGCGTCAGCTGCGAGCTTCCCGAAACTTTTCAATATCGCGCTGGCTTGCCTCAGCGTACCGGTCAATAGTGTTACCGTGGAGCGTTCTTTCAGTCAGTATTCGAAACTCCTGAGAGAAGATAGACGTAGCATCTCGGAAAAAAAACTCCAGGTGTACAACATGTTGTACCAGAACTCTGGGAAATTGTAAAATAGGCAAGTCCTAATATGTAACGGTCGAGAACTTCAATATGTCAACGTTTTTAAAATTAAACTCCAGCTTAACATGCGTGCTGTCGAAAAGAGGGCAGAATAAATGATTTGTTCGCGCACGGTTCGATCGTGTCCTGCATTTCACGCGATTTTTCAACAAATTTGTCGATTTCCGCGATTTCTTTGCTCTGGTCCGCGACTCGACCGCGACTTTGGCCCTTTTTTTCCGCGAAAAATTTACAGCCCTAATCATCAGTCGTTGATCGATCCCATCGACGGCAACTCCTAGATCATCAGTTATCGCCCTAGGAGCTCCGAGTCGAAACACAACGTGGGACTACCAGGTCCGGTTTCGACGGTTCCGCGATACAAAAATCGATTCTCATTGTCGCAGCCAGACTCAGCACGGTCGGTGAGCTATCTGATTTCGTTTTTCCGCCAAGAAAATGGCATCGAATGGAGATCCACCGGCCGTCGCCGGCGCGGCCAAGGGTGCAGAACAGGCAACGACGGATAGTCCACTGATTCCGTTCGCAGTGTTCAGACAGCACATCAAGCAGGCCAGATCAGCAGTCACAAAACGGTGCACCGATGCCTCCGTAGAAATCGGCTCAGAGGAGGTCTCCATGCCTCAGCTCAGAGCGCTACGCCGTGAGAGGCAAGTCACGGTCGCTACCGAGCATTTGTGCGGGCTGTTCGACAAGTGGGTCCTCTTCCCAGAAAATTATGAGGATGAAAAGAAACTCGAGGCGGAGTTTGAGAAGCACGAGTCATACTCTTCGAAGGCCGACGCGGCGCTGAGGGAATTGCAGCGAAAAATTGACGAGGTAGCAGAGGCCCTGGGCGTCGATCCGGACGAATCATCGGGAGGTGGCGTCGAGTCTCAGCGATCCCAAAAAATTCAACAAGTGACAGACCAGGGGCCGGCCTACGAGGATCAGATCGAGTTCAATGACGCACGTCTAGGCGATGGAGGGCAGGGCGGAGCTCCAGCCGATTTCTCTCAGGGTCTACACGACCAAGCCGGGAACTTCCACTCCACGCCGTTCCCGCCGCCGATTTACGTGGCGCAGGACCCCGCATCGAAGGTCCCGAGGTTCAGCGGAGATCCGCTCCGGTTCCAGGAATGGAATGACATGTTCACCTTCTACGTCGGTTCTCAACAGCTCGAGCCAACGGAAAAGTGCCGAATTCTCAAGTCTTCTCTGGTGGGCAAAGCCAGCCGTCCGATCGCTCATCTGCGAGTGTGCGCTGAGAGTTACGAGATGATGAAGCGGATTGTCCGAGAGCGTTTCGGAGGAGACATGCTGATCAAGACATCACACATTCATCGCATTCATTCGATCAGTGCCATGAAAGATCTGGATAGGGAACCCAGGTTAGTGGAGTTCGTTTCGCAGCTTGGCCAGCACCTTCACTCTCTCGTTGCGTTAGGGAGCGACCTAGAGTCGCTTTCGACGGCACTGGCTCCGGTAATTCTCGCGGCACTCACCTCGAAACAGCGATTAAGTTTCAACTCTCGGTGGAGGAAGGAAAGTAACGGCGGAGTTTAGCAACTTGAGAAGCTGCTGGGATTCTTAGAAAATCACGCTTCCCGTCTGGAAGAGAGCGAGCAGCAGGCCCGGTTCGGGCGTTCAAAAATTAGTGAAAACCCGTCAAGCTCGGGATTCAATAGGAAGGAATTTCAGCAGCGCCAATATAACCAACGGGGTCCCCGTCATGTCGGTTCGTTCGGAGCAAGCGTCGGCAAGCCGAATCATTCTTGCATTTTCTGTGGCAAAGGCCACGACAGTTTCAAGTGCGATCTCAAGTTGTCGCCAGACGAACGGCGGAAAAGAGCAACCAACGAAATGGCGTGTTTCAGATGCCTCCGGCGTAACCATGGCATAAAAGATTGTCGCGCGAAACAGGAAAACTGTAAAAAATGTAGCGGGCGCCACGCAACGATGCTGTGCAACAGGCAGAGCGAGCCTAGGGTCAGTGAGCCGAGGCGGAGAGACGCAGAGCTGCAGTTGGAGCAAGCGGGGTCTTCCGTTTCGAGCTTGGCGTCAGGAGCTTCGGTGCTCCAGTCATGTCAAACATGTTAGAAATTCAGATCTTTTTCTAAAGTCTGTTGTTTCCCAAATCCGTATCGCTAGCTAATTCATCCCTGAATCACAGCGGTAGCGAACAACGCTTATCTAGCGCATAAATTCAAACCACTGATTTAACGGCGACTACCCTTGACCGAATTACCACTCTGTTAGTTACCCTTTCTAAACTATGAGCTGTACAGCATATATGTATGTATATACTCTTGTAATAAAACGTCCAGTGTGCTTTCTAGTTTGAAAGACAGCGTTTTTCTAACCAAGAAGTTGCTTGTGTTTGTTCCCTCGTTATTCGAGAAGATTCTTTCATTTACAGAATTCAACTAGGAGGTTGATCCACTGGTCTTCAGAGTGAAGCTCGATATACCAGCTTAAATCCCAACATACGTTATCACAGCACGATCAATTCTGCAGTACCGCAGTGTCAACTCTCATCTACTGAGTCGAATCAACGCTCGTTAGACACAACGAACCTCTACACTCCTGAAATGGACCAACCCCAAAACCACCCACTCGCACTACTTGCCACTTCTGAAGAGCTCAGTGACGCACCTGCTGGAGGAGGTGGAGATGCTGGTGGCGGAGGAACCGCTGCAGGAGGTGGAGATGCTGGTGGCGGAGGTGCCGCTGGAGGAGGTGGTGAGGACAACAAAAGTGACGATGGAGGTGAACCACCAAATCTCGCGGATGTAAGGAACAAAGTCCCCATCATGGTTCTGCAGGAAGATGGATCCAACTTCTTATCCTGGAAATCCCTTATGCCTCTAAGCCTTCAGACCATTCCATACGCGTGGGAGGTTACAACTGGTACTCTCAGTGGTGACAAAGGTACGACTGAGGCAGCAAAGAAACAACAAGCTAAGTATACGGAGGCAACTTAGCTGCAAGATATATTTTGCTTAACTCCATTCATCAGAACATCCTACTTGATGGAAAATTCACTAGCTGTAGTCGGTAGTTCAAGCTTCACGCACTCTGAACCGCAGAGTTCAAAAACTTCGGAGATGGAATGACACAGCACTATTTCAATGATGAGAAATAAAGGCACCAGATTTCAAAGTTACGGAGTCTAGAAAGACGCACACGGATTCTTTATTCAAACATGCTTATATGGTCAGTTGAGGCGGTAGTAGAGAGGGGATACATAGCGAAGCTAGTCCGCGTAGATAAACTAGTTGGTTGACCGGGATTCGAAAAGCCGCGGGTGACAAAGTCGTAAAATACCACAACACCGAACAGGGAAGTAGGCCGTAACACGGGGTTGGAAAAAAAGCTGGTTAAGAAAACAACATAAATTTTTTATCATATCCTCCCTTTTTCCATACTCCGTGGGAAAACTCCTCCATAAATTTTATGGAGATTAGAAAAATGAATATCCATTGAATTTCGCTCATTTATCACGTGATCAAATCAAGATGGCGGCGTGGGAATGTACCTAGGAACGGTATAAATTGAGAAGTCCTTGTGGCATGACTGGAATGGCGCGAAATTCATCACGTTGATCGTCACCTCCACATCACTTCGTGCCGAGGAACACCTCATTCTTCGTGACGAATTCTCGACATGTCTCACGGTGAGTCACGCGAGACACCGCAAGCTCGTGAGATACGTCAACGTCTTGAGAGGATGCATCCACCAAACGATGCCGAGCGGGCCGTTCGTCAACTGATTGAATCCCGCAGATCTCTTGGAGAGTTGCGTGAAGAATTTCCCAGCATTGATCCTGATGATTCTGAAACCGCTGAGACCAATTTGGATTCGTTGGTCATGAAGTTGAGCCCTGAAGCTTAACAGCGATTGTCTGAGTTGCACGACGCAGACTTGAGAGGAGGTAGTCTTATTCCGAAAGAGATCCTCAGTTCGCCGGTTCACCAGCAATCAACCAATGATTCAGAAAAAATGCAGTCAAGGCATCCACAAGTCAGGAGGCATAGTGAAGGATTTCAGGTGCTGACGAGACAAGCTCCTCGTCTACCTCCACGGCCTTCAGATTTGAATTTTAGAATGCACCCAGTCCAGACCTCAGGAGCATCACGACTCGAGGAACTCAGAAGCAACTTTGTCCGAAGAAACCCACAGCAGACGACATGTCAGCCACGACAGTTGGAGTCGCCACAGCAGATGCACAATCGGTCAGTTTTGGTCAGTTCCGAGCCTCTTAAGTCCACCAATTTCAACAAGTTTTGGTTAATTCTGATTGTTGTTGTAGGGCTCGTGACACTCATATTTTGCGGTCTGAGTTTTGGGCTCGACCTGATGATCAATGTCCGGGCGACCGAAATCTCCACTTCACTGTTGCTTCAGAAGAGTGCGGATCAGACCACCAATGCGCCGTTGTGGTTTGTGAAAGGTTCATCGTCATTAAGCAAAGGGAACGTCCCAGCCAATGAGACTCAGGAAGGAATTCAAGTGGTGTCAGTCCCTGCACCAAAATTTGTTATTGAAGATTTTGGAAATCGAAGGCGTAGGCTGTGAAGCACAATCACGTGAACGAAATAAAGAAGCTCGAAGAACCTTTTACACAGTGTATTTATTGAAGTAAGCAGTACCTTATATACGGAACAGCCAAGAATGTGAGAAAGGGCCCGGACATTGCCAGAAAAATTGACCTCAGAAAAAAGCATCGTTTTCCATCGTTTTTCACGATCGGATTGATGTTAGAACTTAGGTCGCCCGGTCCGCTATCCGACACAACTCGCACATTTTTGAGGAAATTTGCGGAAACCTGGAAATCTAAGGAGCAAGGATCCCAATTTTCCCTATGGCCGGAGAACCATAAACTATGATGACATTGAAGTCTATCCGTGGGAATGAGAATTACTTTGAGATCGGTCTGAACATACTTTTCGGAGTCTATGGAGGTGATTTCGGGGCCGGTCAGACCATACTTTTCAGAGTCGATGGAGGAGATTTCGGGGCGGGTCAGACCATACTTTTTGAAGTGTGTGGAAGAGATTTCGGGGTGGGTCAGACCATACTTTTCGGAGTCAATGGAGGTGATTTCGGGGCCGATCAGACCATACTTTTCGGATTTTATGGAGGTGATTTCGGGGCCGGTCTGACCATACTTTTCGGAGTCTATGGAGGTGATTTCGGGGCCGGTCAGACCATACTTTTCGGAGTCTATGGAGGTGATTTCGGGGCCGGTCAGACCATACTTTTCGGAGTCTGTGGAGGTGATTTCGGGGCAGTGATGGGCAAATTCATATTCATAAATATGAATGTAAATAAATTCATAGCCATATTCGCAAATTTCGGGTACAAATATGAATATGAATTCGAATTTATTCGTATTCGTATTCGTACCTATGAATTAATTCCTATTCGTATTCGTATTCGAATTCATACGAATATTCGTATCCGTATTCATACGATTTTTGGGAAAAACGATGATTATGGGGGAAGTTGGTACGTAGTCGGGGATCTTTGGGGGCGCTGATCACAATTCTGGTGTTATTTCGTAGATTCAGAACGAATTTAACCGAGGTCGAGCAAATTCAAAGTATATGCGATTCCGTGTTCATACGATTTCCGCGGAAAACGATTTTTCGGATTTGGAGGAACTGCGGACGCAGTCGGAGGTTTTCGGGGGCGCTGACTACGATTCTCAGGTTATCTCGTGGATTCAAACCTTACCTAACCGAATTCGACCGAGACCTTGCGCAGGCAGGGAGAACGAAGGTATCAAGAGACCTGTGATACTGTCATCACTGATGAGATGACCAACGCTGGTGGTTTGGCGCGGCGTTCACGGCCGCGCTGAATCCGTCGACGACGCGCGGGAAACAAGTGAATTCTACAGCTGCGGTTGTGATTCGAGCGCGATGGCCGCGAATTTCGGCTGTGTTTCTGCTGAAACGTCGCACAAAACTTGCAGCCCTACTCATGACCCTTTGAGAAAACGAACGATGAGACGCCCCCCAAGAGTAGCTGAGAACGACGGGGGACATCAACGTCGTGCTCCATGAGCGAATAGTACAACCGACGGGAGTCTTTAGAATTCTATTTTCCCGGAGCTTTTCCCAATCGTTCTGATGGTGAACAACAGGGAAGCTCTTCCAACAAAAGCCTTGCGAAACCACACTGAGCTCAGTCAGAGAAACACGTGCTGGAGCAGATCGCGCCATCCGGTGATTCGAAAACGTCGACGTCACTCTTCCTACGGACAACTTTCTAGGGATGAAATGGTTGAGTGTCTTCTCCGACGCTCGAGCTGCGAACACGCGCGCGCGATTCAGAGTGCTTTTCGGAACCGTGTTTTTCATTAAGTGGTGCAATCTAGTTGGAAAATCGATTACTGGAGAGCAACCCCGACCAAGAGGACGATGTGAGTATAATTTTTTCTCGGTCTTCCGGGTTACGAAACCCAATACTGTGGCGAATTTCAGCAAAAAATCCCAGTCACCTCTCTTTGTCTATACTTTGTACTGTGGGGCTCTCAACAGCCTGTGGACTCCTCGTGCTTCTCGGTGTAAGTGCTGGAGTAGTCCAGCTCTCACTACTCTTGAATCCAAACTGTGAGGAAGCCGGTTCTCGTCAACTTTGCGACGAACGTCTACGAAGAAACCGGTTGCTGCACGACGACTGGGGCTGTGTTTTTATCACATAGTCTGTGTCCAACTTGTGACGACTCGACCCCCCAGTAAACATAATGAGTGATACAAACCAATCCTTGAAGAAAAGAATTAAGTTCTCACTCAAGAAATTTCCAATGCCACCATGCTGAGTCAACATTTTTTTTACAGCAGTAACACTACCCGAGAAACAAGAGAAACACCAACGGAAACATTCTTCTTGGCTCTTGAAATCGTAAACCTGAATCTCGAATCATGGCTCTCAGAATCACTGCAGAAAAAAACGTTCCTTTTCCTTGGTCTGAATTGGCGTTCGCAGTACGTACGGCACTCAAAAGCCCTTTCTTCCAACCGCCCGATAACGACGCTTTGGCACTGGAAGTTGAAAAGTCAACAGTCACTGCCCGTTGTCGAAGATGCGGACCGGAGACCCCAACCAAAACAAGGGATATCAAAGTTTCCGTGAAAAATATCTCCAACATGCTTACTCATGTCAGAGACGGAATCAGCGCTGCAGTCAGTCGCTCTCAGCCGGCACTGCCGATGGAAGAGAAAGGGGAAAGAGAACCCCGAATAAGAGAATGAGGGTAGTCGAGCTGACAGAGAGCTACTGACGGCAGTAGAGATATATAGCGATATAGAGAGAGAGAGAGAGAGATAAGTGAATGCAGAGATTGCAAGTGAATGATTGAATGAGTGCCGATACATTGACTGAATAAACGCCCATCGTAAGGTAACGAGGGTAGTGAGAGTGAATCTGGAGTGGTGATTCTAGGAAGCCCCACTAGCACGCTCACATTAGCAGCGGTGTCGGAAAAAGGACAAAAGGAGAAATTCAACGTGGTCAGCACACGAGGTGCAATTATCGACAATTGAATCGCGATGGAGAACGCAACAGTCGAGATGTTTGCGAAGATGATGGAGACCCTGACGATAATGAACGAGGGGTTGAAAGAAGTAAAAGAAGCGAAAGCAGGAAGTGCAGAGGAAACGAAAAAAATCGAAAAGAGGGAGCGACTCGTGGATACGGCAACGGCGTTGCGGACATTCTAAGGTGGGACCGTAGCAGTAGCAGAAGAGTGGTTGCAAGACATAGTTCAGGCTAGAAAGACGGGCAAGTGGACGGAGGATTATACGAAAAGTGTGTTGTTTGCGAAGTTGGTTGGACCGGCGAAATGGTGGCAAAGGGATCATGGTTGCAAATTTGAAACGTTTGATGAATGGAGGGAAGCATTTAAAGTAGCGTACGCACCTAAGCAAAAAAGGAGGGAACTAATGAATGAATTTTTGAAAGGAGAACAGAAAAGAGGGGAACGACTTGAAGCGTATATAAGAAGGATAGAACATATCGCGATAAAGTTAGAGATCGAGAAAGAAGAAATCAAGGAGCAAATCCTAGAGGGACTACTACCCGAGTACGCGTTCATGATTCATGTCATGAAGGGACGAGACCACAAAGATACGACAGAGTTGTTCAAAGACATCGAAGAAACGATGGAAGCCGAGAAGAGAAAGCTCAATCGATACGGAACGTCAGGAATGAGAGGCGGATTTCGAGCGGAAGTGAAGATGACGTGCTACTGGTGTCACAAAGAAGGCCATAGGCAAGCTTGGTGTCCAGAAAGAGAGAGGGACGGACAAAGTAGGGAATTCATGGATCGGCGTGATACGGGAACGTATGGAAGCAGATTTCAGGGAGATTTCGCAAGAGGAGGACCCCAAAGATATGTCGCGGGAGATCGATTCCGAGGAACGACAACGAGGGATGGAACAAGACAACCAATTGGTAGTTGGGACCGACAGGATACGAGCAGAGGACAGTCAGGACCGGCAAGATCGCCAATGAGGGAGTTGACTTGGAGAGAGACCACAAGAGGGACAACACGAGCGGAACAACCGGCAGGAGCAAGCGCAACGAATCCAACCGGAACACTGAACGTCACGTGTTTCAAGTGTCAGAGACCTGGACACACAGCGAGAGAATGCAGACACGTCAGACAGGTAGAAGAGCAGTGGCAGTTCGAGGAAATCAATCCGATACCAGCAAGCCGACAACGAGGATTGAAGAAGATCCTAATAAACGGCACTGAATGGACGGCGAGAGTAGACACGGAAGCAGAAGTAAGTATCATCTCAGAAAGATCGGCGGAAGAGTTGAAGTTGAAGCTAAGCCCAAGCGAAGTAAAAAGGGTGCGTGGAATTGGTGGAGGTTCGT
The DNA here is from genome assembly GCA_021527715.1 of Neoseiulus cucumeris. NCBI lineage: Eukaryota > Metazoa > Arthropoda > Arachnida > Mesostigmata > Phytoseiidae > Neoseiulus > Neoseiulus cucumeris. Next base: position 106,098 of record JAJSRV010000122.1, read on the forward strand.
GCGACCCAGTCGGACAAGCACAAGTTCACTTGGAGGCCGACGGACTTGAACTAGAGAACGTAACACTAACCGCCTTACCTGAAGGAGCTATGCAAGAAAAGGAAATTCTTCTAGGGAAGGATTTGCTTGACCGAGGAATGGTGACCGTTTACTGCGAGGGACAGGCATGGATTTTGAAAGCCGACTCATTCACTGAGATCGCGAAAATACTGCCTAAGGAAGAAACGCGCGTGAGCTTGAAAACCAAAGAGGAGGTCACACTCGGGCCTCGGACGATAGCAATGGTACGAACGGTGCCGCAAGAAAGAAAAGAAGGATTGTTACTGATTGAAGAACAACCCGAATGGGGAGCCTTGTGTGAGATTCGGGAGGAAGTAGTGATACCGGTCGCGAACTTGGGAGAGAAAGAAATCATCTTGAACGAGGGAACGGTAGTAGCACGAGGAAAAGTGGTGGACGAAGAAGAACTTTTCAGACTCAAAAGAACGGAAGCAACAGTCAGTCAGGTGGCGGTAGAAGAACCGGAACAAGATAAAAGTATCGTTGAAGAAGATATCAAGGTAGACCCGAGCACACCAGTGAGCTACAGAAAAGAACTTTTGAGAATATTGAATGATAACCGAGAGGTGATCGCAACATCAATGAGGGAACTCGGACGAACTTCGCTGACTGATTTCGGTATAGAAGAAGTCAAGGACAGCCGTCCAGTGCGGTGTAAACCCTTCAGACTATCAGCAGTAGAAAACGAAGCGTTAAGAGACATCATCCAACAACTCACAGACGCGGGAATGATCGAGAGATCGAACGCGGAGTACGCAAGTCCGGTACTCCTGGTAAAGAAAGCCGACGGAGGTTGGAGGATGGTCATCGATTACCGGAAATTGAACGCACAAACAGTGAAACTAAACTATCCATTGCCGTTGATTGACGAGATTCTGGACGGCGTAGGTGGGAAAAACATCTACTCAACATTTGATCTGGCCTGGGGGTATTTTCAGATACCAATGACAAAGAGGGCAGCCGAGAAAGCAGCATTCGTGACGAGCGAAGGGCATTACGAACCAAAAGTCATGATGATGGGACTCTGCAATGCACCCGCAAAATTTCAAGAGTTGATGGTTCGGGTGAAGGAGATGGTAGGAAAGCAACAAGCATTCCCATTTATGGATGACCTGATTACGGCGTCGGAACGATTCGACGAGCATCTACAACAGATTGACAAGATTTTGCAAGCATTGAAAGCAGCAGGACTCACGGTCAGATTGGCAAAATGCAAGTTCTTCATGAAAACAGTTGAATTTCTGGGATTCAAAATTGCTAAGGAAGGAGTACGTCCAGGAACAAGGAAGCTAGCAGCCGTTGAGGAATTCGCCGCACCGAAGGACGTGCACGAAGTCAGAAGATTTTTGGGACTAACATCATTTTTTCGACGGTTCGTCAAGAACTATGCAATGATTTCGAGCCCACTGACAGAACTCCTGAAGAAAGGAGCGGAATTCAAGTGGAGTGACAAGTGTGAGGAGGCCTTCAAGCGACTAAAGCTCGAACTAATGAGGGACGCCGTATTGGAAAGATACGAACCAGGAAGGAAGACAGAATTGCACACAGACGCGAGCTGCGTAGGACTCGGAGCGATGTTGATGCAGGAAGTAGAAGGTAAAATGAAAATGGTCTACGCGATAAGTCGAAAATTATCCGAAACTGAGAAAAACTATCATTCAACGAAGCTGGAACAATTAGCAGTCGTATGGAGCATGGAAAGGTTGAGGCACTACTTGTACGGACAGGAATTCACAGTGGTGTCGGACTGTAGTGCAGTAGCAGCACTGAAGAAGGAAGGAGGGTCGACGCAAATGAGAAGGTGGTTGGATAGAATAGCAGAATTCAATTTCACGGTACGACACAGAGCAGGAGTGGCAATGGGACACGTGGATGCATTGAGTCGCGAACCGTTGGAAGAGGGTCAAGACTTGGAGGAGCGTGAATCACCAACGGAAATCGAAGCGAAGGTAGTGTTCACGGCACTAGCGACTTACGACGAGTTCCAGATGATTCAGGCGGCGGACCAAGATATCAAAGAAAGACTCGAAGCATTCAAGAAGACCAAAGAAACGCGATCAAAGAGGGAAGTCAACATCACACAAGGATTTTGCGTAAGACATGGAATTTTGTACAAAGAACTCAACGGAAGGAGATTGTTCGTAGTACCAAAAGCGATGCGAAAATACATCCTAGTGGTAGCACACGACAAAGGAGGGCATTTCGGAATAGACAAGACCATGGAAATCATGAAGGCGACGTACTGGTTCCCAAACATGAGAGAATACACGAAATGGCATCTGAAGGCATGTCCGGAGTGCATCTTCAGCAAGGAAGTTTCCGGGAAGAAAGAGAGGTTGTGCAATGCAATACGACCAGTTCAACGGCCATTCGGGAAATGTTTCATCGACCATCTAGGACCATTACCGAAATCACATGGAAAGCAACATATCATAGTGCTGGTTGATGGACTAACTAAGTTCGTGATCTTGGAGGCAGTACAATCGACGAATGCAGCGGGAGTTATCAAATTCCTGGAAAACGTATTCATGAGATACGGGAGTATTGACCATCTAGTATCAGACAGAGGGACGGCGTATACGCATGTAGATACAGAAGCGTTTCTAAAGAGGGAAGAATGTAAGCATACACTGATATCACCACAAAAACCGAATTCTAACGGTCAGGTGGAAAGGTTGAATAAAGAGGTAGCCAGACTACTGAGAGCGTTATGTGTGACAGCAGATCATAGAGATTGGGTGAAATATTTACCGACGGTGCAGATGATGCTGAATAGGGTGGTTTCGAGGAGTACAGGGAAATCACCGTTCGAGGTGTTACATGGATATCTGCCGAGAATCAATAATCATGCGCAATTAGTCGAACCCGAATACAAAAACCAATGTGTTGGCGCAGGATGGAACCCAGTGTTGAGGTCAGGAATGGCAGGGAGTTTGGGCCCAGCTACGCAACTATGCATGTTAGCACTGGCCAGGGAAACAAAATTCTCTAATAAATGGACAAGAGCCGTAAATAACACCTTCGGCCACATTGCCAACATCGAACAAATATCCACGCTCATGCTGAGGAACGAACAAGCCGCCTCGGTTGGAATCATCAACAGGCTTTGCAAAATTGCATCCCTAACCGGAACAAGAAACCAGCACAGGATCGTCTTGCCACCGTCATGCTATGTCGACCATATCCTGAAGACAGTAGAGGACAAAGACGGCAAGAAATCAGAAAATATCAACTGGGAAGCAGCGACTTGGTTAGACTACTCTGGAAAGGGAGCATATAGAGCTCTTTACCTCTATAAAGACAAAACCTTCGAAGTGAACGTCACTAGAGACGATCTGGCGCAACAAATTCTATTCCATTGCACTTTTGGTACCTATGTAGCCGATCAAGGAGTGACCTCGCTCATGTGCCAGAACTCCGTTGAATGGTGGCTCACGAGAGACAATGTACCTACGGAATCCCTGAAACCAATAAGACCATCCTCACCAGCATCAACTCCACTGACAGTTACATACCCAAACATCACTTATGTTTCAAAAATGTCTTCTGCCTTGCCATCCCAAATACTGAAAAGAAAGAGAGAGATAAGTGAATGCAGAGATTGCAAGTGAATGATTGAATGAGTGCCGATACATTGACTGAATAAACGCCCATCGTAAGGTAACGAGGGTAGTGAGAGTGAATCTGGAGTGGTGATTCTAGGAAGCCCCACTAGCACGCTCACACTCATCTGAGAAAACACCACGAACCTGCCGATGTTGAAGCCTTCCAAAAATATCAAGAAGACAACCGTCAAGCATTCGTGTCGCGCTATCCGCGACGAGCAAATGAAACCCGCATACGAAGCTCAGCCACACGCTCTCGGCAAGACATGTTCGACATGATGCTCACAGATTTTATCGTCCATAGTATGATTCCTCTGCGCGTAATCGAGCTGGTCCAGTTCAAGAATCTATTGAATGCCTTGAAATTCAAGGAGTTAGACCTGAAACTGATTAGCCGCCGCACATTGGGTCGTCGAATCGACGTGGCTCACGTCGCATCTCTGAAGCGCCTACGTGAAGTATTAGCAACAGCGATTTACGTCTCCACAACAGCGGACGTGTGGTCCGGAGGGCAGCGGAGTTTTTTGGGCATGACTGTACACTGGATCGACGAAAACTTCGGCCGAAAGTCTGCCGCCTTGGCGTGCCGCCGCTTTGACGGCACGCATTCATTCGACAGGGTTGCGCAACTCATAAACGATATCCACTCATCTTTCGAGCTTCCGACCCACAAAATCACGGCGACAGTCACCGATAACGGCTCCAATTTCGTCAAAGCTTTTGCCGTGTTTGGCGTCGATGCTGCCATCGTTGACGCACAGTACGATCAGTCCGAGACTGCCGAAACCCAGTCACTTGTTCAATCAACGCTCCATTCACTCGTAATAGACGACGAGGATGGGAACGATGCAGATCAAGGAAGCCAAGACGACGAAGAAGAGAGCGATGCAAGAGAAGATGTTGAAACCGAAGCAGAAGATTGGGAATCTGAGGACGATACTGAGAACGCTGAAGAAACCGGCGCATGGACGCCACTCGAGGGTAACACGGCGATTCATCTACCCCCGCATCTCAGATGCGCAGCTCATACGCTAGCCCTTTGCGCCACCACCGATGTTAAGAATGTGCTTAAACACCATTCCAATCTGGCAGCTCGCCACGATGCTGTTTTGGAGAAGTGCAACTCCCTCTGGAGGCTGAGTCGCTTCCCTAAATCAGCAGAAATCATCAAACGCATCTCCGGTATGTACGTCCTTCCTCTACCCGCGTTCACAAACCCACGGTCTGACACCTGATATCAAGCATCACCCGTTTCGATCAACTCTATTCTGTTTCCTCAAAATTTTCGGCTGTTTCAGGCAAGAGCTTGCCACGGCCGGTGGCTACCCGATGGAACAGCCTGTATGATTCTCTCAAGGCTTTGCTTGGGCTTAGGCCACACATAAACGCCCTGACCGAAAACCTGCGACTTCAGAATGGCCTCACTCCCCTAGAGTTTCTATACGTGGACGAATTTCTACAGTGCGCGAAACCCGTGGCGGAGGCATTGGATAAACTTCAAGGTGAAGAAGCGGCATTCTTTGGGGTGCTCCTTCCGACTCTTCATGTAGTGAAGAAGCAGCTGCTCGACCTCACTGAAACGGAGTTGCGATTCTGTCGTCCCATCCTCCTAGGATACATTCGTAGTATGGAGGTTCGTTTCGCTGATGTCTTCAACTGCCATACTATCTTGGGAGAAATGAGCGCCATCGCAGCTCTCTCGATGCCATTCTTCAGGAAGAGATGGTTCCCTCGCATAGCTCCGGAAGACCGAGCTTTCTTGCTGACTCGTTTCAAAGAGCTCATTGGTCACAGAATTACTCCAGAAATCCTCCCGCAAACTCCACAAACGGTTCCCGGAGATGATTACTATGTTTTTGGTGAGGAAGCCATATCTCCATCAGCGCAGGAGATTTCTGCGGAAGCGATTGCGAGCGCCTACTTCAACGACATCGATAGCGCACCCAGTATGCTGAAGAAGTATCCGCCGATTGAAGTCATCTTTCGCGAATATAACACAGCGCCACCGTCAAGCGCCGAAGTGGAACGTTTGTTCTCATACGCCACAATGGTCAACGCCCCGAAGTCGAATCGTCTTAGCGACGTAAAATTTGAACAAAGAGTTATTTTGCGAAAGAATGGCTGGTCACTCCTGAATGGCTCCTAAGAAAAAGGCCCTCGAGGAATTCAAGCCTTTCGAGGCATCTTCCTTGAGCTCAGGCCGATCAACTCAGACCACAGTCTGATCATCCGAATAAAAAAAAAGGTACTCATCCGAATATCTACGGGCGAACGTGTGCTTTTTCTCCCAATACATCACCTCGAATCTCGACACATTCGCCCCATCCCATCAGAAGCTTTCAGTGATTGTCGAGCATTTGTTCCGTGACCCGCAAGGCTTGCAAAATTTTTTTTCACTTGCCAAAATAAGCTGTTACCACATTCTTCCATTTCATCTCATTAGATCTTTCATTCTTCCCAGAAATAGTGAGAATGTTCGTACAAATATGCTCCGACTCGGTTAAACTCGTCGTAAATCGAAGGAATAAACAGCAGAATAGTGATCAGCGTACCCGAAAACCCCCAATTCCGTTTCGAGTTCGCCACATTCATCGTTTTTTCCCAGAAATCGTATGAATACGGATACGAATATTCCATGAATACGAATACAAATACGAATTTATTCATACATATGAATACAAATACGAATAAATTCGTATTTATATTCGTATTCTAATCCAAAAAAATTGTGTATTCCTATTCATATTTATGAATTTGAATTCGCCCATCTCTGTTTCGGGGCCGGTCAGACCATACTTTTTGGAGTCTACGGAACTGTCGTTCGACGCTGTACGCCCAGTCAGTAGTTCTCGAGTTATGGCGATTTCAGGCTTCTTCGTCCTCATTGTCAGAGACTTGGAGAATGTCTATAACCGCCTCGAAATCAAGAAATACGTTTTAGAAATTCTTTCTGGAGGTCAAAGCTGAATTCAGGAGTTAAAAATAGTTGGAAAACGTTTTCAAATAGTTTTGTTCACCTAAATCAGGGTTTTTAGTCACTGTGCGGCGTGCATCACTCATTCAGCCAGACACTTCGAGATCTCAAGAGATACGGACCCTCTTTTTCGAGTGCCTCGTACATATTCACAGAATAGCATACGACCCTGATACAGGGGTGGGTATTCTCAGCAGCTCCTTCGGGTTTTGTTCTCTCATCCCTGCCGCTACTTCAGAGTATTCCTCCAAATGTTCCGATCATTTCCAGTGAATTCCAATCGTTATTGTTGATATTCTATCAGATAGTTCTTGCTTTGAATGTTCCATGGTTATCCAATACTGGTGTAACTGTTCGTTCGTCTTTCAACTTCTCGTGAACATAACTTGTTTCAACACTGTAAACGTAGTCTGTATCTAGGTCAATGTTTCAGCCCCTTCAGTGTTTTTCGTAATAGCTTCCTGTAGTCTATATAAGCACTGCTTGGTAGATGAATAAACACTCTGGTTGCAGTATCCGTGTGATACGCGTCGTCTTTTTATCAAGTGGTTCCCTCTGCACAACTGTCTCCGAATCTAATACGTCGATCGTCTGAGTTTAGTGGTCCAACTTCCAACATTTCGTTATCACGCACGATTGTGCTCCAGACGTGTGCTAAGTGAAGTGAACTAATCAGTGCCCAAGGAGACCTTGTAAACATCACCACAAACACCCGACAGACATGGCAGTCAACGTCAACGTAACAGCATCCACCAGCGACGCATACCGACACCCCAACAGAATCATCCTGAGAGATGATGGGAAGAATTTCTTGGCCTGGAAAGCGATCATTCCAGTGTACCTCCAGTCAGCCGAAAACGCATGGGAAGTCATCACAGGAGACCTTGACCCAATCGTAGATCCCTCTCAACGAAATAAGTACCTGATCGGCAACAGAAATGGACGCGAAGTCATCTTCAGCACCCTACAGCAAAATACGATTCTCCGACTATTTTCTGAAGATTCCGTCTATGTCACAGCAAAGGATGCATACGAGCGAATCATAAGCAAGTATGTGGGCACAAGTGCAATCTTCGCAGACATAGCAGTGGAAAAATTCATCAACTTCAAATTCAATCCATCGCTCTCACTTCACGAGAATTTGTGTGCCTATCAGACCATCATCTGTGAACTTCAACAAACCAACTCTGGGATCACATCGAAAGGTACGGCATCCAGATTGGTCAACTCACTTCCAGACTCCTGGGATGCTTTCAAACAAGGATGGGGTTTGAAAGAGGAAAAGGATAAACTCCTTGACACTCTCATCGAGATGATCACAGCGGAGGATGCCAGGCGGAAAGCTCGAGATCCACAGGCCAATGACACCGCCCTCGCAGCCAGAGTCCAGAGAAGACGACCATTCAGAGGAGGCTACCACGCCAAGAAATTCAACAAGAAGAAACAACAACAGCAGTCAGAAAACCACAGAAATCATCTGTTGGAATTGCAACAAAAGAGGTCATAAAGCATTCCAGTGCCGCTCGAAGAAAAGGCCGAACAGTCAACGGAAGCAGAGTGCCCAAGTAGACGAAGTCTTTACTACAAACGCCCATCCCCAAGAAGAGGGAACAGAGGTAATGGACCAAGTTACATTCATTGTTGATTCAGGCGCATCCTGCCACCTTTTGAACAACGAGAGCTATTTCACACAGTATGTCCCACTCGAACCTCCCCGGGATGTGCGTCTCGGTGATTCCTCTTCTGTCAGAGCACTCGGAACAGGAACTATCACAGTTCAATGTGGAAACAAAAAGGTAAATCTGGAACTCAACGACGAACTCTATGTACCTAAGATGTCCTGCAATTTGTTATCCTTAGGTCAGCTTCTAGACGCAGGATTCCGGTGCACGATCCGGAGCGAAGGAATAATTCTGTCAAAAGGAAAGACAAGAATCTTCGCCGGTCGTGAAAGCGCGCTCTACAAACTCAAGGCCAACGTTGTGAGACCAGCGACCATCCAAGCGGCAATGGAGATCGCTGATGAGAGTCCAATCAGTCTGAAGGAAGCACACCGCGCGTTGGCTCACGTTAACAAGGAGAAAGTAGATGAAAAAGTTCTTGAGTTATCTTACATTGAGTCCGAAAGCAACTTGTCAGATATGATGACGAAACCCCTGAACAAGACAGCCTTTCAACGACTAAGAGATCGCATTGGTATCAGGAGTATCGCTGAAGCAACAAGAAGCTAATTGGAAACTTCACATGATGACCAAGAGCTGTTCAGCCACAGCTGTGTTCCTCTTCCTCCTCTTTGCCCAGGTGAACGGTTTCTTCAAGTATGATGACTGTGACGAAACATGTCGATTGAGGAAACAGAGCTGCACCATTTCAGAAGAATCGAAAAGATTCTTTGTTTGTCACTGCATAGATAGCGAAGCCACGTGTGAGGGGGTGCCGGCCGTTTCCTCGAAAAAACATGGCCGTCCGGCAGCTCACTCGGAAGGGGAGAGGATAGCCGGTCAGCGTAAACAATGGGAGAGAGACACGAGGGTGCTGAGCGGCCAACGAGCCATCGCTCACGGCTGTGAGCGGATCGGTCGGTCCCGATCTTTGCCGACGAAAGGCCAAAGCGGCTGGCTTTGACAAGTAAAGGTCGCTGATACGAACACTTGGATTTCACTGAAACTTCGTCAGCTACGTCTCACATAGAAGAGGACTGCCGTAATCGATAAGATTTATCAGAGAAATATCCAGTGAGCAGTTCTGTTGGATGTTTACGTGTAGATCGCGCACTAGACATTCCTCAAAGATGATAAAAACATCGTTTCGTATGTGGTCGTCGCACAAGATACGAAGGAGCTGGAAAGATGCTGAAATAGGTTTTCCATGAAGGAGGAAGTCCATCACTCGATGGGCAAAAGCTTGCGGAACCGGAGATGAAAGCCCACTCTCCACCGAGTTAGCATCACTTGAATGGTTATATCTCGTGATTCGCCAACGTCTGTAAAAGATTCCGATGAGGTTTCACTCTTTCAATCAACAAGTTCTTGCCGACGAGAATTCGGCTAAATCCGAGTATTCACACTAGCGACCTCTCCTTGTAAGTCTGGCGGAGAAGTCCGTCACTCTGCGATCTGGCTGGCAGCGAACGAGCGAGCCGGTGAACGGACAAACGAATGGAAGAATGATCCTTTTATGAGGGACGATACTTTCATTTGCATGTTAACGATGCAAATTCTGAGGGATTTTCCGTAGCCTAGGATTGAACGACGTGTTAGGATTCTTAATAAGCGTAGTTCCTCTCTGAACCCGAGATGCGGAAAACTGTAATCGCTGATGATTGGTGGCTTCACAATGAGACAAGGACATGTTGAGAAGTTACGACAATAGTAGATAACTCAGTGTGGCGCCAGCTTACTCACCAGTTTTCGGAAGGAGTCTCCGTCTCTCCGTAGCGCAAGGTGCCTCGAGTTCAGTAGAGACTCATCGCAGAATACATGCGGACATGAAATGCTCTGGGAATCCACTGCGTCGATTTATCGAACAGACGCAGAGGACTGCCAAATGCAGCTCATGTCCTGCTATTTGATCCTTTTGTGTCAAGTCTCGCCAATGTCTGAAAGCACAGGAAAAACTGTTATACTTTCGATGTTTGATTGATATCAATCACAGGGATAGTTTCACCAGCACGCGACTTGAGAGACATATCTTGTTCAATGTGTTGGCCTTGAAAAAGGCCGTTTTTTGGTCTTGAGAAAGACCTTTTTTGAGGGACCTGTTGTTGAGGGGTTCCAGTCTCCCCTTTCATGCTTTCCTGCGCGATAATTGGGAGAAGTAAGGCCTGTTTTTTCAGAGGTTTCAGGCTCCCCTTGTACCAGGCGAACACTCCGAACTGTTGTTGAAGGGGTTTCAGCCTCCCCGTTGTCCGTTTCAGACTCAGCTCCTACCATATCCCGTCGGGAATATCGCCGACTGCAGTATTTCGTACATCATACGATATCTGAAGTACGGCATGTCCTTTTGGGTGAAATTCACTTGTGCGTTTTGAGCCTCGTAGTCAGCATACTTTAAAGCGAACATTCCACAGTCGGAACCGTTGTGCTGCTGAGGGAGGCCGCAAATGATCGGGAGATCCCATTCGTCTACATCGAGAGAACATCCTAGTTTGTCGGCCATCTCTTGCTGCAAGTAATGCAGCAGGTTTTGCTGCAACGCGTTGTTCTGGCGACCCAGAGAATCCAAGTACTTGATCTTCTTGAACCGAAAATCTACGATCGCCATGGACCAGTGGTCATGCGAGTGTACAGGAAACAGGAGGAGATCGTGGGTGAATATGTTGACGTGTTTCGTCCACCGAGCAACTGCGTTGTATTGCGCTCGTTCATTGTAGATTTTCAGGAAAAAAGTGCTGAACGCGTACACCTTGAGCGACTTCGGTTTGTTCTTGCTCCGTCCGACAATGAGATTCAAATATGCATCCACGATCGTATCATTCAGCCAATTTAGACCAAGGAGAGTTTCGAGATCGTTACGGGTGACAGAGATGTTTGACACGTTCACAATTGTACTATCCTGAGGTTTTCCGAGTGCTTCATTGATGACGCTGTGCATAAGAGCAGATATCGGTGGAATTTGCGGACTGGAGGCGGAAAAGTCAAGTAGGGCCTTGTCACAAGGTTGGTGCTCTCGGAGGTTGAGGCGTGGATTAGATGTATCTCCCTCGTCGTTTGTATATGGTGCAATTGTTCCATGCGCGGATGAGTCGATCATCACGTGGTCACGATCCTTTGGCGGACCACGGAGGTAGTCATGGTCTGAGTGGAAGGGAATGTTCAACGGCGCCTGCGAGTAGTCGTGGTCTATTGGAGTTGGCAAGTTCTCCAAGTAACTGTGTACGATTCTGGTGAACATGCGATCTTTTGACTCGACTTCGACTGCCTCTTCAACCTCCATCCTGTCTTGAGCGTCCGACTCCTGATCGAGCTTGAAAGCCTTCGCTGCTGTTCGTTTTTTTTTCTTGGGAGCAACATAATTGTCAACCGGGTCCCGATTCACGTGGTCTTTCGAAGCTCTGTTTCCCGTTCGCTTTTCTCGATTGAGAGCAGCTGTGGAATGAAGATACACGAATGAGAAAAGCTCACATAAAGGTATCCAAAAGCAGGCCGAATCGGAAGTTTCTTATATTTTGCAAGCTGTGATCGGTTCCGGATACTTACACCCGCCAACTCGGTACTTAGCCCTGTCTATGAACATCTTGGGGTTGATGTAGCCCGTAGCCAATCGATCCCAGTTCATCTGTATCAAGGCGTTATTCATCCGCGTCACGAGCCCCGGAACAGATCTGATGTGGATATGGCCTTTATCGCGAGATCTCTTGTCGGTTGGAACGTCCTGGAATAACTTGCAGATAGCAGCTGCAGGAAAAATCAGAAATGTGAGACGAAGACGATGGAAACAGCGGATGTGGATAGAGCCTTTATAGCGGAATCTTTTCTCGGTTCGAACGTCCTTCGATAGCTTTCAGATAGTAGCTGCGGGAAAAATCACAAGTCTGACAAGACGTCTATGGATAGATACAAAATATTTTCGGAGGTAGCTCAAGACAGATGAGAATATTCACCAATCAGATCCCACGTCGGTCCGTGGCATTTGAGCCAAGAAGCCAGGAGCGCATTGTTTGATTCTACGGCATTGTTAGTTCGACAGGGTGCGCGAAAGAGGGAGAGTTGCTCCGGACCATCGATACCCAACCATTGCCGACGTATGTAATCCACAACTGTTCCGAACTGGGAAAAGAAATAAGTGTTCCTGATCTGGCAAGGGAGTCTGCGGCAATCAGACTTCGTACATGATATAGTCTATACGATCTTCATAATAACTCCATCCATTGAGTGACGATCGTGCTATGGCATTTCAAACTCACACGACTGTCCACAAGTTCAGCTTCCTTCGCACACTCTTCGAACACCTCTCTAATATACTGCGCCGGGAGGAGTGGGAGTGAACAGAATGAAAGAAGCTTCGAAAGTACCGTTTTCGAATTTCTGATTCTCGTTGCGAGTCCCACCTCGGGCCTATTGGCGTATCTCACGATGCATTGTGCATAATGGAAGAGACAACCGTAGATACGGACGCCAACGAACTCGGCCCGGACAGCTTCTCTCATCGCACCATCGAAGTCCCCCATGTATCCTGAAACGACGAGTCCTGGCACCTCCTGCTTGATAGCCTGAAATACCTCTCTATACGCCTCGGCCGATCGCATCCACATGAAGGCAACGGCGATCAGGCCGAACTTTAAAAGTAAAGAAACAAGATTCAGAACAGGACCTCGCACCGTAGGGATCTATGATCGAATGAACATTCAGATCGGCGTCTATGTACACCGGAGAAACATTGCTTACATGGCCTTGCCAGTTGCCGTGTATGGTGAATAGTTGGTAAAACAAGCCGGTCGGAACAGTCTTATAAGTTGCATCCGCTTGAATTAGAGTTGCAGTTTTCAAGAGTTGCAGTTGTCGACGAGTGGTTATCACAATGCTATTGTACACTGGACATCGTAAGCTTAAGAGCCTTTCGTTGTCTTGCGTGATCGTGTGTTTCTTGATTTCCATCGAATTGATTGCCATGTGAAGTTCTTCCAGGTTTTTCACTTTCGGAGGTCTCCCGTGTTCCGCCTGCTTTCGAGCAGTTCGCCCTTGGGAAACTGGGATGATTTCTGAGCCCACTTCAATGTCCAGCCTGGAAGTTTCCTTGCTTAGGTCTCCAACAATCGGTTAACCTCTCAGAACGGTCGATATAATATAACTTCATTCCGCCATACACGAATACGTTTCGACACTTACTTCCGTCTTTCAGCGTAGACTGCTTCCATTGGTTTTAAGATTGGATTCTCACGCAGGGCTCTAATCCAAGCTCCTCTTGCCGAGTACACCTCAAATCCACGTCCACCGTATTCCGGTTTATGGATGTGGTGATTCTTGACATATACGAGCCTGCCGCTCGGAATCTCTATTTTGGCTCGTACTTTGCAGAACACGTCCTCACTATAAAGCGACGTTATTGCTTACGGCATCGATAGGACCTCGAAAACTTCGGGGACCACTGATTTGCAAGTTCTTGGTCGTAACGTGTGTCCTCTCATGGCACAATAATATTCTAACGAATTCTCAAGCTGTCGCCGAAGTTGACTTACGTGTATCGCTCCTTGCATCTGAGGTAAAGAAAACGCCGGTCGTTCGTCTCATTGTCACGATGAAAGAAATAGTCCGCCGTACCGCTTGTTCCTCCTTCTTCGTAAGCACCGTCACGGTCACACCACACTGTGATGCCGAACTTAGTACCATCGCAAGGAAGAAAATAACGCGAAAATTGCTCCATGGCAATGTCGAAAATTCAACGAATTAGCTCTGAGCGGGCTGAGACAAATATCAGCGGGCTCCGTTGAATGGATCCTCGCTAGCTTCGAATTTTATTGTCGCGGAACAGAGAAACTCATGTCAGTATCTCCGAATCGGAGATCGCTCAGGAACAGCGTTGACTCAGCTCAGTAATTCTCGCCGAAATCGTGCGACCAATGTCAAAAGCGCCAAAAGCCGAGCTTCTTCTTCTCTCGTCATCGTCGTTATCGTCGTCGTCGTTTGCGGCGATCATGCCATAAACAAAGAATTATCGCATCGGATCCAAATCTCGATCGGAGTTCTCACCAGTTTTCCTACAGCGCCTGCCTTACCCAGACGACTTCGACTAGTGTACCCTTATCGGATAAAATGCGACGAGGACGATTTCAAAAACCTTTCTTACTTCGCGTACTTGCTTACTTCGTGATGCCCGTAACGGTCCCTCTCTATGATGCCCCAAAATGAAAATTCGCTGCCTCTTTTTGAAGGTTTGTTGTCTCGTTTTGGAGCTTTGCTGCCCCAGATCCCAGACCTGGAGAGCCTTGATTATTGTGGCTTGCGAAACGGTGGTGGATTTTTTCCGAAACTTGACATTGCAATGAGGATGAAAAGGATACAAAAATCGATGGCGGGCTCGAATTGTAGTCGCTTTCCCGTTTGTAGAGGATAAAAATGTTTCTCAGAAGTACAGGGTGGGGCAAGATATTTTCCCTGTTTACAAGCGATCGCCAAATCTTTCGATTACGAGATATCGGAGTTCTGTTGGCGCAAAAAGTTGCGTCTCATTATGCCATTTTGGGACGAAAAGAGCTCGGAGTCGAAAAAAAATTCCGAGAGTCCCGGGAGTCCATACTGGGGGATATCAATCAAATGAGCCTCAGCAGACACCGGAGTTCACCCGACGCTTGATTTTGAGTTTGAAAAACGTCTCTCTGCTTGGATGTGAGGACATTGGTGGACCGGGTCGATTTGGAAGGAAAAAAATATCGAAGTCGTGGGTCATTCTCATCAACCTCCCATCAACCAGAAACAATAATAGAGGGACATCGACTAAACTTTCATCGACAAAGGATCACCGCAAAGGATCGATGCACTGGCGTCCAGATCATGTCGAGTTTCTCCAAACTTGTACTGGCTGGCAACACAGAGTGACCTCGACGTTCTTTTCGGAAAAAGCTTCCTGGATTTTTTTCGTGTCCGAGCTCTCTTCGTCCCGGAATGGCACAACAAGACGCAACTTTTGGCACAAACAGAACTTTGATATGGGAAAGCTTTGCCGATCGTTTGTAAAGAGGGAANCAGTTCAATGTGGAAACAAAAAGGTAAATCTGGAACTCAACGACGAACTCTATGTACCTAAGATGTCCTGCAATTTGTTATCCTTAGGTCAGCTTCTAGACGCAGGATTCCGGTGCACGATCCGGAGCGAAGGAATAATTCTGTCAAAAGGAAAGACAAGAATCTTCGCCGGTCGTGAAAGCGCGCTCTACAAACTCAAGGCCAACGTTGTGAGACCAGCGACCATCCAAGCGGCAATGGAGATCGCTGATGAGAGTCCAATCAGTCTGAAGGAAGCACACCGCGCGTTGGCTCACGTTAACAAGGAGAAAGTAGATGAAAAAGTTCTTGAGTTATCTTACATTGAGTCCGAAAGCAACTTGTCAGATATGATGACGAAACCCCTGAACAAGACAGCCTTTCAACGACTAAGAGATCGCATTGGTATCAGGAGTATCGCTGAAGCAACAAGAAGCTAATTGGAAACTTCACATGATGACCAAGAGCTGTTCAGCCACAGCTGTGTTCCTCTTCCTCCTCTTTGCCCAGGTGAACGGTTTCTTCAAGTATGATGACTGTGACGAAACATGTCGATTGAGGAAACAGAGCTGCACCATTTCAGAAGAATCGAAAAGATTCTTTGTTTGTCACTGCATAGATAGCGAAGCCACGTGTGAGGTTCTAGCAACAACACGAGTCGTCTGCTTGAGACCAGACGCAGCGCCCTCTAGTGGCAGCGAAATCTGGGATGACTGGCAGAATCGTAATGCTCCAACCACGCGGCCGCCGCCGTCGCCAACACCCCGAACTGCCGTGCATCCAGCACCGCCAGCGCCGAAAAGGAAATCAATCATGGTGATTCTTCTAGCTAGCGTATTGTCACTAATCATATTGAGCTCACTGATGTTAGCACTACTTACAATTAGATATCAAAAATCACTGAGAAATGAGTACTCCACTCTTGAAACAAAGTCAGAGTCAGCACCCCATCAACCGACGGTGGAGGAAACTTAAGATGATGATTCTCCGAAAAAAAAAATCTCGATTACAATCAACTCAATTAAATTTATTCGACAGAGTAAGAGAGATTTCTCATCAACACAAAACAAAGAAGAAATTCAAGCGGAGCCAACATATTTAACTCGAACCCTCCCCTTACATTTGAAATCTAGCAAAGACTTCTCACTCTTCAATTTCGCTTCCAGAATCGCGACCACTGGCACAACGCTAATCGATGTTGAGGGAGGAACAGCTTCATTAAAGAAGACACAGAATGCGGCGTCATTACGGGGACAAACCCAATGATTGAGCAGGACATTGCACGCAAAACTCTCGAATGGTATCGAGAATTTTTGATCTGTATTGGCCGTCCGTAATGCAGAAGGGGCCGCCGTAGTCGATTCCAAGGCAGTTGGGCTCTCAGTCTTATTCGTCGATCCTCCGTCGACTGAGCGTCGAGTTTCCACTTTTGGAGATTCCACATGTTGACCCTGGAGCAATTTATCGAAATAAGCGTATCCCTCATGGGAATCGCCCAAACGCTCCCAAACCTTAAAACCTGGGGAAATGAGCTGGGTTCCAATTGCAGTGGCTCACTTCCGATGAGTCCGACTTGAGCGGACGTCGTGATTGGTGCGAGATCATGGTGAAAATACCAATTAGACACTGCGCTTCCGATAGCGGATCCCGTCATCAAGAGGACTCCAGTTGCCATGAGCATTTTTGCGCGAATTCCAAATCGCAGTTTTGCATCAAGACGTACATCACCTTCAGTCAAGTTGATGGAGGTGAACGGCAGTGGGTTTTTGGTTCCGGTTCCTTCATTTTGAGTAACGGAGACTGCCTGTACGTCCGATTGCTCGATTACTGAGAGTTGATTCACAGCGGGGGTATCTGAATCAGAAACGATTGTTGAACCCGAATTCTCGTCGGACGATGAGGACTGTGGTTGATCAGTCGAGCTCATTGGAACCTTCTTGGACATTGTAAGACGCATCGTGAAAGGGATTTCTGACGAATCACAAAAGTCAACAGAAGGGCACCTTTTTATAGGCACGGAAACATGTATGCACGCAACGGAGACAAAACTTGCGTGCGGCCATGTTGATGTTACATGGACGCGACTGCTCAACGTGCACTTCATTTGTTTTTCAAGTCGATGAAGAGATCTAAGTAAAGATCATCGACCTCATTCTGGAATCTGTTTTTTCTTAAAGCGCGAACTAGGTGGAGTATGTTGATATTCTATCAGATAGTTCTTGCTTTGAATGTTCCATGGTTATTCTATACTGGTGTAACTGTTCGTTCGTCTTTCAACTTCTCGTGAACATAACTTGTTTCAACACTGTAAACGTAGTCTGTATCTAGGTCAATGTTTCAGCCCCTTCAGTGTTTTTTCGTAATAGCTTCCTGTAGTCTATATAAGCACTGCTTGTAGATGAATAAACACTCTGGTTGCAGTATTCGTGTGATACGCGTCGTCTCTTTATCAAGTGGTTCCCTCGGCACAACTGTCTCCGAATCTAATACGTCGATCGTCTGAGTTTAGTGGTCCAACTTCCAACAGTTATTTTCTCATCTGGTGTCATATTGAGTTTGTTCTGAAAAGCGTTCTCATGAAACAATACAAGTTCAGCTCACAATCAGTTACATCTCGGAACCGTTTTTTCGCGGTTCTCAACGGCAGTTCTGAGTTTGCGGTTCGCAGTTGACCCCGAACCGCGGCTCTTCCGAGTTACGATCATTCATATAAGCAATCAAACTCCCTTTTATAGAGCTGTTGTCCCACGTTGAATGTAGTTCTGATGAACACGTCTTTCGACAACAATAGGTCTTGTAGCAGAAAGACTCTCACCCATGCTGTCTACCACTTTGAACAAAATCTAGGAACAGCGGTATGGGTGAATTCCGGAAATTTACGAAGGGAGCATTAATCACGGATCGGTCGTGAGTGGAGTCCCTTGTGTATCAGTAAAGAATTGAGCAAGGCGACAATCGATCGTTAACAGTTACGAGACGAGCTCACGACCGTCCGACGAGCTGGTGTTTTAAATTCTATAAGTCCTAATATGTCCTATGTGTTTTTTAATATGTCGCCTGGAAATGTTCTGCTTCTCTTCGCGATAATTGGCCACAACGGTGAGTCGAAGGATGTGGAGCATCCCAGAAGCGCGAATCTCTCCGCATGCGCTCTTACCTTTTTTCAGGCCGTTTTTTCTGATGTCGCAGATTGAGAAATATTTTGACAAGTCCTGCGGCATTTATTGGTTTCAAACTTCTAGGGAACAGACTTCTGGCTGCTCAGGGATTGGAAACGGAATGCCTGAGGAACTTGTCTATGGAGTACCCTGCCAAACTGATTTCGGAAGTGCATTCATTTGCTGACAACCTGATGGCGCAGCGTTATGAAGCGAGCGACTTCATTCAAGGGAAGAACAACTTTTTCTCGCGAAGCCTCCTCGATATTCTTGAAGCCGTGTAAGTTCGCCCCGGGTATATGTGAACAGCAGCCTATTTCAGTTTCAGCTCTCATCACATAATCTCACAACAGAGAAAGACGGTCGGGGCCGATTACAGGATGAGGGGAGCATCAGAAGATCAGATATCGGTGTACTAGAAAGTTGACGAATCTTCTGTTTTGCAGTTTCCGATTCAACCTTGCTCAGGTGACGACCGTTGAGAATTTTGTGAGAGATTTGAACAAGATCACGAAAGAGATGAATCTGAGGACCCGTCCCTACAGTATGGGTAATATAAATACACGCTACACAGTAGATGTAGCCCGATTCACGAGAGACCAGATGAGGAATACTACGAAGCAAATGATCCGCCTCGCAAAGGAATGTTCCAGGGCCATATCACGGGTACCAGTAAATCCGATCCCTCAACCGCAATTGCCCGAAACCAACTTAGATGTTGACGCAACACGACCGGGTAACATTGCTCTGAACGCAGGACCAGAGTTGATCGGGGATTCTCAGAACAGGTGAAAGTGAGATGCCATCGACTTGTGCAGGACGTCGCGGCGATTACCGCTCATTAGCCTGAAAACCCGTTAGCCAGGAAAACCATTGGCCCGATTTGGTGGAGACAGTGAAGCTTCTATGCACAGAGCCGAGTCGCAGTGCTATCAAACGGGAGATAACTGCAAGCGCTGTTTTCCACGTTTCCTCGGAATTCGGGTGGAGTGAGAATTGGAATGAACCAGACATAGAGGCTCGTTCAGGTATTCATCGTATCGAATCGGCTGCTGATGCCGAACACGTTCAACAATGTTCCGCGCCCCAAACAATCCGCTCTGCGCCCTCACCTGTCCCTGGGGTTCACTGACTCAGTTTCGAGCGTTTTTTACTAGCGCAGACTAGCCAGCGGTCCTCAATCGTGGTCCCATACATAAAACCTCCGATGAAGGATTCGGCGCTTTGCATAGAAGCTTCACTGTCTCCACAAAGTTCTCGGGCTGATGGGTTCTCAGGCTGATGGGTAGACTCTTCAGGCTAATGGGCTTTCCGGCTGATGGGTTTCCAGGCTAATGGGTGCACACCGTCGCGGCTCGCGTTGATGACCAGGGTGACTGCACGGAAAAATCTGGAAGGTTTCGATCGTTCAATAAAATTGGTTCGAAAGCAATACGAAGGGCTACTACTGGGCAAGTATGTTTCATGATGGCATCGAGTCGAAGACGGCAGCGCTGATTGATTCTAAATGAACTTTTCAGTCCTGTTTTCTCCTCAATTCAACGATTCCTTGCTATTGGGAGCTTCAGTTCGGTTCCCGATGAAGCCGTAGCCGCAAAGTATCATCCCGATAGATTGCATTATGAGAGCAATGCATGTTTTCATTCCCCGATACTCTCTGTTGCAAAATTATGCGCGCTTCCGCGTTTTTCATCATACCTCTTGAACGAAACGCTCGATCACAGTGGAATTTGTCACGAAAGTTAGGTCTCTGACCTAGATCAAAGACTCCATCGCCAGAATCACGAACTTCCATTTCGGTGGAGTGGGACGGTGGAAAAACGCGAAATCGATAACTTTCATTTGTTGCAAAATTATGCGCGCACCCCCATTTTCCGACAAAATGTTTGTTTGAAGCGTTCGATCGTGTTGAAATTCGTACTCTACTGTGAATCCCTTGGTCTCGGGCATGACTGCACCGCTGGAGCACCCAAATTCTGACCTTTGAATGGAAAAATCGAGCAAAATGCGAATCTAATGATTTTCATCCACCGAGTAACG
This sequence comes from Neoseiulus cucumeris, assembly GCA_021527715.1. Taxonomy (NCBI): domain Eukaryota; kingdom Metazoa; phylum Arthropoda; class Arachnida; order Mesostigmata; family Phytoseiidae; genus Neoseiulus; species Neoseiulus cucumeris. The sequence continues at coordinate 126,634 of JAJSRV010000122.1, forward strand.
TCCAACATGTTATTCATTGTGCGAACTCGATAAAAAATGAATTTTATCTCTTCCAAGACTTTTTGGAATATGTTTCACTGCTCCTTATCAATATTCGGTTGGATCTCCTTGTTCGACGCCACCCGGTGGATGAAACCTATCGGATTAAAATTTTTCTCGTTTTTACCATGAAACATTCGAAATCGACAGTTCCAGCGGCGCAATGATGCTCAGTCCGGACTCCGGAGTTAGGATTCACAGTAGAGTACGGATATCAACACGATCGGGCGCTTCAGACAAACATTTTGGAGGAAAATGGGGGTGCGCGCATGATTTTGCAACAAATGAAAGTAGTCGATTTCGCGTTTTTCCACCGTCCTACTCCACCGAAATGGAAGTTCGTAATCCTGGCGATGGAGTCTTTGACTTATTGTTAGGTCGGAGACCTAACTCTCGTGACAAATTCCACTGTGATCGAGCGTTTCGTTCAAAGTTTATGATGAAAAACGGGGGTGCGCGCATAATTTTGCAACAGAGTGTATAACGTGAAGTCTCGCTTATAATTTTCGTATGGTCCCTTGAACGGGAAAAAAATTCATACAAAAAGTCTCTTGTATGAAAAAAACTTCGTACTTAAATTGTCTTAGAGAAGCGCTCATTTTTAGTAAAAAGTAGTTCCGTACACGCGAGACTTTGAGGCCGATGCCGTGAAATTTGCCGCCCACAGACTGACCTGGAATACCGCCTTTTTTCAGATGCAATTGCGAATTTCCGAGGTTCTTGCTCAAGACACACCTTAATTTGATTTATTGAGATGATGATGATGAAGGATCCGGCTGCCTCAGAGTTCAGCTCACAGGAATCACAGCGGCAAGCGATTTTCTGAAAACTTGCCACTCTTGGATTATGCATGCTCTGGAATAAACTTTGTTGGGCGAATGTCATCGAAGTAATCGACCTCCGAGCAATTTATCGATGGATTGATGGAGGCTGATTAATGAATAATGCCTAAACTTCCATGCTCTAACTGATGAGCAAGAGCGTGCTGAGGAGGGCCATGCCCCCCCACCCAAAAATTGAGTCGATGAACACACGGTAACCAGCACGAATCTGCACGGAGCATGCACATCCACGATACAAGCGGCACGAGATAACCACAAAGTTTCGCGCTGGCTCCACCTTTCATATTTGCTTATTTCGGGTCTGGCAGTTCCTCTACACACCATGAAAAACCATGTGAACTCGCTCTCGGGGAATGAGGGCGAGTGATTCGCGACAATTTATGCAAAAATCTGGTTGCAACGCCAGAATTATGTTTCCAGGGGGGATTTGTTCCATAATGTGCGATTTCATGCACCATATGCATAGTGCATGAACATCCGGGCTCTACTAATCAGTCCCTTTGGGCATCCGAAGCTGTGACATCACTCAAGGCGATGCACAGAAGCTTGTGTTCTGAAAGTCGCTTGGAGAACCAAGGCTGCAAGAAGAATCCGAGTCCGGTACTTCAGCAGCAGAAATCATCGCTTTTCATGTAACGGGCTACTTTGTCGACGACGATAACGAATTAGTGGCTACTCATCTCGAGCCATCGAGAATAGATCTTTGAAGCGATTCGTATTTCGATGAAGAGCTTGAGTTCGAATACCGAGTGCGGACCCCACGCACCGCCGAATACTCCACGTTCTTCAGCGGATGATTTCTCTTTGCGCGGCAGACCGCTGTCGCAAATCGTTCTCGGAACGCTAACGATTGTTGGAATATCTTGTGTCGCTATGTACGCTTTGACAAGCAATGCTGCTGTTTATCGCTCTTTGATGGATGGTAGAGCTGGGTGAGTTCTGTTTCCACGTAGACGATTCGGCGGTGCGGGCGTCTTCCTACTTCCGAGAAGAGGGCTGAGGCTCATCAGCCAGGCGCGGTCATTGAGGAATGGAAGAGAGCGAAGCGAGCACGCTAGTTTTTTTTGGAGGTGATCAAACTCAAGTAAAAGGCACCTGGGGTACACACGAAAAGTTGCGCGCGTTGTGTAGGTAGGCTCTTGCTTTGTATGCTTCGCAAGTAGAAATTTCGTTTGGATGAGGAGACATTCTGAATTTCAGAGTACTTGGACAGAACGGTACAATTTCGTTGAGGCCCAGTACGGAACATATCTGAATGACGGATGTAATTAAATTTGTGAATTTCTCCCAAATCGAAACTCTGTTCTCTATAAATTTCACGGGTAGCTGTGTACGCAATATGCTAAGCAGGAAACACCTCGCCTTGTCTGTCCGCTAGAATTGCTACTAGGCCCTGCAAAAAACCGCAAAAACCCAAAACCGCGGTTTCGATCCTAAACTTCTTCCAGAGTGCACAGAGTATTCGAATGAGATTCGTTTTCAAACATTTGAAAACAGCCGGAGAGTCCCGCCACCTCCGATGCGAATTCGTAGTTTTGAGTGATTCCTAGATTCCATCTGGATTGAATACCCGGTCTCATTTATTTAACAATTAATTCTAACAATCGATGAGCTATCCTAGCTGCACATGAACCCAGAGGAGCGAGGCCTCGGTGGCCCTAACCGCTTAGGAAGAGAAGCTCCCCAAGCGGTCTTCTTCGGACGGAACGCCTGCCACCATCCTCGGGTTGCCGCGTTGGACCTCGATTCCGACGCGCTGCTTAAGGAAAGCAGTCGCGCGTACGTTCCCCTCCTTGGCCGCTACACGGCGGCCCACTTCCGTCACCAGACGGAGGGCAGCCTCACCCCAGACTCCGGTGAAGTCGACGACAAAAGGAACCAGGTGGAAGTTGGCGGAAAGCTCGTTATACTTCGTTCGCTTGACCCGTTCACCCTTCGCGACAACCGCGCGCGGGTCCTTGGCGATGGCTCGATAGCTGGGGGCAAACGCATCCAGGACCGTGACGTCCCAGATGAGCTGTTGGCCTCTAGTCCATGGCTCCAGGGTAACCCCGTCGGGTCTGAGACCATCCTCAAGGGAAAGGGTTGAGGGGCTCCTTAGTGTTCGGTATGCCGGCCTGTCTCAGGGCCCTCCTCAATTCCTAGAATTGATTTTCACGGGTACATGACACATAGACTCAAGAGCACAAACGGGATCACGAATGAAGTTTTATTTCCACGGAACGCGATCAGAGTTCTCGCGTCAAAAGAATTACGCTGTCCAATTCAGGACTCCAAGTCGTAAGTGTACGCGTGGTTGTTCAGAAGTGCCAGTACCGTCGAAAGAGAAGTCCGTCTTTTCAAAAATTCGTCTTTCAAGCCTTTGCAAAGCTGCTCTGCTAGTTCCGTCCCGGACTCCTTGAGATCTCTCAGGAGGAGAAAGAAAATTCTATCGGCGCACAGTGGGCAAAATGGCCAAAATAGGTGGTCAAAAGTCAGGTCTGGGAGTCGATCCTAATTTCTTCTGCATCGTGCTCCCAGATATCTCAAAACTCGATCCCAATACACCTTTTAAACCTCAACGCTCTTCTTACACAAGAAAAAAATCACGCAAAGTACCCCAAAAACTCTCCTCAAACCCACCTCTATTCGAGTTCGATATTCTTATCGCTAATATCTGTTGAACAAAGACATTCAGGCTCGGTTGGATGATTTTCTTCGGGTCCTAGGGATTGTCAGGAACTCACTCAACGTCCCAGCAGCACGAAATTTACTCTGCCATCTTCAATTAGAGTACCTTCAAAATCATCGAAATTTCGTCGAAAATCGACCAACTTGACGGTTCCGGGAAAGCACGCGAGGTAC
>JAJSRV010000122.1:132023-153066 GCA_021527715.1 Neoseiulus cucumeris
ATACCGTATTTTCTCCAATAGAAGCCCGGGCTTGTATAATTTCAAAGTCGTTTTTTGGGGGGCTTGTATTAGAGAGGGGCTTGTATTGGAGCGGGGCTTATAAAATTTCATGCGCGAAGAACTTGATGATGCACGGAGATTCACAGGAGACAATACGGCATGCTCTGATTGAAGGAGGCGAATTCTGTGGTAAATGTGAACACAAACTCTCTTTATTCGTTTCTTATTATCTATGAATATGACGCTCACGAATCTCATGCTTATGTCACGTCAATTCTGCTCTCTTTCTTCATGAAACTATGGAGGTGTTGCTGTCGCTGTCATACGTAGTTTTTGCTTCAAGCTCTTCAAAAGTTTCGCCCGGAAAAGGCTCTTCTTCCTCGAGAGAACCGGCGGAAAAGTTACTCAATTTCATACCTTCAGTCCTTCTAGACAATTCATTGAGACCGGAGGGACAAGCCGACAAAGGCTGGAATACGTGAATCAAACCATCTTCACTGCCGTCCAAGTCGTTCGAGACACCGCATGCTTTGAATGATTTTTCGATAAGCTCCGTAGAGAGCGCCAACCAGGCATCTACAATCCATTGGAGATAAACTTCCATAGGCGGTGCGCGAATATTACCCTTGAAAGTGTAGCTTTTATCGCCGTTCAGTAGCCAGTTCTCGTGGAACTCTCCGATCCGTTGCTTGAATGGCTTGTTCCAAGACACATCAGGAGCTTGAACGTACTTCGTGCAACCACCTGGTATCACGGCCGTGTCGATTCGCAGTTTCTTCAACTCGCCTTTTGTGCCTTGCGAAAGGTGAGCCCTAAAAGCGTCCCACACCAAGAGTCGCTTTGAGAAAGAAAAACTGCCGAGCACTCTGTTGAGGAATTCTATCGTTAGGTCCTCATTCATCCAAGTAGTTCCGGACCAACACAAGATCAACTTGTTCTTGAATTGCTGTTCAATGTGAGGCACTGCGCGTTTCCTCGGGAGCAGAACGAAGGGTAGGCATTTTGTGCCATTCGCTCTCGCGCATAACATGACTGTTATTCGTAGCTTTTCATGTCCGGTTGATTGAACTGCCACCTCTTTCGCGCCTCTTTGTGTCACGCATGTTCTGCCGATTGGGTCGATCCAAACTGATGTCTCATCGGCGGCGTAAATATCACTTACAGCATAACATTCAGCTTGTCGCTTTTCTCTTATGTACATCACGAAGTTCACCAAAGACGGCATTAGCTCTTCCGGCGGCTTTTGACACTGCGTCGTGACGCGTCTCAATGACAAGTTATTCCGATCCATGAACTTGGAGAGCCATCCAGTGCTACCGACGAACTCACCCGGTTTCAATTTGCCTTGACCCACGAGATCCGAGGCGAGCCTCTGAGCTTCCAGTTTGATGAGTCTCCTCGAGACACGCTGTCGCTGACGTCTACAGTTTTCGATCCACAACATTACAGCCCGGTTCAGCTCGGAACTTGCGTCTTTACGACCACCACCAGACAAACGAGACCTTGTCGCTGCAGCTACCTTCAATTCACTCTCCATCTGACACCATGATCGGATTTGCTTCCGATCAACTCCGAATTTCCGAGCGGCCAAGGAAATCGAGTTCTCCTTAGCGAATTCTAAGGCCTCAATTTTGAATTTTATCGTAAAGCTTCGCCTCGTGCGCGACTGTGAAGGCCTCGATGAAACCGGTGAGATGGATTCCTCCATCGGGAATGGAGACATCACAATGGCGTCCGAAAGACGCATCACTTGTTGCCCACAGAGATTGCACGTCACGGCTTGCGATGCGCACGTGGAAGCGGCGTCGGAACGTGAGCGATGTCTACCGGCGCGTAGTTGTTGTCTACTGTCGAAGGACTGAATTCCGGATGGTCTGGAGGGGGGCTTATATTGGAGAGGGGCTTATAAAATTTCAGATGTATTTTCGGGGGGCCTCTATTAGAGATGGGCTCGTATTGGAGAGGGGCTTTCATTGGAGAAAATACGGTATCCAGCGTCGACTGCCTGCGTTTCTTTGACGGGGGTTCACCGGGTGGAGACCCTCTTCTCGAAACTGTCACTGCATCAGAATTGTCGTTGACAATATTGTGCCGGGTCATCAAGTGAGTTATTAACGCAGTGGTCGATCGGTTGCATTTGATCACCTGGGGTACAAATGAACAATGCTAGATTCGAGCATGATTCGAGACAAAAATGCTTCGAGATTTTTTTCCCTCGAATGTTGGATAGAAACAGGGAAGCCTCGCAATATTTCCGTGAGTTACGGGGGGTCGACAGTGAAATTCGCTATTTTTCTCAATTTTCGAGACTCAATGGGCACTTCATTATCGGGTGAAAGTTCACTGTCAAGAATAGACATCATTACAAACAGAACTCAATTCCGACTATTATTCTCGGATTTATGGGCGAAAAACTTTGAAAAAAACCATGGGATTAGTTCAATGTGAAATTGAACTGTGAGTTCCGTAGGACTACGTTCAGGCGAATATACTCTATCCAAGTACCCTTAATGCGAGCATAGTGAATCCGTAGAATCTAGCGGATTCTACGGATTCACTATACCCACATCCGCAATGGTTCAGACTTGCCGATACGAAGTTTTAATCAAAACTCGAACAGTGTTTTTTGCAAAACCTGGGTAATAAACGTTTCCGGAACGCGACAGAAGCCACCCTGAAAAAAGCTTAGTCGTCTAAGATGTTCAGATTTTTCGTGGTCTCTATTCACCCTACTCACTCAGAAATACTACAGCCTGATGATTTGTTCTTAGACTCATGAACATCGTACATGGAAGCATTCCAACAGACTGATGAGACTCTCGCGAAGAGCCGCGTGAGACGTTCATGTGAATTGATCTCAATTATGAAAAGCTACCGACGCGCGACGTCTAAAATATTGATCGAACTCCGAAGTTCAGAACGTTTCCAGGTTCCAAGAGAGTTTTCGAATCTGGCTTTCGCTTGCTTTGGTGTCTGATCGGTCTTTGCGTTATTCGGCGTTCATTGTCGAACAGCACAAGATGGAGAGCGCTGAAACCGCCCACCGGTTCTTACAGGTGGCGTTTAGACCATGCAGTCTTACCCAGAGGTTATAACAGCAGCGTAGCGAGAGGGGTCGGTCCGCCTCAGACATCGAAGTTCGAGGGGCAATTTCTCGAGAATCGCTCGTTAAGGATGTGTTCCCAGAGCAACTTGGAAATTGGGGTACCTGGCTAAGAAGCCACACTGGCTTTGTCGAAATCGATTCGATCTTCGGATGCATCGAATCGGCTTCGAAATCTCTCATAAGGGGCATCGGCTTGCCTCGGACATCACTCGATGTCGTCACGCCACTGGGTCATATCATTCATGAACCATGACTGTATCGTTGAGATTATGCAGAGAACTGCATTATTGTGCTTCATGGTATTCGACAGTGGATTCGAACTCGCGTCAACGATCGCTTGTGAAGCGTTCTTTTTTCCACTGGGCCATCCACGCTTCGCAAGCGGTGCCGTTCTGTATCATTTACTGAAGGATGATGATTGGGATGATGACCTATTTGGATGATGATTATATGAATACATATTACTGATTGTATGAATGAACTGAGAAATCACATCACCAACTTGTGAGGTCGTATATAATCACCGCTCGTGAAGTTGACTTCATACTATTGCGAAGATGGAGAATAGAATTATGGTGTAAGAATTCCATCGCTGAACATTGAGGACATCTTTACTAGCATCCACCGGAGGATGCACTCTGAAATCCATCGAGATCAGGCCCTCAGCGACCGCCTATTCGATTTTGCGGACACATGGTACAGCACTGAAACAGTCCCGTTGCCAGTGGACGGTAACCGTGCTCTGGCAAGGCTGAATCGTGGCATCATGGAGCATCTACTGCAATTCGAATCGTTCCCCTAAATGTTGGGTTGCCCCAGTAATATACGTCACTCAGGCATAGTTTGTTGGAGTCGCTTCAACCCGTGTGTCCGACAAAAGGTCCAAACGGCCGATCGTTTTGTGGACACACGGCTAATCTTGTGACCAAAACTCGATAGCGATTCAAATCTCCTTCCGGCCGCCGGGAAGCACGCTAGGGGGAATGCACCACCTGTGCACATCGCCGAAACACATGTCCGTGGACGAACGCAGCATGTGCATCGATTCACACTCGATGACTGGCAATCGGGAGTGGGTTCAAAGGTGTTTTCATTTCTGTAAAACCGTAACCGGCGTCTGCTGAGCTTTCGCGCTTCGAAATGAAAGGGTCATACGCGGATGAAAATGCAAAGAACCTAATACGGGCCAGTGCGTGACTCTGAATTACCAATCGTTAAAAAGGGATATCTTTCAAATTCGGAATGAAGTCGGTGCGCTGATCAGTGACTTAGCAAAGAAATAGAGTAGTGTTTCAAGGAGTGGTGTTGAGATGAGGACACTACAGTAAATCTGCAGTAATTTTTCAACGGTATCAGCGGTTGAGGATGGTGAGTAAAATTTTTCAAGCGCTTTGACGCACCTCATGGGGGCAGAGTTATCGCCGTATCGGTTGCTGTAATCCAAGGTGCAAATGACAAGTGACATGATCGTAAAATAGAACATAATCGTAAACAGGGAATTGCTAGAAGAAACGGAGAATCGCTTTTCTGTACTAAAATCTGGGGCTTCTTTTCTGGGCTTTCTGGGCTCAAATCTTATAACGCATGCTCGATTGGTTGATTGATTGATTGATTGATTGAATGATTGATTTATAGATGTCGGTGATGTTACTCAGGTTAAAATTTGTGGCTGTTATGAATGACAACGCAGAAAGCTCGCGATTGAAACTTGGAAGCACAAAGTTTTATTCAATATCTGAATGATTTCTTCGAATTGTTCAAATGTGATACAAATATTCAATTAGATTACGATGAACGCAAAGCCGGCATTGAAGGTTGAAGACCATACATAATCGAAATCGATTAAAGGTACAAGTACGAGGACAAAGGCTGTTCATGAGAGAGGTAGGTTTCCATCCCGTGGCCATCACCACTCCTTATTCGGTATTATCGGAATCTCACGAAAAGTGGCCTATGATAGCTAAAATAACTTATGTGGTTGACACATTCAGTGATTTCAAGGTTCCTGGTGAATACCAAATCAATAGTTGTTTGGTTGTTAGTTGTTGGTTCGCTTGGATTATTATTGGCCAGTTTCAAGCCGAATTCCATTTCCATGAAAGGGAGCAGTTTTTTTCTGTTTGACTCGATGGCAACATTGATATTGAAATCTCCGCATACAAAAATGGCGCGTTCAGCGTCATGCGTCTTTAAGACGCTGCATCCCCGTAAGAAAGTTACCATTTGTTGCCAAGAAGCGTTCGGATTTATATAGAGAGTTATCACTGAGGTTGGACGGCCATTGAGAAATACGTCTGCCACGCACAGATCGCCTGCATCTTCGTCCGAAAAAGATTGTTGCTCAGCATTTGTTGTGCATTGCAAGACTGGTAGTTTTTTGTATATGGCCACGCCACCGGCCCTAGTCGGCCGGTTGTTTTGTGCAAGCAATTGATACCCGTCAATGTCTATGGAAGTTCCGCGGGGGATTCTAGTTTCGGTCAAGCACAAAAATGTTGATTTCATCAAAACAGCATCGGATGCGAGATCCGGAAGATGAGCGACCAAACTCTGAACGTTGAAATTGAGCACAACTTCGGAGTCTTCGTGAAGTATTTGAAGTAGCTCGTGATCACGAGTGATCAGTTTGTGCTTGCTCAATCGTTGAAGTTCACTCCGCAATTGTGAAAGAGCTGGTGAAATCTGAGGAGTTGCATGGTAAAAGTTGAAATCATCAGTCTTATTGACGAGAAACAAGCCATCGATGCTTGTAACACGAGATAATGCAACATATACTAATTGTTGTTGTAAACCGCGATGATAATCGAAAATGACGCTTTTAAATGAACCGCTTTGTGATTTATGTGTCGTCATGGCGCACGCCGGAACCAGAGGAAAATTGCGTCGCCGACACTTGATCATTCGATCGTTGGAAACTGCGAAAGTTGCGACCTTTCTGAATATTGGTGTCCATCCGGTTTTCAACTCAGGTCGCGTCAACACTGTTCCTCGACATTTGCTACGTGCCTCTTGACCAATGCGCGAATGCTCAGTGAAATCCAACCACAAGCAGTAGATCTCTTCCTCTGCCGACTCATCAGCTTGTGAGCTTACCTCGATCTGACCATCTAGCGAGGATCTCAAATCCACATGTCGGAGGAGTCTGATGGCTCCATTGACTATGCCATCTCCGATATCTACATTGGTCGTGATCATATATGGCTCATCTAGCACCAGAGGTAGAAGGTACGGCAAATTTCCCGTCTCCGTGGTTGACATCTTGTGAACTTTGTTTACAGAACTACTGCGTTGCCCTTCGTGGGTGTATCCAGAGTACTTATCGGTGGCAGTCGATGTCCACTCCGCTATGAGATGACTCCTGTTGTAGTTGTCCACATCCACATTCTTGTGAAAAAGGTGCACAGCGCCTTGGACGTTGTCTTCGCACCATTTATGAGTGCGGAAACGCGACTCGATGCGTGAACGCTCCTCATCGTTGAGCATATCGCAATTGCCGATTTTGGTGAGGATGTTGGAAAAAACTTCTTCACTTTGCCCCATCACCTGGAAACCGTGCAAAGTTTGTTGAAGTAGGCATTAGTTGGCGATAAAGACGTTGGTTTCACTTGTTGACAAGAAATTTGGGAAAATTAACTCACTTTTTCCAACGGATAGAATGTTAAGTGTTGCCACAAGTGGGATCGATGTAATCCTTACTTCACAGGTTCAAAAATCGGTGAGGTGCGTACAGGCGGCAATTGTCGGAGGTCGCCGCAAAAGATCACATCCATTCCTCCGAATGCGTCGTCGTGTTGATGAGTTATCTGCTTCATCCGTTCGTTGATTGTGTGGAAAACCCCGGCTCCTATCATGCTTGTTTCATCGATGATGACTATTCGAATATTTGCAAAAGCGTTCCGGTAATTCTGTAGTGTTTCGAACGTGAGTCCTCCATGTCGTTGACAAGTTGGAATGCTGAAGGCTGAGTGGACAGTTGTTCCGCCGATGGCGACAGCGGCTTTACCCGTGGATGCCGCGGCGACGTACACATTGTGCTCGATATCATGCGATTTAGTAAATCGGTTATAAGTCTCCATCAAAAGTTTCAACGTGAACGTTTTTCCGCTCCCTGCGGGACCGGTGAAAAATATTTGAACAGGAGGCAAGGATGAGTCGTGAATTCGGGCAATACAATGCTTCAGTAATGATCTCTGACTGAAATTCGTTTGTCGCATAAGTGCACAGTACTCGGAGGCGCTCATCACGTTGGATCGTTTCTTGACAATTGCAGACATCGATTGGGGCACTGCAACGTGTCGTATATCATCGTTGAGCGTCAGAAGTAAGTTGGCGGGATCGAATTCATATTGCGCAACGTTCCGATCTGAAGTATCAAGCCCGCCTTGGCCGGTTTCCACCAACTCGTCCCACAATTCGTGATTCTCGGCGATGTAGTTCTCGAAATCGACGTGGGCTTCATATTGATGCTTTCGTCTCATAATATCTTCCTCGAGCGCATCATACAAATTTGGACAAATTTGTCTCCGTCGAGCAGGTCGACGCGTTCGTTCCAAAATGGATAGAATAGGGTGACCATGCTCCGTTTATAATTGAGTACGTCTGTCACTGGATATTGATACCATCGGAGAATTCTTGGCACGGCTCGCAGTCTGTACAGTTGCCGTCCATCGCGGTCCCGTTTCCCTCTGCATGGGGTCCAGTTTGTTGCGAATTCAGCTACGCACAAGTTGGCTAGATTGAATGGACGATCTTCATACTTGTCGAAAACATCGGCCGACCATACTGCGGTGGACTCCGGGCCCAACTCTTCGCTGTCCATCATGCTCCGCGTTTTTCGGCGTCTCATACGTTCATTGGGCGCATTAACGCTGATAAACACGCAATCTCGGCTGGCGACGGACATCGGTTGCCGCAGCAGAAACCATGCAGACTCCTGGACGCTCATTTCAACTGTGTCCAGCAATCGAAGACTGACTCTTTTGAGCAAGTCGGTCCAGTCCTGATCTGGATATTCATTTTGAAGGTCCGACAGTTGGCGTTGTAGGTTCGAGATGCCTCTATTTGTTTTGTTGATGTATTTGACGACATACGAAGCACAACTATACTCATCGAGTATGAATTGGAAATCCATGTTCGAGAGCAAGGTATTTGCGATCCACCCGTTGAAGGTATTAGTCTTCACTTGATTGAGATCGCGTTTGAATAAAATAGTTGGGCGTCTGATTGTAGCCCTGACAATGTTGAGGTACTCAGCATACGATATCATCTGAGCACTGAGTAATTGATCAAGATTGTCGTAAGGAATAACCCCTGAGTCGAGAATCTCCTTGAGTTTCATTCCTTTTTGCCTGAAGCTTGATAGACGGCCATCGCTCTTCGCTAGAGGCAATAAAATTCTTGTTTCAGAGCTCGGCCAATAAGGGATGTTGAAGCGACATTTTCCCAATTGAGGTCCACCTTTGCAATTTTTGTCACAGGTGAAAGTATGTTTATGCACTTGTAACGGTGCGTAATATTGATTTTTCAATTTGCCGAGATCTACGGTGCATAATTTGTTGATGGAAGACACCGTCAGCGGCATGTTCTCCGAGAGTGGTTCTTGCGGAGCGTCTTTCAGCCATAACAGTATGTGTGCGTGAGGCGACCCGCGTTGTTGATATTCGATCCTGAGGAAGTAATCGATGACATAATGAGGCGCAAAGGGGCTGAAATTGGGTGATTGTAGAATTTGCATAATCGTGGATACCATTTTCCAGTAATAGATACAACAAGTTACCGCATCTTCGTTGACTAATTTCGCCCTGTAAGCGCTACTGAACTCTCTCAGTGGATCCGCCACGTTGACAGAGGATCTGGTTCGTATGCGGTGGAGAATATTGAGAAGATGAGGCCATCGGAGTTCGTTTGCGCTGAGTGTCAAGAAAAAAAACCACGGGATTAGTTCAATGAAATTGAACTGAGTAGTCCGTAGGACTACGTCATCGAGAAATATTGAAAATTAAAAACGTTGAGAAAGCATTATGGCTGATTTTTAATCCCAGGGATGAGCAACTCTTGATTCCAAACCAACCAACATTTGAGCCCTGAATCCAACGCAAATAGTAGATACAGTTCGCTTACAGACCACAATAACCTCAGTCAGTTTCCACTTTTAGCCTCCCCGAGCATAAGTTGACCGAATTTTGTGAAATTACGATCATTCGGGACCCGATCACGCTTGAATGTGGTCGTGAGGAGCGAATTAAGCCGTAGCAGTCAGAAGCTCTCCCAAAGGGAACGATGGACTCCTTTCTTCAAGTCATTCGAGCCGCAAATGCATGTTGTCCCCAGAGAAGTCAATGGGAGGTGGCAAGTATCACCCATCTGGAAATCTGCTACCAAAGAAAACCTGGCGCGTTGCTGCATAGACTTCTACAGGAAGACCCATGATTCTGCTCGAATCCTTCAAGAATACAGACATGGTAGAGACGAAGCAAGAAAAGCAGAGTTCTATGAAGTATATAGTGTAATCTGGGGGGATGCCGATTAAATTTTCGTGTTTTTCCTAGAATTTCATAGGATAATTTTGGACTGGGCAAACCGCATCGCAGGGGAAGAACGCCTCATATTCGAAGCACCTCACAAAAAATTTAGGGCGAAATGAAGTTGAAATGGTTTCTAACAGGCATGAAAAGGGATCGGTATCACCCCATGGTGTCGGGTGATACCGATCAAATGATTTTGTCGCACCTTGCTTAGGAAGGGACTTGGAAGACTGCGTTAATTAGGCAGATAAAGCTCCAGATACTCGAGAACGCTAAGGGGCGTTTGCTAAGTTTGCATGTCCATACGTCAGCGTCTCATCGGAGTCCGCCGGAGCTCTACGCCGTCGGCTTCAATCAATGAAATACGATTGATCGTCCAGAACCGTGTTGACGCGGGTGAAAAGCGTTCATCGTACCACTCCAGCGCCTTCTACTCCACCGCTCCACCCTCTCCGAGTTTAGGTCATAGGGTAGGATTCAAAATGGCGGCTCACGGCCGTTTTGGCGGAGGAGTACGGAGAGAGAGAGGAAGGGAGAAGGACCGAGCTGAAACGAAGGTTCGATGAACACAATGGTTCTCGGAGCCGGCCCCAGAGTACTCCTACAATCGGGGAGTGCCCATTGAGCGGCGGCGGACCTAGGGGGTGGCAGATAGGGCGCATGCCCCGGGCAAAGATCTCGAGAGGGCTTTCTATCGAGGCCCCGGTGAGCAGGATGGAGTTGAGTTTGTTTCCAATAAGAACTTCTCTCATTGAAATGGACAATTTTGGAGGAGTTTCGAATACTGCCATCCAAGATGAGAAGGCTGTTGAGTGCGACATTGTAACCACGATGTGACAACGTCCATGGTCGTATGAATGAGATCGACAGAACCTATAATCGAGCACAGAATCAAGAGCACGTAAATTCATTTTATGAGGGACGTCGCGCAGACTCCGACAGCTCTCGGAATCGCCCTCAAGCCCTCAAAGTTCGAAACTCCGACGCCGTGCAAACAAACACCTCAAGACGAGCATCGAACACGACCGAGCGCAAGATCGGCGGACGTCCGAACTTTCGCTGAAATCCATGACTGTCAGGCCGCGATGGCTCCTGGCCTGTTGAAATGGTTCGGTTTTGTGCAATGTTCTCTGAGGGACTAATGAGAGAATCCGACGAAATGGCGAGAATGAACGAAATCGCGAAAATCCCGGAACTCTAGAGAAATCGCTGAAAATCGCGGATTCCGCGATTGCCGCGATGGAACTCCATCCCTAGTCATGAGGCGTCGTTATCTTTTCCGGAGGATTCAAGCAATCAGTCCCGCCGGTCATATGAAAAGGCCCCATGCCGCTTCCATCTAGGAAATGAGGTGATTATCATGTTCCGTGGATGCTTGTGGAGTCCTCCACCGGGACTCGACGAGAGAAGCGAAACTCAAATAGACAAACTGATACTTTCCTGGATTCTATGAAATGAACACTTGACGGAAGATGCGGACACATACAGAAACATTCGCGCAGAATCCATGGGTTGTGAAACAAAGCGTAAATATTCTATCTTTTCAAAGCGACGTTCTTGCATCCATCGAACTGATTCCCAAGATCAATCTAGTATCAAACGTCACGTCGCATCCCAATTATGAGTTGAGTCAACTTCGGCACACCTATGTTGATACATCGCCAACGACATGAAAATACGAGGCAGAGGCAGCAAGAAGGCAGCGGCGCGATCGCCCTCTACGAACCCTTGATGGTTCTTCTCGCGCGCGCTTTCTGTTTCAACTCTCCCGCCAAAGCAGCGGCGAATCGCGACCGCGAATCCTACCCTGTGACCGCAGCCCGTCAACACAGCCGGCTACCCAGCTGACGAGCACTCACCGGGAGGCCTTTAGGCATTCGATTTTTTTCCTTCATTCTGTGAGCCTTCCTTGCAACTCCGGGCCCAATTACAGTGATTCAGTCTCAGCCAATAGACGTGATCGTAACACAAAGATCGAGCACTGAACTGAGCTGCAGCCATGAAATTACAAAACGAGCGAAATCTCGAAATCCACGCTTGGTCAAGTTTCCGGATTGCGTGTGGTGGTACCTCGAGGGACTCCCTATTCGCCGCAATGTGAAACTCAAAATCGAGATTTTCGTCGGAATTGCGGAAATTTCACTGTCGACCCCCCTTAAGTCGACAGTGTGAAAAGATGAGATCTCTTCGAAATCAAAAGAAATGCCCACCTTTAAACACTCGTTGCACTTCGTGTTTGTTGAGTTTTTGAGAAAGAAGGTCTACACACAGCTTTTGGGCTTCGTAACGGGTTTCAACTCTTCCATGCTTGGATGACGTTCGGGTATCCGCAACCGCACACAGACGAAAATGCGCAGAAATGACAATCTACCTTCCTTTCGAACCGCTGTCTACCACGACAGCATAATTACCAGAGCCAGGAGAGGCAGTGTACGGTTGAGCCGAAAGAAAAGCACAAGAAATTTCCGGACAGAAATGCGCCACGTGAGTAGATGTCATCTGTCTTCGAGGCCGGAAGAGGGTGTTGAGTCGTCAGGGAGTATCGTCCAATTCCCGAGGTCTAGGGGGTGCTCAGCGAAGTTAGATCCACTTACATCGTTTTGTAATTCAACACGCATATTCGTTCTTAACCTCAGTCTTTGTACTTGACGCCATAAAACTGATGCCTTGAGACATGCATTCAATTCATCTGCGGGTGTTGCTCGAGGGACTTGTTGTCGAGGTAAGGTCTGTCGGAAATCTCCTGAAAGCAAAAGAAGTGCTCCACCGAACAGTGTGGAATTATTGCGCAACTCCTTCAATGTACGATCCAAGGCTTCCAGTGCTTTCTTCTGAGACATAGTACATTCGTCCCATACAATGATTTCACAGGTGCGGAGTACTGTTGCCATGCCAGATCGTTTTTTGATGTTGCAAGTCGGCATCTCAGCATTCTGTATATTCAATGGTAGTTTTAGAGCGGAATGCGCCGTTCGACCCCCTCTAGGGGTGTTGACGCTATGCCTGACGATGCAATGGCAAATGCAATCTTTCCGAGTGATCGAACCCTGGCCAATATGAGCGACAACAGGAATTTTTTCCCCGTACCGCCGAGTGCATCCATGAAATAGAACCCGCCATTTCGATCCGACAAAGCTCTTGAGTTGTATCATATATGATCAGAGCTGTGCGATGCGCGATTTTTGACGGCGGCGGCGGGTAGAAAAAAGGGCGGCGGCGGCGAGCGCTGCGGCGGACCGCGGCGGAATGGCGCATCGCGGCGCGACATGGCTTTGTCATACCAAAAGGAACGGCTGCATCAGAGACTCGCTCCATCTCTGAAGATAATGGAAAACCGCCGTTGAGTGACATACATGACTATTTCACGGCGATTCTTGGCTGTGAGGAAGCTTCGATTGAATATCATAATCCATGCTCGAGCGAGTGCTAGACACAGCGCACGGAGCTTTTCGCGTCCAATCTCTGATACTCGTCAAAGCGAAAATCGTAATAAGAGCCCTCCGGCGCGGAAGGTCTTCTTTATTCCGCGATAGAATAAATATTGCGACTTGCAGCCCATGAGTCACGTCCGGCGGTGCAGACTCACAGCGGGACGTGAATCCGCCGGCGCACCGTCGCGTCGTCAGAACCAACCATTACCAGACACGCGTCCTCAATCAGTGTCAGCGCTCCGTTATAGACTGCATGAGTTGCCTGCAGCTCCTGATCATTGCACGGAAGACGTAAATTGTGTAAGATGTCTTCATTCATGCGATCTCTATACTTCTCCAAGCGTGGTTCAAATCGCCATTGGTCAACCTTCTACGAGGATTCATGTATTCTCGTCTGCTACTCATTCTTGTTCCCCTTTGGTCGCTAGTTTCACTTGCTTGAACTTGCTTCACTTGCATTACAGAGGATGGAAGAAGAAGGGTTCGCATCTGCGTGGACTACAAGGCTCTGAATCAATGCTTGAAGAGGCGTCGGTTCTACTTGGACACGCTTGAAGATATCGCGCCCCGGCTGGTGGGCTCAAAGTATTTCACAACGTTGGATGCGGTGAGTGGTTTTTGGCAGAAACCGCTGCACAAGGACAGCCAGCTTCTAACCACGTTCCTAACCCCGTTCGGTAGGTTCTGTTTCACCCGATTTCCATTTGGGATCACTGACGGCAGTGAGATATTCCAAGAGGTGATGAAAAGCATGTTCCGAGACCTACCGGGCGTGGAGGTTATCATCGATGATTTATTAATCTACGCACCCACCAAAGCAGAACACGATGAACGATTACATGCAGTCATGAAGAAGATCCGAAAATCCGGATTGAAATTGAACCGGAGGAAGGCTAAATATTGTCAGAGTGAAGTAGAATACTTCGGACAATACATCTCGAAAGATGGTTACAGACCCCACCCGAGTAAAATCAAGGATCTGCTGGCAATGCCACCCCCGAAAGACGTGAGTCAGCTTAGAGCCACAATGGGTATGTTCAACTATCACACCAAGTTCTATCCGCAGTTGGCGGATGAGTTGCGGCCGATCTCAGAGCAATTGTCAGAGAAGACGGTATTACTTTGGGAAGATGCTCAAGAGCGGGATTTCAAGAAGGTGAAAGAAATGATGGCAAGCCCGACCATATTGGCGTATTACGACCCATCCCTGCCCACAGCGGTCAACGCGGACGCCAGCAGTACGGGACTGGGGGCTACACTCCTTCAAAAACACGAAAAGTGTTGGAGACCCGTCGCTTTCGCTTCCAGAGTCTTGAGCCAGGCGGAGCGTAGGTACCCTCAGATAGAAAAGGAGTGCCTGGCTGCGGTCTGGGCATGCGAAAAGTTCGAACGATATCTCATAGGACTTCCGGAGTTCCATTTGAGGACCTTTGGTTCCACTGATGACGACAAAGAACTTAGCCGAAGCGCCCGTCAGATGCCAACGGATGCTATTGCGTCTGATGAGGTTCAACGCAATCGTCTCGCATATCGCAAGAGCAGACATGATAATGGCCGACGCGCTGTCAAGAGCGCCAAATCCAGAGGCGGGTCAGGAGTCGGACATCGAGGAGGTCACCAAGGAGTATGTCGAGGCGATCGAGGAGTCACTACCCTGTTCAAAAGCATTCCTACAGAGGCTAGCGGCGGAGTCTGCATCCGATGAAACGCTATCAAAGGTGATCCGCATGACACGGGATGGATTTCCGAAAGATCGAAGAATGTGGTGGGAGAGTTGGCAAGTTTCATCGAGAACAAACAGGAATTCTCTGTGGTCCACGGCGTGGTATGGTTCCGAGACCGGTTGGTGATCCCGACGGCGATGAGACCTGAGACGCTGGAGCGCCTGCACGCTGGCCATATAGGAATCGAGAAGTGCGTCAAGAGAGCAGAGATGTGTGTTTGGTGGCCTGGTATGAGGAGGTCGATCGAAAGATTCATCGATGGGTGCAACTTCTGCCTGGAAAATCGTCCGGCGCAGAGGCACGAGCCACTGAAGCCGGTGGAGATTCTCCCCGGGCCATGGAAAAAAATCGCGATGGACTTTGGAATAGATCATGCAAGGAGAAAGTTCGTGGCGATTGTGGACTATTACTCAAAATGGTTGGAGATAGAACACATGAACAGTACGACAGCAGATGCGCTTGTCAGTATCACGGACAGGATCTTTGCCGCGCATGGATATCCAGAGGAAATCGTGAGTGATCAGGGTTCACCATTCACAAGTGGCATCTGGCGAGAGCATTTGCGAAGGAAAGAGATTCGACAGCGTATTTCCAGCCCGACCTTTTCAGAGAGCAACGGCATGGCAGAAAGTGCAGTAAAGGTGGCCAAGCGCATCCTGAGACAGGAGAACCCGAGCAAGGCATTATTGGCGTATAGATGCACACGGCCACAAATTGCACTCCGTCACAGCTGCTATGCGGTCGTATACTTCGAACGGTTTTACCCCTGTCTGACGAGAGGCTCAAACAAAAGATAGTCAACCCGCGAGAAGTGCAAACAAGAACGAGAGAATCAGCAAAGAAATTCTACGACCGACACAACGGCGTACAGAGTTTGCCGCCGTTGAGGGCTGGAGAACCGGTGCGCCTGCAAGATGCGGACGGGAGATGGACACTCAGAGGGAAGATTTCCGCACACCAAGATGAACGCTCGTATCAAATCGCCACAGATGGAACGACGATAATGCGAAACAGAGTTCACATCAGGCCGGACCACACTCGAGATGACATTCCAGATGGGAACGAGGAAGAGTCATTTCATAGCGCACCAGAAGAAACAGAAGACAGTGGAGAGAATGAAAGTGAAGAGGAGGCGACCGTAGAAGAACCTGCGCGACGGGAAAGACCACAGAGGCAAACAAGGCAACCAGCGCGGTTGACCGATTATATTCAAGACTAAAAATTTGTGCATTCGTTAAATAATTTCACCTACAGATGAGATGTTGTACGAGGGGAAGGTCCTGAGGGGAGTAATTGTCGGGTGAAATTATGTGAGCATGGACGCCGATACATTCCTAGTATTTGGTAGTCAGTGGTAAAAGTTTCGATGTTCGTATGGTCGACGTTTCTTATCGATAACAAGGACTTACCTCGGGTTATATATTTTCGTGCAACAGTTGTGAGAGGGGAATATGTTTGGAATTATCCCGCCATTGGAGGCGGCTTGTAAAGGAACAATAATAATAAACAGCAGACAGCCAGTTGGCGATGTCTGATCGTAACCGACACAGTGGTTTCCTCGACTCGATAGATAAAACTATCTAGAACAGACCCCATTATGAATGATCGAACGTCTCTTTCCTCCGATTCCGATGATGAGCATACGAACTTCCTCTTAGAGCAGTGGTTCCCGACCTTTTCGGCGACTGGGCTCCCCTGTCATGGTAGCGGCTAGACTTCCCCTATGTATTCCGTCCAGAACCCCCTGGAATCAATTTATCATTCGAATATCGAATCACGTTTTCGGTCTGCGAGCCTCTGTATGGGGTGCTCGATACCGCTTCGATCACAAATGTTCTTAAAGTCAACAGAATGCAACAGAGTCCTTGTGAGTCTCCATCTCCAGCCGATCAATATTCGGAAGGAAATGAAGAAAATCAACGTTTCAGATTCGCAAGCATGTGTGATCCTGGGGAAATCGCTCTGCATTTCCTTTCGATTTCAGAATCAAGAACTTATAGATTCTGTGTGAATAATTTTACATCGATCCGATGTCGACCGATCCGCAGCGATAAGCAATCGTTCTTGGCCCCTGACTTTACCAAAGACTTGCTAAGACTCGGGCCCCCCGAGAATTGGTTCTGGGCCCCCTTGGGGAGCCCAGGCCCCCAGGTTGGGAACCACTGTCTTAGAGAATTTCATCTTGAGCATCCGGCGACGCTTGTCAGACGGTTCAACTATCTGTACCTCTCTGATTTCGAAACCTGGACAGGCGAGCCTGGACAGGGGAGCAAGTTAATTCATAAAGTTTGAGACGACAACCATGGGAGCCTAGGCGATAGGATGCGATCAATCAATTGGAAAGAAAACATGACTCGGCGACGAAAATATCTATCACTCTATCATTCTAGAAGGCGTGCGCTCCGCAAATAACGGAAAACGACTCACCATCATCGCTATCATCCGATTCTGATACGGTTTGGGTCCAGTTGACCGGAAGTATTTTACCGAAAGCAGTTGACCGACAACCCAATTAACCGAACCCAGTTAACCGACACCCCCCTCTCCAACTCTCGACGCTGTTTCAGCGGAGTGTTTTTTCGGTACATGACGATTCGATGCCCGATAACTCGATGCCGACGTCTCGACGCCAGAACATCTCGATGCCGACTAACTTGATGTAGGAATTTTCGATGCCAAGACAACTCGAGGCTGACTACTTTACGCCGAACAATTGGATACTATAGAAACCGAAGGTAGCACCAGAGTTCAATCATTGGGTCTCTTGTTTATAGGCGCTGGCTCTCGGGAGTGCTCACTCGCTTCGCTCCTTAGCCCTGAACCTAACCTAACCTCAGCCAATTATTGGTACCCTAGATTATAGGAGCTGGCCTTCGCTATTCGGAGTCTCCGAAAAATCACTCATCGTGCCTAAATTCTCTGAACAGTTCTCCGCCAAAACAGCGGCCGATAGGGAGAGAAGAATTTCGGTCAAATGGGTCTTTCAGTCAAATGGGTGTCGGTGAAGTGGGTTCGGTCAAATGTTGTCGGTGAACTGGGCATATACCGTTCCCATCAACCTCCTGGACGATGCGTGGGTGGGAGTCGATTCCCTCTCCCCCGAGGCGACCCATCCGGCCTATGCTGCGTTGAACGCACTGACGGAGTACTTCATCGAAACTTGGATGGAAAACCCGACTATATTCCCACGCGACATGTGGAATCATTATGGGTAATGATGATAATTTTGAATTCACATGGAAGTATTTGCGTCAACATCATCTTGTACAAACGTCAGGCTCCGATTAACCCGAATTCTCAATTTTCAGTAATACCGGCACGCGGACTACAAATCACCTCGAGGCATAAGACGCTGAATGATCGAGTCAAGAAAGCTCACGTCAATATCTTCGAGCTCCTCATGCATTTGAAAAAGGACGAGCAGAACAGTTCTTTAGCGAGAAGTTTCCTCGATGCAGGGCACGCGCCCCACCGATGGAAAAAAAATATCGCAAACTGAATGATCACCTTACTCGAATCACGGCTCACATAGGATCTTCTGAGATTATGTTACGAGAGTACATCCGGAACGTAGTCGGAAATCTGCCCGACGAAGTTGATCGGCCTTGTGGTCGCGAATCTATCTTTGCTTAGATCTCATTTTACAGAAGCTCTCTCGGAACTAGTGTAACATCCCTCAGAATCCCTATAACGAAGAGCCTTTCAAATCATTCCCATGTGAAATCCGAGAGATGAATCTGATCCAATCGAATACTGCAGAGCAGGGGCTTCACCAGCTTTAAACCCAAAAAAAAGTTAGAATGCCATGCCTGTCACGAGAGAAAAATGAACAAATTCATTGAGCAATTTGTTATGTATGAGAAATTTTTTTTTCTCTATCCCTCGCCCCGGCCCTCTGCTGGAGGCGCCCAGCGCCTGTGTTGCAGAGGTTAGGTACCGGGGCTCGGTAGGCCTCTGGTACCAGAAGGCCTGGGAAACTTCTTCGACATTCGCCTTACAGAGTGGAAACCATGGAAACCATCTCTGAAGAAGTCGGCCTCCTGGTACCAGAGAACGAGATTCGAACCAACGACCTGCCGCTCGGGAGAACGTCAACATGGCATGTGGTATCACAAGCAAATCTGCACGTGGCGTGCAGACCGCTTTCACCACTCGGCTATCTCGTCGGTTTAAATTCATTTCCAGCTCATTTGGAATAAATTATTTGCTTCTTCAACATGCACCAAATGGTGTCCTCATTCCTGCTACCAATTTCCTACGAACATGGGGGAGCCGACGAACGTCACGGCCCCCGCTGCACTCACGGTGACCACTTCTGCTGGAAGTTCGAGCTCAATCCATAATCAAACTTCGTCTCCCCGACATCACGAGCTCGGTCATTCAGAACAGTCAAGTAAGAAGCCCTGAGCCAAGTCTTAGCGGCATAGAAGGTTAGCTAGGTTTGCATTGGGAAAGGAGGTTTTCGGGAAAGTGAGCTTCCGGGGAAATGAGCGCTTCATTCGGGGAAGTGGGTTTTCGGGAAACTGGGTACGTAACTAAGGCCAAGGCTTTAGCGATCTTCGGGCGTTTGCCTCGCAGCCTCGGTTTTGATAATCTCGATCAGATTCTGTCCTCTCTCCGTTCGAGCTGACCAACCCATTCTGAGGGGTTCCCATTTAGCCGGTAGTGCCTTCAATAGCTGATTCACATTAATCTCGGAGTCAAGATGTGCTCCTGGTTCAAGCAGAATAATTTCTAAGTTTCTGAATTTAGGGAGATGTTCTATCATCGATTCTCCTTTTGCAAATCGCAACGCCATGAATTGAGTAATCGCCGTTCCCTTGCGTAAGGTAGCTTGATTGTTAAAGCCACATTTCAGCCGCTCTGATCAGTGGCACCTCTCTATAGAAAAGGGCGACCACTGATTTCTCATGAATGGAGGCAAAGAGCAGTTGTCTGACCCTTTTGTTGGCTTTCTCGAATTTAGCAATCCCGGGTTCTTGCTCCGGTGTGAAGTCAGCTGCCCCCGAGTCTTTGGTGGGCATTTTGAGGGTGGCGTTGACGCGACTTCGCACCTGGAATACATGAAGTAGGATTTCGACGGTCGTGTGAATTATCTAGCTCCAGGGCGTCGGAGATTTTCTGAAAAGTAGCACAAATTGACTTTATTTCGATCTTTTTGCAGAGAACTAGGGGTGGCAAGAATCCGTGAGGCTCTCAAAATCGGGTGACGAACTATTGATTTGCTGCGATATTGAGAGTAGCTTACAGATTGATCTGGAAGAGACGGGCACGATGCTTGGACTAACAAAGCTTCATTAATGAGAACAACTGGCCGCGAAGATACGCGCTTCCGAACGTGGGGGTATACCTATCGTACTGCATCGGCTTTCGGGAAGCGCGTCTGTTATAGTTGTCGCTGGCAGAAGTCGTGGAGTTCATTTCACAGACACTTCTCTCTGATTGTAGAATAGGACTGTAAGTCGATAATTTCCATCTGTAGCTCAACTGGCGCCCATTCGAAATTCGTCGAGAAAGGTTGCATGAAAATCGCGATTAGAGCTGATGTCGCATCGGCTACAGAGTCAAACACATGAAGTCCACGCGGGGCTGATCGGAGGGCTCGCGCGGGCCGCCACTTGCTCATCCCTGGCCTAGATAGATGCCAAGTTATACACACTCCCCCACTCCCACTCCGTTGTAGAGCAGATCGTGATTGTTAACCGACTGTTGAGTATTCTGAGATACGTTGAAGACCGGAAACTCCGGCACGGAACAGAGTGAAGAGTAGCGTGAAACTTCTAGACCCGAGTGCTGTTTATTTGAAATGTAGCTTCTCATGTATCGTAGACGGCATTCAAGGGAAAGGGAAGGAGGCCTACCTAAGAGGCCTGGTGAAGATGCTTACAGACTCTTTGTACCTATGCTATAGAACGCCGTAGACGGAAAGTTATTCTCAACACTTTGACATTATGAGAGAAAACTATTTTTTTTTCTTGACGATTCGCGAAAATATCCTGGTGCCATGCTCATTCGCTGCTCTCTGTGCGGGCTCAAACTCGTGAGTAAACGGTGTATCTCAAAGTGTGATTCTCGCGGCTATCTTCAGATTCAATCGACAAGTCGAAGAACCTTTTGATTTAAGGAACCCATTGGAGCACACGAAAGTGATTCTCTCAAAGAATAGCACCACAAATAACTCTATTACACCCCAGAAGCCTCAGAGTACTGATTGTAAGATAAATCGGAACTGCGGCACTTCAATTATAAATTATAATA